>JBBBDQ010000328.1:3090000-3470000 GCA_037127315.1 Ascarosepion bandense | reverse complement strand
TGTGGCGTGGTGCAGTCGGTATCAGCTCAAGAAATTGGACAGCTCATTTTGAATTTCTTACATTCACTTACACACAAATACCCTTGGGAAAGGTATTAATCCATCTCTTCTTCCTCCAGCTATGGGTAAAATGCCAGGACAGATTGGGTTCTATAACTTTGGTCACCAACCAGTTTACTGCAGAAAATAATGGCAACCTATTGTGGGAAAGTTCTTCTGCTCAGTCATCCATGTCTTGTTTGAGACATGATCACCCAAGCGTGTATTACGTATGGCACTTAACTGACAGACTGATCCTTGATTTGATCTGCATGTCCTACAACTCTTCTATGTACCACTATATGCCTCCTAAGTCCAGATGATGATCTACAAAGCATGTTGCAAGCAACAAGGATATTATATATATAAGTAAATTAACCTAGTGAGCCAACAAACCTTCTCAACCTTCCCTGAAGATTCATTTAGAAGAAACTTTGGTAGATTTGTTGGCTCACTAGGTTAATTTACTTATTCTGCTCTGCTTATGTATTGAGCGCTTTTTTGTTATTGATTACTCATCTTGGGTTTTTTCTTTGGGCTATGTACTGGCTCGGTCCAAATCACTTTGGCTGATGTTCATGTGCTTAGCTCTTTCTTTTCTTACAACCATTTTTCCCTTCCACGTATATACACGGAGGGTTTTTCGAAACGAGTATAGTGATTAGTTTGCATATATATAGCTTGTATGTGCTCCTACAGTGTAAGAAATGATGCATGTCTCACTTGCACTTTATCTGTAACCCTAATATCCAACCAATTACTAAAAACAATAAAAACTATCAAGTTTTAACACATTTGTGTAATTGTTATAATTCACTTTTAGTGATTTTGTCTTGACTGTCTCCAATAGAATTCTAACGAACACTATCAAACTCTCTTGGAACTTTGGATATTTACCCAAAGTCTCTACCACTGCAACAGGATATGACACAAGGTTGTGTTTAATGCAGGGAGCCCTAGCACACACACTTTGGACAAGGGTCAAAATTTACCTGCTCCCACAACCCCAGGATCGGGCACTTTGCATTGTCTATTTTTCTCGAGCAAGTCTCCATCTGTAAACAGAGTCCCCACTGAGTCATACTCAGCCTGGCTGAGAGCTTGACACTATCAGTATGACTGAGAGCTTGACACTATGAGTTGTGCCTGAACTCTGTTTAAAGTGTTTTGCCAAGTTCATTTGTGTTACCATGGCTGTCTTATTTACTCCACAACAATAATTAGTTTTAAATAAGTTTTTTTAACTCCTGGAACAAATTAACAATAATAAAGCCTCCTTATAAATGCAAATTGATTAGAATATTTAATAAAAGAAAATTATTTAGTGAACAAGCCACTCATACACTGGAAAGAGTGAAAATGAAAAAAAAACATTAAGAATATTATTTAAAATGCTTGTTTAATTGTAAAACAATCACTCCAGATGTTTTGGCACTCTTTATTGTTTACATATCGACATTGGTGAAAACTGACAAAATATTGAACTTGAATATAAGCTTACCACATTTTTATCATCAATTTTTAGGCAATGTTTAATAGTCTATCAAAAGGGCAATTTTTCTCTTTCTACCATTATTACTGTAAAGATCATATTTTTATAGACAATTTTATTGTTTTAAAAGGCTATTTTTTACAGTTTTAAGGAAACTAAACATATGAAACACTAGATTAAAAAAAAAAATTCTTTTTAGTTACTTTGGGACAGAATTGTGTTAGTCATGGAACAGAACTCAGAATTTATTTTAGACTGAGTTTTTTTTTGTGAAAACTCAAAAATGAAAATCATTTTCAGACATAAACCTAAAGATGCAAAGTGTTACTGAAAGTCAAAGCAAATGAGAAAAGGTTAGTTAGAAAGGACAAAAGAATGGGAACAAAAAGGCAGCAGATGACAATATTGCATTTAATTTTTTTAATATTTTAGTTGAAAGGAAAGCATGCCGCCAAAAGAGAGGTGAGAAGTGTGAGAACTGTTAGAACAGAACTTACTATTACATCTAGCAATTTCAACAGTAAAATGATGAGCCCTAGTTGCCAGTTTAGTACTATGCTTAAATTCATGAAGTCAAATTACTAAAGAGGAAAACTCATTGAACGAATTAGCATAAAAATTTAGAAAAGGTACTATGTTTGAAGGTAAAAGGATTGAAGTTGAAATGACATAAAATTGCAGATTCTTCACTGGATTTTATCAAAAATCTCTAAATATATGTCAGTAGCACCAGACTAGATGTAACAATATTCAATGCACAGATGAATAGTAAATTTATAAATGTGCAAAGTAGATTTATTACATTCTTTCTCAGCTCATACACTATTTTAATAAATTTGTAGTGAAGTAAACAAAATAAATCCCTGGAAAAAGCATTCTTTCAAAATTCATAGTAACAGTTTTTGTTATTTTGTGTTTGTTTAAATTTTCTTTGGTTCACTGACATCTTATTATGTTTATAAATAAAAAAATATTGCATTTTATTTGGTTCACATATGTTTATAATCTTGTAAAATGTTTTCATATTTCTTTATAAAATTGTGATAAATATTTCATTTTAGTTGGTTCACGTATTTTTATAATCATGTGAAAAAAAATTTCAAAAACATCACTTACTCTCTTGTTTATTAGACAATGAATTGTGTCATTTCATCTTCCATAGCGTGCCTGACTTTTTAGCTAACCTGATGAATATTTAAGAGCATCATTGAACTTTAAAATTTTGAAAAGCAATAGAATTTTTGCTCATATATAAATACTTGTTACAAAATAAAATCCTTGTATTTGCTTTGACAAAGTACATCACAGGATAAAATGTGTCAGCTAAGATAAATTTTCCTTTTGTCTTTATTTATAATTTTGCAAACATAAAATTATTCTTGTAATTAAACAATCTGATAAACAGTGCTTAATACATTTTTTGTCAATTTTCTAGAAAAAAATAGTTTTGTATGTTTAGGATTTCATCAAGATTGTAAAAATAAACATTTAAAAAATAAAAAGGGAATATCCAGGAATATTGGTGTCAAGAGAAAAACTATCCTTTAGATATATCATTTTTATGTGGATACGTTTTAAACTTCAACAATATTTTTCATGTATTTCTTGACTTATACACAAGGCTTACACTTGGCTTACTTTTTTTTGCATGAAAATCATTTATATCAGATATAATACTCAAATATGTTAAACATTTTTTAATTTTGTCTAAATATAATTTATATAAAATATATATATAAAAAAATATAGGATTAAATAATGAATAAATAAAATCTATGCATCAAATAGATCATTGCTTTCCTATGTAATTTTCATTGAAAGTAACTGATGTTTGTTTATAAACTTTCTAGGTACCTCCACTAATTCACTGAGAAAAACAGCATACTATGATATAAAAGGCCTCAAACTTAATAAAAATGTTTTATCATCAAAATGCATATGTCATAAGTGGAAAGAACAAAGTATTTTTGATGATTTTATTAAATTTTTTTAATCCTTCCTAGCACATTCAAATTCTGGTTAAAAATCTTGTTTTTCTTGCATCAACAGTGGGGAGCAAAAGTGCCTTTTTTATGGAAAGTAGCACATTTGACTTTGAAGCCAAAATTTCTAAAATTCAATAAAACATTAGATTAAGTAGAAATTTTCCTAAATTTTAAAAATTACTGAGTACTTAATATATATAAAAGATGCTCACTCTATATTCAATTTTTTTACAGTACAACCCCCACTGAACAGCATTAGATGAATATACATGTCAACAGTTTAAACAAACAGCAACTGCTGTGTTAAAAAAATACATTTCTGCAATATTTACACTTAAAGTAAATAATATTTGTTTAAAATCAGATTAATTATACTTTAACTTGTCTAATATTCCTCAAATAAAGTTTAGAAAAGTATATTTTCTTTTTGGAAGATATTTTAATAAAAGGAATTACAAAAAGAAAATGGCAATAAAATCAAATTTTTTCACAATAAAAAAAATTCTTCTAGTCCATTTAAATAGGTTTTAAAATAGAGCAAAGTATTTTGCTGATTGAAAATATTAAATTTAATCTAGTAACTAGAAATTAAAATTAAAATAAAAGCCTCAAGAAAGATTTTTCATTTTTAACAATCTATTTTAAATATTAGGCATCGCAAATTAGTAGAGGTACCTATTTAAACAAATCAATGCATATCATCATTGTAAAAATATTTGCTGCAAACTCCAATTCTGTTGTTTACAGACTTTTTGGTCTTGCTCATTGAAGGAACCGGTGACTTAAACGAGAACTGATATTTGCTAAAAATATGTTTTTGCACCAGAATGTGTTTGCATATGTCTTTTCAAGTTTGAATTAGTTGTAAATGCAACCTGACACATTTCACAACAATAAGGTTTCTCCCCTGTATGTCTTCTCGTATGAATTGTTAAAGCTGAACTGTGCCGAAAAGCAGCTCCACACACATCACAAGAATATGGTTTCTCTTTTGTGTGCCTTCTCATATGGGTCTTTAGACCTGATATATCACGAAATGTTGAACCACACATTTCACAAGAATATGGTTTCTCACCAGTGTGTGTTCGCACATGCCTGGCCAAGTCTGATTTTTGGGAAAAATAAAATCCACATGTTTCACAAGAATATGGCTTCTCCCCAGTGTGTTTTCGTATATGTTGAACTAAATCTGACTTTCCAGAAAAGGAAGATGTACACATATCACAAGAGTAAGGTTTCTCTCCTGTATGTATTCGCACATGTCGAGCCAAATCAGACTTTCTTGAAAAATAAGATCCACATGTTTCACAAGAATATGGTTTCTCCCCAGTGTGTGTTCGAACATGTTGAACCAAATCTGATTTTCCTGCAAAGGATGCTGTACACATATCACAAGAATAAGGCTTCTCACCAGTGTGCGTTCGCATATGCTTCACTAATGCTGACTTCAGTGAAAATGAAGATCCACAAACTTCACAAGTATATGGTTTCTCTCCTGTGTGTGTTCGTATATGTCGGGCTAAATCTGAGTTTTGTGAAAAAGAAGAGCCACATATATCACATGAATAAGGTTTCTCTCCAGTGTGTGTTCGCACATGCTTTACTAATCCTGACTTTTCTGAAAATGCAGAGCCACAAATTTCACAAGAATATGGTTTCTCTCCAGTGTGTCTTCTTATATGCGATTTTAAAGTTGACATGTCACAAAACGCAGATCCACACACTTCACAAGAATATGGCTTTGTGCCAGTATGTGTTTTTATATGTCGAACCAAATGTGTCTTTCGGGTAAAGGAGGAACCACACACTTCACAAGAATAAGGTTTCTCTCCAGTGTGTGTTCGTATGTGCTGCACTAAATCTGACTTTTGTGGAAACGCAGCTCCACAAATTTCACAAAAGTATGGTTTTTCTCCTGTATGTGTCCGCATATGTTTGACTAAACATGACTTAAATAAAAATGCTGTACCACAAGTGTCACAAGAATATGGTTTTTCATCAGTGTGACCTCTTACATGGGTTTTTAAAGCTGGACTACTTGAAAATACAGATCCACAAAGTTCACAATAATAATTTTTTTCTTTAAATGACATATTTTCTGATTGATGGTCACCAATTAAACATTCCGTGTGTTGGAGATAGTTTTGAAAAAGCAGAAATTTTTAACTTTAAAATATCTGTGGAAAGAAAAAAAAGGTTTTTAAAAAAGATAAATTCACACATTAAATATGACTGTATTAACATTGGAAAAACACTAATTACTTGATAATATGTTATCCTTAGTTTTGCAAGATACTGATATAAAAAAAATAAAAAAAACATAAAAGGAATTCCTCAGATACTATGGGTTGTCCAATCTGCCAAACATAGCAGAAACAAAAGTTATACCTAGGAGAGTGTACCTGCTTGCATTGAATAAAAGGGTCAATTCAAAGTTTCAAGAAGGTTCTGTTACCACAGTACAGAATCTGCATTGTTTTTACTTCCCTTTTTTTGGTCCCCTTTTCACCTTAGGTCCTTTTTAGATTGGTCACCATTTTTTACTTTTTTTTAGCCATTAGTTATCACCAGAATCCTCACTGTAAAAACATGAGCCCAAGCACATGGTTTAGTTTTCTCATCTTCCTAATTTTGCCCCCAATGATAGCATCAATAGTATGGAGCATTTAAAAACTTTTCTCACTACATCTGTTTACCTCATTATCACATTATTATTTTAAGATTTCTTTAATGTAGCCAACTTTTATACACTTATTTTTACAGTTGTATCTCTATATATATATATATATATATAATCTTTTTCTTCTCAGCTTACACACAGCTTCCAACTTTCTGGAAAGTTATCAAAGCAACGTTATACATATTCATGTCAACAAAGTATTTGCTACATTCCTTTATTCATTTAGACAAATGGTCTTACTTCTATGTTCAAGCTTACACCTACTTTTGTCATATTCCTAGTTACTCTTTTGCTTGTTCGATATTCTAATCTAGTTTAATATGTGTATTCACTTCTTTCTTTCTAGTTTTGACTTTTAATAAACTTGCTGATCAACAGAACTCTGTATTCAGAGTCTTAATTGTTGTTAGGCAATTATATGATCATTTTCAGGTATGCATAACTATGAAATGGAATAAAGAATATTGAATACAAAAGCCACCTGAAGAAGGCAAACAGTTCAAATGTAACTAACAAGATTAGCAGACCAATTTGCATAAATAGAAAAGTGTTAACAATATGATGAGGTAATAAAAGGAGAAGAGACAAATACTTCTATTATATTTAGGACTTCATACAGAGAAAGAAGCTTTATAAGAATAAATAAATTCAAAAAATGAAGAAAAAATTGGAAATTAACATAAATAGGTGTATGTAAAAGTTCTTGGTGATCATTATTTGAAAACTAAAGCTGTAATACATAGCTAAAAAACTGAGATGTAATACAGAGCTAAAAAAACAACAACAAAAAAACTAGAGATGTAATACATAAGTAAAAACTATGATTTTTGCTGGAAACCATTGCACACAGTTAATACTTTTAATAGAGTTAATAATATATAAACCAGAATTTATTTTTAAAGTATATTAGGTTATAATTAGATAGAGATAGGTGATAAGAAAGTGGGTGTTTAAATGAGTGACTAAAGGATACTTTACCTTGTGTTTACATATCTAAAATCCAGCTTACAATTGCTATATCCTCAGGACTTACAATGAATGCAGTTGCAGTACTGTAAGGTAAGACTACCCAAAAAAGAAAAAAAAGAAGGCTAACTACCAAGTAACACTATTTACATTGTTCAGACTGTTGTCCTCATCTTTGTGACTGTATTCACAATATTTCGAATGTTGTATGCTCCAACCTTCTTCAGGTAATTAGAATTTTGAATTGACCCCTTTTGTTCACTCAGGTAAATTGTTCTACTTCTATGAGTCATGTCTTTTCCAGATGTCTCAGTATCAGAAATGAAGTCAATAAAGGTTTTAGTTTGAAATTCCAATCATCCAAAGATCATAGTGTACAACTGAAATGTTGTGAATATGCCAACAAAGATGAGGACAACAGTCCAAACAATGTAAATAGTGTAAATAATTACAATACCTCATCTCAGAAATATAGACAGATGTTGAAGGTGAATATGGCAACAAAGATGAGGACAACAGTCCAAACAATGTAAATAATGCAAATAATTACAATAACTCACCTGAGAAATATAGACGAGTAAACATAAAAGTGAATTTATATATTTGTTTCTTAAGAAATAATAATAAAATTTGCACTATTATATTTATTGAAATGATTGGCAAAAACATTGGCTAATTGCCAACTTATTCAAAATTTATAAAACTGTAAACGAAGAATTTTCTTATAGTTGGTTTACATATTTTAATAATAAATAATTTAACAAATGTTTAAATTTGTCAATAAAAAATTGTTTTCATTTTTATTTCTTTATGAATTGATAAATGATAAATATTTCATTGCATTCCATTAGAGATTTTAGAAAGTTTCTGTGGATATATATTATCCACAAACTTAGAACTCGTTTACAAAAAAATGATTTTATATTTTCATTGTGACGTTGCACTCTTCAGGGCAAATAAGGATGAACCATTGTTTCTTGTATTACTGGGAATACGTTAGATTCCTATTGACAGGTGTGACAGGTTCCTTAAAATTTTGTAAAATACAAACGTGGGTGGATATATAAATTTAAGAGTAAACTCCAGTCCACAACTGACTTAGTACTTAAGTTTTGGTGAAATCATAAGTTCCTTAAAAAAAGAAGTATTATTTATGTTCAAAAGCGTTTAAATATTTTATAAAAAAAAAATTGAAAATATCAAGACGTATTGAAGTTTTTAAAGCATATGAATAATAAAGGCGGTAAGTTATTGTTTGAATTCAAAAAAATAGTAATGCAATAAGAGAAGAAAGAAAGAAAAAAAAACCAAAATTAAAAACGAACTTAATTCATTAAAAATAATTTTAAAAAATGATTAAATTCGTAAATTCTTCGGTTAATAATGAATTTTTGCGTTTTAAATTCTATCCTAAAATGTCGGAGAAACAAAAAAATAAAAATAATTAATCAGTTATTGTGCATTGATTTATTCTAACTACTTCACCTGAGTTTACACCAATAATTCCGGATAAGAATTAAAATGAAGGGAAAAATCGATTTTTATTAATCATCTGTTTCTAATTCAAATAGGCCAAATTGCAAGTACTTGAATTTTCAAAATGTTTTGAGTCTAATATCTACTTTTTGTTTTATGGGAATGTCAGAATTTTCTATTGGACATGAATCGGATTTTCAACTTACCTTTTAGGTGTATGAGATAGAATTATGAAAAAGGCAGTCTTTAAAATTTAAAATAAAAATAAATTAATAAAAATAAAACTGCTGTCAGAATTGAATTTGCTTAAAAGATTTGTAAATAAGTCTACATAATTTCTGCATTGTTCAGTTCACTAATTAAATTAAAAAGAATAGCAACAACAAAAAAAAAAAGTAAAGAAAAAAAGCAACATCGGCAAATCAGAAAAATAAAAATAAAATCAATGTCAGCGTCAAATTATCTTAACGAAAATAAAAAAAACGGTGATTGACATAATTTGTCCCCTCACAAATTTTCACGTTTTCATTTTTTTTAAACATTACCTCACAGAATCTACAATATGAATAAAAATCAACAGATTTTCTTGTAAACCCGACTAATGAATCATTTTATATAAAATTCTTACATCTTAACTTAAAAGAAAAATCAAAACTTAAACTTATATGAAAGTTAAAACATTAAAGTTTTTGGGTAATTAACTTACCAGAACAAGACATGAACTTAACTAGGAGTTGAAAATATATTCTTTTCTTTTACATTTAAAATAGAAGGCTAAAACAAGAAAAAAAAAAAGGAAATAGTCTCTAGTTGCTATAAAATACTAAAACTAAAGAAAAGTATTATTTTTATCTATTACCGCTGTTAGTAGACGACTCTATGAAAATGACATTATGATAAAAAAAAAATAAAAACTAACAGAAATTATTATTTTTTAACTACACAATGTTTAAAATGATTAAAAAAACCTAAAGACAATTATTTTTTTTTTAATTACACTGTAGTGTAAACATGATAAAAAAATAAAGGAAATTATTATTTTTTTAAACTACACTGTAAACATGATAAAAAACTAAAAAAATCTTTTTTTAAACTACACTGTTTGTAAACATGATAAAGATATTAAAGGAAATTATTATCTTAGAATCACTATTTATAAAAAACAAAAAAACAGTTTGAACATCATTTAGAAATGCAATCTAAATAGATGTTCCCCCATTTGTCCCTAGGAGCCTTCAACACTCCATCAGCTTGTATACAGAGGCTAACCGCCATTGACACTAAGATGAAAAAAAACTAGCACTGCAATACTGCCTAAAGCTCTCATGTCCATCAAACCCTGCAAACAAATGCATTTTCCACCCACAATACACAAACATTTTCAATGAAAAAGAAAGTACTATCAAACCATACAGTCTCCATACAAAAGACCTCCTCACAGAAGCTCAAATAGACACAACAAAAATCCATGAATCCATCAAATCAAAATCTCCACCTTGGATGATTAAACAACCATCCATAATATTAAAACTAAATAAACACTCTAAAACTAAAACCCATCCTTCAACTTTTCACAAAGAACTGCTCAACATCCAAAATACATATACAGAATATCTACAAATCTTTACCGATGGATCAAAAGATGAAGACAGGGCAGGATGCACGGCTATCCATAAAAAAATAAAATTACAGAAAAGACTCCCAGATGGGGCTTCTGTGTACAGTGCAGAAGTATCTGCCATTGACTTGGCACTAAATATTATAGCGTCCAATGAACACCAAAAATATCTCATACTCACAGACTCTTCATCAGTGCTTATATCACAATGACAGATGCCCTGATTATAAAACTACTAAATAGGATAAACAATCTAACAAAGAATAAAGACATGATCTTCCGTTGGATCCCAGGCCATATCGATATCCACATAAACAAAAAAAACGATAAAGCAACAAAAGAGTCATTACAACTAAACCCCACAACAGAAAAAAATCCCTTACATGGATTTAAAACCAAAAATAAATACATATACCCTCAAAAATTGGCAGTAGTCATGGAACTCCTGTACTGACAATAAACTACACCAAGTGACACAAACTATCAGAAAAAAGAAATCAATAAAAGGATATCAAGAAGAGAAGAAGTGGTAATGGCTAGACTCCGAATAGGACACACCTATATCACCCACTCATACTTAGTGTAAGGAGAAGTACCAATCTGCATACCATGCCAAGAACCCTACACAGTACACCATATACTAACAAGCTGCATAGACCTTGAACAGATCTGACTAGAACACTTTCAAGAAAATAATCTAAGGAATATTTTCAACACGGTTGACTCTAAAAATATTCTCAGATTCCTAAGAGAGACGAAACTATACAACAAGATATAATCAAAAAGTTCCTCTGAATCATAAGTAACATTTAACTTCCACCCATCATACTACAACAACTAATGTTTTGGCATTAAATGAACCATAAAGGGTCGATTTGCAGTAAAACAAATAAATCACAATCAATCCTCAAATATCATCTCATATGATATTGTGTGATCAATTTAAGAATTGCAGTCTAGCAACAATTTACCAACCACTTGATTTTCACTATTCAAATTTCATGCATTTTTGGTAGGAAAGAGGCTCCAACTAGCTTTCTTTATTTTTCTACAAACTTGCAATTTGATTGGTTAATTCTATCCAATAGAAATTTTGGCACAAGACACAAAGTTTTCCCACTCAGCTCAGTTGATCCATCCTGAAGAGTACTTCAACCTCAGACCTCATCTTCTAAATGAGTTGGCTCGGAAGCACAGGCCAGATAATTTCTGCCTTGTAACAGATACCAACTTCTACTTTGTTCACCATGTGGTACAAACAAGAAACCATGACAGGCCAAGCTTTGCCCAGCTAAACCTGTTAATTCATTCACTGAGACTGCCAAGTTAAACTAACAACTGTTCTCACATATCTGAACATTCTAACACAACAGTTTAATCTTTTCTTACATTGTTTTAATCTCTTTTCATAACTGGTTTATTCTTAATCATCACCATTGTATATTTTTGTTAATACAATTTATATTGTTATTATAACAATGTTGTTTACCTTCGTTAATTACTGCCTCAAAATATAATATAAAAGAATGTATATTGAACGTATATTTGTCCATGATTAATGCTGGCTTAACATTCCTCTACAATATAAATTTATAATGGACACAATTCATTTTAAATTGTGAAGACTTTTTTCAGTCCCAGGAAGGAGGATTATCTTCTAAGCAATACCTCTTCTTCTTTGAGTGGGGATTGGTTTGTAGTGAGTTCTATTAAAAATAAAATAAAATATATAAATAAAAATAGAAAGTATTTAAATTAAAATAAGGCATTCATATTTTCCTTTAAAACCCTTATCTCATTCACTGTAAACTTTCCTTTAAAACCCTTTAACTCTTATTTGTCTATAAATCTGAGATGAGGTAATGTAATTATCTACACTACTGACATTGTTTGAACTGTTGTCCTTATCTTCATGACATTTCGGCTGCTGTACACTTCGGCCTTCTTCAAAAATTGAAATTTTTAACTGAATCCTCCCAGATGTCTCAGTATCAGTTATCTCCCTTTAACTCATCTCTTCAAGTTTTTGTTCACCTCTGCTGTAGCGAGGTAGTGAACTCACAATTCTTTGGATCAAGTCACTAAATTCAACCAACACTTTTATCCACTGTGTCTTCTAGGATAGCCCAGTGGATAAAAGTGTTGATTGAATCTGTCTCTGGGGACCATCATCTAAATCTGTCTCTGGGGACCATCATCTAAATCGCACCATTTTTGAAATTCATCCTGTTGCTGTTTGTCATGAGTTTCTTTTAAATTGAGACATTTTAGAAGATTTAAACAAATATAAAATGTAAATGCCATTTTTGAGTGTGAACATTTTTTTTTTTTTAAGAAACTTATTTTTTCCTTTTAGCAACTGCTAAATTACTTTTGGCATGGATGTAAAAAACATATACAATTTTGATATCTCATTTTGACTGACTACTATTCAATATTGGAAGATTATTTTGGTGTTAAATTTTTGGTTTTGCATTCAGTTAGTTTTTGTTTCTTGAAAGCACTGTTTTCTGATGCATTTATATGGACGTTTTCTTTTTTATTTGCATGAGAAAAATGTCTCAATTGAAGAGTACTGAACACAATCGAGTGATGAGAGAATAATGATTCATTGAATTGATGCAATAAAATTTCATTAAACTATTTACATTAAATTTAAATGGCTTTTTTTCTTTTACTCAAAGGTGACCATAAAAACACTTCCTGTATATTTTAGTCAATATTTGGCAATGTTTGTGCTATTCAATTAAAGAATAATTACACTAAATATTTTTTGCAGAAAATGTTTTTAGCAAACTTTTTTAGAGATTTTTAAATCATGAAGTTTAAATTTTTAAATTTTTAGCCAAAAGTCACCATATTTAAAAAAAAAAAAAAATCAATAATCATTTTACATTTTTTTCACTAATCAGAAATTTAAAAAAAAAAATTTTTACTTTCTGCTTCACAAAACTGATCACATCCCCTTAAAGACAAATGCAAAATCAATAAAAGAGATTGATCAGTTTGACATTATATTTTATTATTAAGAAATTGAAAAAGCTACAATAGAAAATGAAAACATTATTTACATTGTTTGGACTGTTCACCTAATCTTTGTTGCCATATTTATGCTGTTTTGACTGTTGTATGCTTCAGCCTTCACCAGGTGCTTGGAATTTTGAACCAAACCCTTTGTTTTGATCACTGGGAATATATCCTTCTCATTCCATGTGCCATGCACTTGCAGATGTTATGTAATAATCTCCCTTTAACTCAACTCTAAGTTATTTGTTCAATACCTGGCTACAGCAGTAGGGAACAAATAACTTAGAGATCTGAGTTAAAGAGATATAACTACATGATATCCGTAATTGGCATGGCATATGGAATGAGAATGATATACCATAGTGATGAAAATAAAGGGTTCAGTTTGAAATTCTAAGGACCTGAAGAAGGCCAGAGTATTGTAAATATGGCAATAAAATATGAAGACAACAGTCTAAATAATATAAATACTACCTCATTTTAGAAGTATTGTATAGAAATTTAAAACTTTTGGCTTTTGATGAAGATTCTGAGCAGGTCTTAATGCTTAACAAAATTTATTGCGGAAATAGTTTTTCAATAGGAAATGCACACTCGTTTCAGCAGTGTATTTAATTTAAAACAAAAGTTTAAATTCATAAAATACTTGTCTTAACCCATGAAACTTTTAAGGTTTTCCAATATTAAATTTTTGATGAATCTGAATTCTTCAGTTAATGATTGAATAAGCTTGTGGTAAGTTCTACAATGATAAAATATCTATCAAAATTCCCCTATTGCATTATTAGATATTTCATCTTAAGAGCTTTAGCAAAATATTCCAATAACAAACAAATATGAATGCTGGTCATTATTTTAAAAAGTAAGGAGATACAAATGAAAAGATTTGTAATTAACAACTTTTCCATTTCACTGAAACAGATGTTAAATACATCTATTTTCCCTTCTTTCATTTTCTCATTGAAACCAAGTAGCATTTCTGATGTATCCTGTTTTTCCATACAATTAAAATGGAATTCTTCATTATTTATGAGGTAAAGGCAGAGTGTAATGTTCGTGCAAACTAGCAAAAGGAATGACAAACACAAACATATGATGATTTTTAGATTCCATTAACATTAGAACACTGTATACAATTAAAAACTTAATATTACATAAAATGAGTTAATATATTTTTTAAATAATGTATATTTGGGCAGCAACATTTCTGTTAAGCATCTTTCATTGAATACAGCCAACAAGGATGATTTAATCAATCTTTTATTGGGTTTTTCTAGCATTTTAACATTCTTTCCATTTTTCAGGAATTAAAGAATATAAAAATTGCTAACAGTTAACTCCTGAAAAATAGAAAAATGCTAGAACGTTGGAAAACAAAATGTTGGTTAGATCATCTTGTTGCCCATATTCAAACAAAAGATTTTTAAATAAATAAAGGTTTTATTTAATTATTTTTTGGTGTTAAAATGTGAAAATAGTTTACTTTAATTAATGCCTACAAACAAACTTTTGTAATTTTTACACCATATATAAGTAACTGACATAGATGCAAGTCTCTTTGAGACCAACACACTGCGCCTCCTTGGCCTCACCTTTTCAACTGACCTGAAGTGGAACAAATACATCGAACCTGTAGCTACATCTACCACTAGAAAGGTTGGGTCGCTGTGTCGGGCCAAAAAGTTTTGTCAGAATCCATTTTGCACATTTATAAATCTACCATTCGTCCATGCATTGAATACAGTTGCCATATCTGGTCAGGTGCTCCTGCTATTCATCTCAAGGTTCTTGATAAATTGAAAAAAAATGATCTGCAATGTAAGCAATCCTGACTTGGCATCTCAGCTTCAGTTACTTTCTCACCATGTGTTGTGGCTTCCTTCTGTCTTTCCTACAAATATTATCATAGCAACTGCTCTGACAAGCTTTTTTCTCTGGTGCTCTGACCATGTGAATTTAAGCATGCTACTAGATTGGATATGTGATGTGGTGCAGTGGTTATCAACTCGGAACAAGGACTCGGTAGAGCCGAGTTCAAATTCCAGTTAAATTCCTTGCATTACACTTACACGCAAATACTGTTGGGAAAGGTATTAATCCATCTCTTCCCTCCAGTTATGGGTTAAATAATAGGACAGACTGGGTTCTATAGCCTTGGCTGGCAATCAGTCTACCACAGAAAGTAATGACAACCTACTGCGGGATAATCATCTGCCTGGTCAGTCATGTCTCTTTTGAGACATGATCGCCTAAGCGTATATCATGTATGGCACTTAACTGACTGACTAGATTGGCATCTAGGTCCCACCCTTTTTGCTGTTGAAATAGTTAAATGTAACCACCACTTCTACTTCAACAATTTCTTTTCTCGCATTTCCTGCTTATAGAACTCCTGTTTACTTGCTTCAATCTCCAAAAATTTAAAAGCAACATCAATTACTACCTTCTATCTTCTGGAATTCCATTCATCTTTTGTTCTTTCTTCAAAAACCATACATTTTTCTCACTGTAAACCCCTGTGCACTTGTAGTGGTCTTGTCTTACTTGGGGGTGAAATGATAAAAAAAATCCTGTATATAAGATAGCATATTTCATCCAAAATTGTATCTAAAAGTCTCACGGCAAACAAATTAGAAGGCAGATTTGAGTACAAATTTTTGTCTTAGTCTATCAAATATTCTACAAATTAAACCATTAAGAATATTGTAACTTATAAACTGATTTTTCAGATTGAAGATTCAGTAAATACGGTATTGTCACAAATCACAAAATGATTTTGGCAAGTACAAAGGGTCATTTTAGAGCCACCATATTAATGCAGCTGGCCACTTCAAAAGCATGTTTAGGTAAATATTTAGTCACTATGATGTTGTGGGAATCAACACTTTAGAGAATAATTATTTATGGGCTTCTGTAAAATTTATTCCTCAAACAATATTGACAGACACAATCTCAGTCCAAATAAAAAATAAGCAACTGAAAACAATATAAATAAATGGCAATTGTCAATTGTATGTACTGACAAAAAGGATTATAATTAAGAAAAAGTTTAAATACTAGTTACATGTAAAAAATTTAAACTAAAGAATGTGTGTTTTTGTGTGTGTTAAATTTGTGTAGTCCTACATGATAGATATGTATGAAAAAATTCAATAGTCAAAAGAGAAAAATAAAAATATATGCAGGCCTAATGGCCACATTGCAACTGTACATGGGTTATATCTTAATGTCAGTCAGTTAAGTGCCCTATGTGAGATATGCTTGGGCGATCATGTCTCAAAAGAGACATGAATGACAAAAAGATTTTCACACAGTAGGTTGCCATTACTTTCTGCAATAGACTGTTTGCCAACCAAAGCTATAGAACCAAATTTTTCCTGCTATTTAATCCATAGCCGGAAGGAGAAACAGTAGAGTAATACCTTTCCCAAGAGTATTTGCATGTAAGTGAATGCAAGCAAAATTTGAACCCAGCTCTCTGATTTCTTGTTCCAAGCTGATATACAATGTATAGCTTTATGCCAGAGTTGAAAAGCTGTAAAAGAGGCGATGGAGATAAATATGTGACTTTATATAGGTTTAAGGAGCATCCACTACTTTTTGCAGGAATACCATCAAGTCCACATGCTTTGAGGGGAACTTGTTTAGAGATGACAGAAACCATGGACAGAATTATATGCTTATCAATCAATAGAGACTCAGTTGTAAGTGGAAGATGATGCAGAGACACTTCAGATGAGGATAATGTATGAGTAAAACATTCTGCTTTATCAATAGATGACCACACCTCAAATTGAATAAAGATAGGAGGGATAGAAGATTTTCTCTTATTTCAAACACAATTACAGAGCTGCCATTATTCACAAGAGCCAAACCTGTTAGAAGCTATGAGGTGTCTCATTCTATCTGAAAACAGCTTCTTTGAGGACATGTTTATAATTGTTTCAAGCACACACAAATACGATTCTGTTGTGACAAGAGCTATCACATCAAAACACCCAGTAAATGATATTCCTGTGGGCTATAGCAGCAGAACAGGCTGGTTTGAACTAAGAAGAGAGTAAATTTGTTTACTTTAGGAAACAGATATTTTAGTTTGTATTTAGGTTCAACATTAAAACATGTAATGGTTTATTAATACAAATTACCAGCTTTCTGAACACCCCCGACAAAAAAAAAAGAAAAGTTTTTTATTTGTTTGCTAAAGAAGCTGGGTAAGATCAATGTGGTCTTAAAATAAAATCACACCTTTTTTAAGGGTTTAAAACCCTTCTAAAATATTTCAAGATACTGTCAATCAGGGAGTAAATAAATTACTTTTCAACCCCCTCCCTCACTCTAACACCACCCTCCCTACTCAAAAACAATGAGTGTTTATGAAGGTGCACCCAAGGGGAGCAAAAACATAAATGAACACTCTCCTAACCTGCCCTCATGACAAGGCCCATTCTGCAGAAAATTGTGGGTTATCCCACTTGACTAATAAAAAAGTGGCCTCTAGTGGGCACTCCTTAAGCCTTTATAAAAGCATGCATTTTACACCACAGACTCTTGTCTTTTATAGATTTTCAACTCTGACTATAAGATGTAGTTGCATGTAGGAAAAAACTGTCCCTCACCAGGGCACATTCATGGTTGTCTTTCAAGCATCATGTAGGCCTACACAAATTTTCACACATTCTCTAGTTTGAATGTTTACTATGTAACTTGTCTTTAAATCTTTCTTTTTTTATTTTAATTGCTTTTTGTCAATGCATGAAATTAGCCATTTTGGTTTATTTTGTTTTACAGCACATCAACCTCAATGGGTTATTTAATGCTGACAAGATTGTTTGAATAATTTCATATGAATAGAATATGTATTCTCTGTAATAAATCTGTTTTTAGATCAGGTTTCATCAAAATATTTTGTAAAGAGGGTTTTTGTCAAGAGTCAAATGTATTGCAGATGGTATTTAAAAAAATGTATTACTGGTAATTTTAAAATAAAAATCTATTTTTATAGTTTCATGGTGTTTTGATTCCAGTTTAGGGGTTAACTATTTGCCCATAGCTGGGACCATCACAAGGCCTACCACTCCAGGTTATGTTGTACTGAGGAACAGCAGCAATTAAGAGGTTGTTCCACACTACTCAATACCTCCCAATCAGAGGCCTTGCTGCCAGATGCAGTTTATTGTCATAACCGGAACTCATTTGTTTTATATTATTTTGTGTTACTCATTTTTTTTACTTGGTCTTACATCTAGGCAGCAAATATTGTTTATCACATAAATTTTCCAAGAGTCCATAAATATTTACTGCCCATAATGTTGATTCCAGGAACATAACAGTGACTAAATATTGACTCAAACATGCCAGCATCCCGCAATAAGTTTCAGGAGATGAAAAGGTCCTTGAAAGCTATCTTTACTGAATGTGTGTGTGTGTGTGTGTGTGATATTTCAAGGAAAAAAATAAATGCAGTTTAAAAGATGAAAAATTCTGATAAACAACTTTTATTAATGCTGAACTAATTTGCATAAAGTAAATTTTAACAACACTGGATTTTAATCTTTTTGCAGTAGTGTTTTTTTCATTTTTTGTAGGAATATCCATAAAATTAAAGAACAAACTGAATTCATGAAAAATGCTTGCAATTTATTTCAGTTAATTCATGTGAGAAGAGCAAATGAAAGAATTGTCTGGAAATTGAAGTTTTTTTCAAAATTAGTAATTGTAGTTACTCGTAGCTATGTTTTGCTTAAATTTTCTTGTTCAGAGACAATTTTTATAAATTTATAGTTATTTCTTTATAATATGATATTGTATTGTAGACAAATTTACATACTTTTATAAACACGTAAACATAAAATTATTCCTGTAAATAAATAATCTAGTAAAATAAAGTGTTTAATTCTTTTGTTATCAATTCTTAAGAAAAAGTGCATAAGTTTAGTTTCTTATGTTTGGATTTTATTGAAATTCTAAAAGCAGCTTTATAAGACCAATGTTTTTTGGGTTGCCAGGGGTTGGGGGGATGAAGTTTAATTTTGCTGTGAATGCTTTATTATAAATTACTGGATGCCAAACAAATTTTTATGTTGTATGTTTCTATAATGTTGTGATATCTTAAAGGAATAACACGGCACAGAAAATAACTTTTTCTGGCCTGACAAATATCATGTTGCAAAATCTAATATAGCATATAATTAGGGCTTTATGTGTTCTTCATGTTCTGGAACAACTCCAACTCCTGGCCTCAAAAATGGAGTACACTCCCTTAAAAAACAGAAAAAAAGAGCAACTTTTGAAAAAAAAAAAAACAAAAAAAAAACATGCATTCCTTTTCCCACTTCATCAATACATTTTAACATTATATCACCAAATTCTAAACCGTATTGTCACCTAATATGTACAGTTTAATTAAATGTGTTTTTGAAGCTTTCTATGTTCTTAGCATTATAATCAGAACCTGAGTCAATATATAATCAAGTGTTCAGTTGTTTTGGTCTTTATCCAAAGAGAGTAAACAATTTGAATTTTAAAATAAATTAACCTTATATATCTTCAAAGTGATTTCTTTATTATGTGTGCTGATGAACAGTGTGCAGAATAATTTGTGAGAGGAAATGTTTTACAAATTTAACTCAGATAAACAATCTTTTAAAACCTGCAAAGAATTTTGACATATCGTCATTTGAATATTGAGCTTAACTTTCCAAGAATGTCATATTTCAAGAATTTTGTCAATTCCCCGACCCAATGTAATTTATATCTTTATAATATGGTAAATGATAAATATTGCCATGTAGTTCAATTTACATACTTTTATAAACTTGCAAGCATAAAATTATTTTTCTAAATGAAAGTTTGTTGTCATACCGAAGACCAGAAATATGTTTGAACAAACTCTTGAATCTTGTTTTTCTATCAAAGTGTTCAACAGCAACTGCAAAATTTATTGGTGTAAGTTCAAATGAATATGACAAGCAAAGTAAAAAAAAAACAACTAAGTTTAAAAGATTTTTTGTTTTATCCTTGAAGTATTGCCTTGGAGCAGAACACTTTTCATTTAATCCACTGTGTACACTGACAGTGTATTCCAAATTGATTCTTAACTGCCACATATGGCTAGCAGTAAGGATAATATATCCATCATTACAACTAGTTTCTAAAAAGAAAATTACTTATGACTCAACCTAATAAGAAGACAAGTTTATGGTGATCATAGAAAAATAATCAAATTGTTTACTCTCTTTGGATAAAGACCATAAGTACTGAAGACTTAATAACATACTGACACAGGTTCTCGTTATAACGCTAAAAGCAGAAACCTTCAAGAACACACACAAAAAAAAAAATTAAGATATTTACTATCATAAATTTACATAATTTCAGAAATATTTCTTGTGCATATTTTGGCATGTGCATTTCCCTGCAAATTTCTATAAAAGTAAAGAATAATTTACTCAATTTTTTACATTTATTTGGAGTATGTCTTTTCATGTCTTCAGTGAAGATTTTTTACAAAATGTAGAATTACAATATTCACAGGAATATGATTTATCTCTTGTGTGTACTTCAATATGTTTTCTTAAATGTGCATTTTTAGAAAATGCTAATCCAAACTGTGCACAAGAATATGGTTTCTCCCCAGTATGTGTGCGCATGTGTTCTTTTAAACTGGAGCTCTGTGAAAATGCTGATCCACACACTTCCCAATGTAAGGCTTCTCCCCTGTGTCTTCTCATGTGAATCTTTAACCTTGAGCTCTGTGAAAATGCTGATCCACACACTTTACATGAATATGGCTTCTCTCCAGTATGTGTTCGCATGTGCCTTTTTAAATGTGAATCTATTGCAAATGATGATCTACACACTTTGCAAGGATATGGTTTCTCTCCTGTGTGTGTTCACATGTGAGTTTTTAAATTTGAATTCTGAGAAAATGCTAAACCACACACTTGACAAGAATATGGCTTTTCTCCAGTATGTATCTGTACATGCATTTTTAAGTGGGCATCCCGTGAAAACACAGATCCACACAATCCACAAGAAAATGGCTTCTCTGCTGTAAATGTTTGCATATGTACCTTTTTTCTTTATATGAGAATCAACTGAAAATGTGGATTCACTCAATTTATGGGGAAGTAATTTATATGTAATAAGTCTTTGCAATGACGTAGCATACAAATATAGTTTACTTTTAATTTTTTTTGCAAACTATTTTTACAAATATCAACACTTTCAGAAGTATATCAATAATTTTTATAAGAATAAAAGTTTCTTTACAAGTTGATGTTTTCAGAATTTTTTCAATATGTTTTAAATTAGGAAAGCATAGAAATCTTACTCCCTTTTGTTGTCATATTCATTTGGTGATTATGATTTATCCATACAATTTTTTGTAAGTAGGTAAGATTAATTTATTCTTCAGTGCAATTGATATCTGTAAATAAAGAAGAGGTATTATGAATAAAAATAATAGGTTATTTGAAATTATTAAATTCTGAAATATACAAAAAAGAAAAAATAAGGACTGCATAACTAACATGCTTCACTTTTATATCATTTTTTATTCTCTGAAGAAGCTTTAATAAATGCAAAGCATTATAGATTTATAAACATTTCATATTTTTTCTTTATTCTATCACAAACACACACACATACATCTAATATCTTTATTACACGTTGACACACACAAGTTTTTTTCTTCTAAATTTAATATTCTTCTACTGCTTTGTGGTGCAGTGGATATCAGCTCAGAATGAGAAATCGGTGAGCCGAGTTCGAATTCCAGTTGAATTCATTGGATTCACTTACGTGCAAATACCCTTAGGAAATGTATTTTTTGTCTCTTCCTTCTAGTTATGGGTTAAATAACAGGACAGATTGGGTTCTATAGACTTGGCTGGTAACCATTCTACTGCAGAAAGCAATGGCAACCTACTGTGGGATAATCTTCTCCCCAGTCAGTCATGTTTCTTTTGAGACATGATCGCCCAAGTGCGTTTCACGTATGGCACTTAACTGACTACTGCTTTATCACAGATGACACATATCTGACCAATGAAACAATACCTCAATCAATATATTGTCTCTTAGAATTTTTAAATCATTCGCCTTTAATAAATCTTTGGGGAAGCTTGTTAAAGTGAAACATGTTAAAGACACTGCTTTCCTACTTGTTCTATTCATCACACATGCATATATATATGTGTGTGTGTGTGTGTGTGTGTGTTTATATATCATTACATTAACAATCCACAATAACATCAACTTAACTCTTCTAAGAACTATATCAGTAAAATTAGCAAAATCATCCTGGAAATAGTGTGAAAGTACACAAAAAAATGCTTTAAATCTGAACCAGAGGAGAAGTACAGCTGAATCTATTGAAATGATCAGAAAAATAAAAAAATAAAAAGGAATGTATATTCATACAGTTTGATATTTGCAACTTTTATCCATTTATTACTGAAAAACTATTATCTGATACATTAAACTGAGCTAAAAATTACTGCCCAATTAGTGGCTAAGACTTCAATATTATCAAACATGCATAAAAATATATTCTATTTTATGATCACTGCCTATGGACCAAAAAAATTAATCAAGATTTCTTCATTGCTATGGGAGTATTTGATTTTGCGGAGGCCTGTGAATTGGTCAGCATTTTGTTATTATGGAGTCTTAGGTGTATCTTCAGGATAAAAACCACCAGGTTACATACAGATGACTGATTAATCTTCTTACAAAAAAAATTCCCACAACAAACTGACCGACTAAGACAGAACTTGATTAAATTTCTTAAAAATCATAAATTGAAAATTAGTAGCACCACTAATGCTAAAATGATCAACTTCTTTGGCATAACCATTGATTTTACAAACCATACACTAAAGATTGTTACAATCACAAATATATCTAAAAAGATTCTAACTGCCACTATAGAATACTAGACAATATTCATAAATCTATTGAATTTAGATCATCTTCTGACTCTAGTAATGCGGTAGTTTTTGATAACAGTAAAATTAAATATATTGAGGCCATAACTAAAAGCAAAAAATTTTAAAGTTTAAAATACTCTGATAAAAGCAAAGGTGGTAAACATATACCCAAGTCAAGCAGACATAACACCCTATGGTATAACCCACCTTTTAGTCTTAACATCAAAACAAACATTGGAAAATTTTTCCTGAATTTAATCCACAAACATGTCAACCATTCTCCTGTACTAAAAAAGATTTTCATTAAAAACATTGCTAAGGTTAGTTTTAGTTGCATCAAGAGTTTCAATAAATATAGTTCAGTACATAACAGTATGATATTAAATAAAAACATGCTCAGCCAGCAAAATAATAGTAACTCCACTATCAATCACAGTAACCCTACTAAAAATAATTCTAACTGCTAAAAAAAAACAGAATCTACCCACAATCAATGTATAACTAAATGTATAATTTACAAAGCTAGCATCCATTCTGAAAGTGCGGTTAAATCTTATTTTGGTTCAACTGAAAATAAATTGAAAAATCTATTCTATAACCAGAAACTGACTTTAAATAATTATAAATACAATAACACTGCCCTTTCCAAATATTTTTGGCAATTAACAACAAAATCCAATTATTACCAGAGATACCGTTGTGAAATCCAAATCTTATAATGAAATAGGAAATACATGTAACTTATACCTTTAAGAAAAACTTGTCATCTTAAAACACCTGAATAACCCTAATATATTAAAAGAAGTAAATTAAGGACCACATGCATACATAGATATGAATATCTGCTTAAAAATACTTAGACCCTGACTAACCTGACCCCTCTTTTTCACTTTTTCTTTTATTATTATGCATACATACATACTTTCTTCTCCCCTTTATCATCAATGCTTTCATCAACAGAAAATTAATAAAAATAAAAAAAGTTACTCCCTTATAACATATGTTAAATATTGCCTGAAAGTATTTAGTATTTACTTTTTTATTCTTTTAAGCTCCTACAACTTTACATTCTATAAATATAAAAAAATTGACATCCTATATTTATAATGACCTTAAACAATGCCAGTACCAAAATAGAAAATTAAAATCTAAAAAAAGGTCAGTTCATAATATACACCTGATTATTGTGTAGTGCATGAAAATGAGTCATGCTTTAGACATAGGCTTATATATATATATATATATATATATATATATATATATATAAAGAGAGAGAGAGAGAGAGAGAATATAGAAAAAGCTGATTTGTTCCTGCTGGTGTGCACAATGACAAAAAGTTGAGAGTAACAAATTTCAACACTAGGGATAAAAAAAATACACATACATTAAAAATATGCTAACACACACACACACATATATATATATATATATATATATTATAAGCTGACCACATTGAGACTCAACAACTATTCATTGTTTGCATAAAGGAGGTTGCTTTGATTTGATAAAAATTGTCTTAAGAATTTTTAGATGAAAGTCTGAAAATTAACTTTTCAATACAATAGATATCCTAATGGTAATGCAAATGATTTTGTCTGTTATTAATAAGATATTCAGAGAATTATTAATTCTGTCAGGGTTTCAATGACCTTCAGAATATCACAGATGTGACATACAAGTACACTTCAAGCAAGCAAAATTCAAATAAATTAATCTGAACATTTTTCTCTTAATTATTCTATAATTTTCACAAATAAAAATCATTGTCAATGAAAAAGTAAGAAAAAAAAATTATTTAATAGTATATAACAAAAAAAACAATTGGCCTCAAGACAAATCGTTTACATACTACTCAGGAATGAGGTTACCAAATTTATAAACCAACACTTTTACCCACAAGACCATTGTTCTATAGGATAAATTGCTGCAGTGAAGTTAGACCTTTAAACCTAACCCAGCTGCTGATAATGTTGCAACTTTTCTATTGCTGTCTATGTTTAACAGTATTTAACTGAAAAACAATTGGCATCCAGACAAATCCTTTAAGATCTTAAAAAAATAAATTAAGGAAAACCACAATTTAAATTTTTTTTTCTTTATGATATAAATATAGATCAATTAAAAGCTTATCAAATTCAAATGTCAGTTTTATTTAGGTACCTCCACTTTTTCGGCAAAAATTTACGATACCTAATTTTAAAATTAAAATTTTAAAATAAAAAAACATTCTTCAAGATTTCATTTTAAATTTAAATGAAAGCTTAATGATTAAATTTATTATTTCCATTATTTAGAAAATTCTGGTGTATTTCATATAGAAATGATTAAATTTGAATGTCACATTTAATTTCAATTTCTTAAAATTTTCTTAAAAGCGGCCATTTTCTTAAAATTAAAGAATTTGTAAACAAACACAAATCATAAATTTTTAAAAATATTTCAAAAGATTTCTGACACTATTTTAGTCAAATTTGAAAATTGAAAGTTTAATTTATCTGAATTGAAACAAATATTACTTATTTATTGCATAAAAAAGTAATATGCAACGAATTATTAACGATTGATCGTGTTTATCAGATCGAATGTTTGACGAAGTGTTAACAGACAAGGTGTTGACAGCTGCTACGGATGGCCAGAAATGACAAATTTTCATAGACATCTATAATTAACAAAAATTAAAAATAACATAAATAAGCCAAAAAATTAACAAAAATCTTGATTTGGAATTTTTTAATAAATAAATTATTATTTAATCAGTAATCATTAATAAACTTTAATTAACATTAAGTAAAATAAAAAACTAGTTTTCTATTTCGAAAAAAAAAAAATGAACACAGTAGAAAAGAAAAGTATTAATTTTTTTGTTGAATAACTATTCAACAAAAAAATTAATAGAAAATGAAAAACCTAGGCTAATTTCAAATAAGCAGGAAATAAATTTTAAAAATAATTCAAATTAATTAAACATAATTTTCAAAATTAATTTAAATGTTTCTTTTTTATCACAATTAAAATAACTGTCAGTGTCATGAAACTGAAAGCGAAACTAAGAAAATACGTTTTTCTATTTCTAGAAAAATTGTGAACACAGTTGAAAAGTCAAACTACTCAACAAACAATTAGAAAATGAAAAACCTAATTTCAAATATGCAGGAAATAAAGTTTAATAATAACTGAAATTAATTAAACATTATTTTCAAAATAAATTTAAATGTCTTTCTTTATTAAAATTATAACTGTCATTAAAATAAAAAAATACATTTTTAAACGTCTTTCTTTAACAAAATAAATGTCATTAAAAAAAAAGTGAGAACGACAAAAAGAATTCAAGTTCAGTCAGTATAACTACGACCCTGACCCTCGCTAATGCTTAGGAATTAAGGAATGTCTTAGGTCAGTAAGTAGTTTTTGAGACAGTAAAAGATAAGAGGAGAGAGGGAAGGTAGGCGAACATAGTAAGCTGCTTGACTTGGGGTCAAGGGAGCTACTAATTACTCTCTTCTCCTGTCCATGCATTCTGTATCTGCATTTTATATCTTTTTTGGAGAACCGCAGCTCATTTGGGATTTATTGTAACAAGACGAGATAAGAAACTAAAATCATTTTAGTAAAATGAAAATTTGACATAAGTAGAATAAAGGGACAAAACTCTTAGATCACGTGACCTGTTACATAATAATGGCACTTATAGTCTACCATACATGAAAATAAGGAACCCAAAAAATACAAATAAAATTATTTAAAAAATCATTGAGCCCCCCTAACAAATAATAATCTTTGCAATTTTGGATTCGTAATTTTTTTTTTCACTTAATTATTATATAATCTCATCGGAACAAACAAATACAGAAATTTACACGATTTTAAACTATTAAAATTATTTTAAATTATTATAATTAAAATTGAAAAAAAATTGAAAAAAATTCTTGTAAAAATTCATTATTTATCAAATTTTTAAAAATTTTTTCAGACAATATTGTCCTTAATATTATTTATTTACAAAAGCAATTAGGAGCTTTTTTAATTAAGTAATAATGTCATAAATTTATTGGATTTATTATTTTTCAATTCAGAGCAGATTTGAAGTTCTTTGCGCGTCAATTTGGAAATCACTGACTTTGTTTTTTCTATCTCCAATGACTCCTACTTTTAACCAAAAAAAAAAAAAATCACTGGAACAAAAAAGTTTTGTGCAAAATTTCATGAAATTAAGTAACTGGGGGGGTAATACATTTGAAAAAAAAAAAATGTTCCTACCAATATTTAAAACAAAACAGAAAATTAAAAATAATTTCATTCATTTCTGAATAAGTCCTGAAAATTTCATTAAAATCGGACAATTATTTGATTTTTACAAGAATTTCCAAATTAATGTGTTTTCTACGGAAAAAACGCGCAAAAAAAAACAATGTTATTTTTCGGAGTAGTTGATGACGTAAAAGTTTTACGGTAAAACAAAACAAGATTTTAACCAAAATTTCGAACGTGTTAGAAGGATTAAAAAAATTTCAAAAAATAATTAAAAAATAATTTGGTCTTTCATCTTAATAATAAGATAAACATTTTGACGATAAAAATTTATTTTCGTTAAGTTTGTGGCGTTTTGCATTACGCTATGCTGTTTTCCCGTGAAAAGTGGAGGTACCTAGTTTTATTGTAGTTTTTATTTTACTATTCTGACTAGATTTTCGGAAATAAAAGGCAAAATGTTTAAAAAATAATAGATGATTTACATTCCTCAATGAGTCCTGCATTTAACTAATAAAACAATTTTTACAAAAAAAAACTTAATTTCTTAAAATGTAATGAATTTATATAGGTACCTACAAAAAAAAAAAAAAAAAAAAAAAATCACTGCTCATTTTCGATACCTCAATTTAAATTTAATTTTTAAAAATAAAAATGTTTTCTTGAAGCTTTAATTGAAAGCCAAGAGATTAAATTTATTAATTACAGTAAGCAAAATACCCTGGTTTAGTTCAAACCAAAATTATATTGCTCGGAATCACAAATTTAACTGCTGAAAAAAAAATTTTTTTAAAATTTACCGCCATTATTGAGTAATCAACACATCATGTAAAACAGTAGCTAAATTTCTGTTTTAAAAATCTTGCACAAAAAAAATATACCTCCTTGACACGTTATTTAAGTTGATTTTTATAATTGAAACTTACCTTTATCTGATTTCAAACAAGAATTAAGTGCTTACTGTCGGGAAATTTACAAAATAAATCACTCTTTAGTCTTTAATAATAGTAGCCCTCTTGTCAGCGCTTATCTAGGTGATAAATTACGTGTTGACAAGTAGCAGGTGTGAATGACGTTTGGATGGTGACCGAAAGTGACAAAAAAATCGTGTAGCTTAAAACGTAATATTTGGAAATTTAGATTTTTTTTGTTGTTTTTTTAACTAAATAGTAAAATTAAAAATTTAACATAATATTTTCAGCAAGTATAATATTTTATAGAATTTTAGTTTAGATATATAGCCAGACTATGCTTTCTGAATAAATAAAAATAAAATGTGCTTTCTGAATAAATAAAAATTTAAATTTCTTTTAAAAGAAAGAATTAAATTAAAATAACCGAACTAAGTTATGTTATTTATTAATATTTTTCTGAAATATTAAATATTTTTATGTTTAGATATAACATATTTATCTTAAATTATTAACATGCTTTCTGAAAAAATTAAATTTCTTTTAGAATAAATTTAATTTAATAAAAAAAGAATGAAATTAGAATCAAAGTTTGGTTTGTGTAGTTTTCGATGTAAGGGGAATTCATCCAAACACTTGTTAACTTCTAAAAACAATACGACCTCTATGGAAACTTGTTATGACCCCTATGGAACACCGTACTTCATAAAAATTTCCAAAATTTAATTTTTTTTAATTATTTTAAAAGTAAAATTGGTGAATGATTTTTATTAAACTTTTCAATTTTCGATAGGCAATGTGATAATCAATTCTTAAGTAAAAAAGAAATTCAACAACGTTTTTATAACAGGTTTTTAAAATATTTTTAACACTTTTATGAATTATTATAATAAAAAAATAAAAAATATAAATTATTTCAAAATTTTATTAGTAAACGAAAAAAATTTATTTCTTCAGACTATAATGTCCTTAATAATTATTATTTATTCCAGCAATTAAAAGTTTATCAAATTAAGTTATATCAGAGATTTATTGCATTTTTATCTTACTCTTCGGAGCAGATTTTCGGCCAGGTTGTCCACTTTAGAATAAAGAACATAGACGATTTATATGCCCCAATGAGTCCTGCATTTAACTAATAAAAAATGTTTTTACAGCTAATTAAAATTTATTAAAATTTCATGGATTTACGTAGAGGGGGGGGTAACAGAGTTAAAAAAATATTTTCACCAAAAAATTTTAAAAAATAATAATTTCAAAAATAATTTCATTCATTTGTGAATGAGAACTGAAAGTTTCATTCAAATTTGACTATTTGATTTTTGCGAGAATTTTCAAATTAGTGTGTTTGTTACCGTGAAAAAAGTGGGTTGTGTCATCATTACCACGTAACCTATTGTAATAAAGGCGTAATTTTTTTTTAGCCGCTAACTCAAATAAAACAACATTTTCTATCAAAATTTCGAAAATGTTAGCAGGAATTTAAAATTTTTTAAAAATAATTACAAATTGCTTTGATCTTTCCTCTTAATAAAAATATAAATATTTTGATGGAAAAAGTTTGTTTTATTAAGTTTATGAACTTTTTTATTCATACTATGCCATTTTCTGTTTTTTAGCGATATTTTGGAGGTGGGTGGGGGTTAACGGATGTAAAAAATATATAAATATATATTTTTTACCAAGATCTTTTAAAAATAATAATTTCAAAAATAACTTAATTCATTTTTGGTAAGTCCTGAAAGTTTCAATGAAATCTGACAATTATTTGATTTTTGCAAGAATTTGTAAAAATGTGTTTGTCACACACACACACACACAAAAATAAAAACTGAGTTATTACGTTTTTCGTTGTAAAAAAAAAACCCTCGTAACGATTTGGTTACCTGCTCAAAAAGATGATTTTTATCAAAATTTCGAACATGTTTAGAAGGAATTGAAAATTTAAAAAAAATACTTTGATCTTTCCTCTTTATAGTAACATATATTTTGATAGAAAAACAAATGTTATGTTTAGGCCTTTTTTAATTCATTAAAAGTTTAAATGTTTGAGACTTTGAGGCCTTTTATTCATTATCATATATGCATTTTTTTCAGCGATTTAGTGGAGGCACTTTTTTTTGACTGAAAAACTTAGTTTCTATTAGAAGTTTGGGTTTTTTTTTTCTTGATGTTATGCTGTTTTTTTTTTCTGGGAATTAGTTGAGGTGCCTAAAGAAAAGCGATACCTAAACTGTAACTGTCAAACAAAAAAAAAGCGATACTTCAAGAGGACAAGTAATCTAATAAAAATTTAAAAAAAGATAATAATGGAATTATCATACCTTTATCGAAAAATTGAATAAATAAAATACTCGGTCTTCAGTTAAATTGAAAATGAAAAAAAAGAATATTTTTTAACAATTTGTCCTCATTCTTCGCGAAAACATACACACAAAAAGTTTTTCTGCAAATTTTTGTCGCTGTTTGTAAACAAAAATTAAGTCATCGTTGATTCTTTTTTTTCTCATTTCTTAATAATTAAAATAAATTTATCTGTAGGCAAACAAATTAAGAGAGCGTTAGTTTACAATTTGCCATTTCTGCCTCATACCGAACTTGTTACGTTTTTTAAGAAAAATTATAAGTTGGGAATAAAGAAAATAATTTATGCTTACTTCGTTCTGTATTCTTTGAATCATTGTTTTGTAAGATGGATAGCGCAACACTTGAGAAAAAAAAAATGCAATATGATCCTCAACACTACAGTAATTTTAGGACAAAATTGAGTCTTAGAAAAACAATTTCTTACGCCGTCGGCCGTAGCGCTCAACGAAGAGCAATTCCCAAGGGAGATAATCAACTAAAACGTTGTGTCTTTTCTAACTTTTTGTTGCTCTCTATTAATTCAACTGGTATTCTAGTTCGAATTCCAGTTGAATTCATTGCATTCACTTGAGCACAAATACTCTTGGAAAAGTATGGATTAGCTACCCCCACTCATTTTTGATAAGTAACTTTTAAATTGAAGTTTTAAAAATAAGTTTTCTTGAAACTTTAATTTCAATTGAAAGCTAATTTAAGATTAAATTTACTATTTCTAGTAACAAAAATACTCTGGTATATTTCAAACAGAAATTATATTTGGTTGGAATCTAAAATTTTGAGATTTAAGAAAAACTTTTCAGTCATTTTTGAGCAATCGACACATTTGTAAACAAAAGTCTTGTTTTTAAAAAGTCTTGCAAAAATAAAACATACATCTGTGTCATGTTATTTCTGAAAGATTAGCAAATTCAATGTTAAATTAATGTGATTTACACACAAATTACTTATTTATAGCATGAAATTCAGCCTAAAACTATTTCTTAATGACGAAATGTTGATCTTTCTAACCCCCATATGATTTGACATGTGATCACAGCTAGATGCAAGTTGTGGTAATACCATCGACCGAGCAAAAGCGAGCAAACCAGATGTTGGCTCTATGCCGACCAGAAAGCGAAAGAATAAAAATCATTTCCGCACAAGTGGATTCGTGCAGATGTTCCGGTTGAAAAATAAAAATTAATCAAGTATCAAATCACCTTTTTTTTTATTTACCAGCCAATGAAAAGCCCGGAATCAAATACAAGGATGAAATTCGAAACTATCTGTGTTTGATCCAAAATGCCAATATAAAAAGTGAAGACATAGATGCTTCGTCAGACAGTCAGGACTTGAGGAAAATAGTGTAATTAGTTTCTCACTTGACCTAAGTCAAGTGGCTACTATGCTTGCCTCTTTCTTCCTTCTTTGTCTCATAAGTACTATTCTGACCTTTTACTTTCTCCCTGTTCTCAAAAGTACTAATCGACCTTTTCAAAAACATTCCACACAAACCAACTGACTCACTGACCTTAGAATCGGCAACTTCAAAATGAACATCAATCCCATTACTAAGCCTTTTACCCTTTCAGCATTATATCTTCAATGAACATTCTTTTATCCCTTTCAGCACGTTATTATTTTGCCATGAACTCTCTCTAACTTCCGTTGAACTTTTATTTCAAGTATTGTTTTAATTGTAAAACATAATTGCTATGTATATATGTATAAATGTTATTTTATACTCAAAATTGCCTTTCTTGAATTTATAATCATTTTATGGATTATAGTGGGCTATCTTCCCACAAGGCCAAATTCCGTTAACCTGAACAGAATCCTACTACAACTCGAAGAGATATCCGCTATAAAGTCTATGGTGATCACAAGCAACATACTTCTCCAAATGATTTTCTTAAATATATTTTTACCAAAAGTTTTTGAAAAATAATAATTTCAAAAATACATTGAATTCATTTGGGAATACATCTTGAAAGTTTCATTAAAATTCAACAATTATTTGATTTTTGGAAGAGTTTTTAAATTAATGTGTTTGTCACGGATGAAAAAGTTGAGTTATATAAGATTACATTTTCCATGGTAAACTCTCGTAATGATTTGGTTATCTGACCTGCTAACTAAAATCAAAACAAGATTTTTTACCCAAATTTTTAACCTGTTAGAAAGGATTAAAAAAGTTAAAAAAAGAAGAAAAAAAAGAAAAATTAGAAAATACTTTGATCTTTCCTCTTAATAATAATAAAAACATTTTGATAATAAAAGTTTGTTTTTATTATGTTTTTTATTCATACTATGCTGTTTTTTTATTTCAGTGATTTAGGAGGGTTAACTAGTATGGATCCATTTCCTCTCCAGCTATAGGCTAAATAGCAGGACAGATTGGCAACCAGTCTACCACAGAAAGAAATGGTAACCTACATGCGGGAAAATCTTCTGCCTAGTCAGTCATGTCTCGAAAGAGATATGATCAGCCAAGCATGAATGATGCATGGCACTTTAACTGACTGACAGATTGTTCATTGGCTATATTTGTAGATGCCAAGGCAGATATACTTTTCTGCAGGTTTGTGACAGAACAAGGTTAGGAACTTTTGAAGAAATTAAATTCAATATTCAGGAAGATTAATGCATGAAGATATATTTATGTATATATCTAAAAAAAAAAAGTTAACTAAGATTTAAAAATGAAAAATATTTATTGAAGCTTTCATCTTAGTCTTCATTCCAAGCTATTTAGTACTTTGTAATATTTCAAGCCAGACATACATTGAATTGAATTATTTTTTATCATCAGTAAAATCTGTCGACACAACATAATACTCTTTGTTAAAAAATCTTTCAAAAATAAAATATATTTTCTTAAAACAGTATTTAAATTATTTAAAGTGCCATCGATCTGAATTGAAACAAAAATTACATATTTTATTTAAAAAGATTGAAGGCTTTTTTAATATATTTATGAGGTTTTGATAGCCTGATGTTTGGCTAAATTATCAAAGTGGAATACAATTTACATTATTAACATTCAGACTGTTGCCATATTCGTTGTATGCTCTGACCTTCTTTAGGAGATTGGAAATTTGAACCAGCTTCTTTATTTCATTCACATTTCATGAGACTTCCAGATGTCTCAGTTATCTCCATTTAACTCAACTTCAAGTTTTTTGTTCACCACTAAACTCATGACTCTTTCAGTCAAGTTACCAGATCCAACCAATGATTTTATTTACTGACCCATGTTACAATCTTGATGTTTGTTATTGGCTTTCTCTAGCACTCTGTGTTATTGGTACCTATATTGTACTAGCAGTATAGCCCAGCATTGCTCGGGTATAACGAAAGCTTTAAAACTAATTCATGGTCCTGGAGCTTAGACTCTTTGGATGTTGACATGAAAGACTAAAAAGAAATAGTTGTTTCCAGTTAAAGCAAAACCATAGACTGGAAGAAAAATGAATGAATGTAAGTTAAATTTTGATTTCCTGGTATCGATATCAAATAAGTTTTTTCATCGTAAACTGAATTTTGAAGATTAAATAAGTCCTCTGAGTAAATGAGACTAAGAACTACAATTATACCTACTTAGAGCCAAACCCAAAGCAAAAACTAAAATAAAAGGGCTGAAATACAGGCAGATAAACAGACACACACATACAAACATCTTGCCTTTTATATATATATATATATATATATATATATATATATATATATATATATATATATATATATTATTGATTTTCTGCACAATTGTATGAACTGCGACCTTGAAACTTCTGAATATCATTTTCTAAGTCGTTGTCTATGACTAAATCAAATTTGATTAAAATCGGACCATTCCTTCTATAACCTGATTTTTTTGATTATCAACATTTATCGAGGGTACCTCAACACAAAAGCTAGCTAAGAACACTCGCAGATGCTTATAGTACAACTGTGTAAATTTTCAAGAAAATCGGTTCAGCCGTTTTGGAGTCTATAGGTAATGGACACACACACAAAGTTTCATTTATAAATAACTTTAGATTCATTTTTATACTTGGCTGGCTTAAGAGATTTTTGTGGCCCAGCATATGTGCTGACTTCTTAATTTTTCATATTTTCCAGTAGTCTTCTCTATCATTTCAACTTCATCCCACAGGGGACAGTGATTTCCATTTCCCCTCCATATATGGTCAGCTATACCTGATTTTTCTATTTACCCTCATGTCACAGTGTTCTTGCATCCTTATCTATTTCTCCTTTATATTTCTTACTGCAGCTGCATGTAATGACCTTCACACTGTCCTTAATTATGTCCTCCTTCGAGAGATCTTATTTAAAAGAAGTATCCACAAAGTATTGAATGGTTTTTAACAGTCGTCCTGATGTTATATGAACCACGGATCTCGTGTTTTTTCTGATAATCTGTTCACATAAAAAACAGCTTACCCTGAGTTTTGTTATACTCCTGCATCCTTCCAACTGTGCCTGTTGGAGTTGCTGTCATGTAACCAGGATAGTTATGTTGTAGGGAACTAATTATACTATTTCGTGTTCATATATCTGTGGGTCGCCACTTATGACTTTTGCTCAATGTTGTAAGCAGCAGATGATCTTTCTTTCCACTGTATGTCTAGTAAAATTTGAAGCATTGTCTGGTGAATGCTGGTTTGCAATAAATAGATGACTTGACCTAATTCTCTGTTCAAGTTATTATTACATCTAGGAATTTTTTTTTTAATCATATCACCCCGAACAAGGCGGTAATGCCACTGATGTGCAGGGGGCTACATAGGAGTGAAAAGATTGGAAAAGAGAAAACTGGAAACCACATCCTAAACTGGAAACAAGGGATGAGCCTCTTCACCTGTTCAACAGACCTGGGTGGAGTGTGAACCGGGCAATAGTTTAGTCTATCTACTCCAATTGAAAAAAAAAGTGAGAAGATTGGAAAAGAGTGCTAGTTTGTTTGTCGGAACTTCTGAAAGGAGGTAGTATTTACACTATTTACATTTTTCAGACAATCATCTTGGCCCTCTTCAGAGAAGCCATTACAAAAATGGAGGATTTTTTTTCTTCCCCACTCTCCTTATACTTTAATCACATTACATTTTAACTTTGGACACTAATAAATATTTTTCTTATTATATACTCAGTCTTAAATTACCAATAATTTTGTTCTAAAGAAGGGTCAGTCGAAAGGTGCCTAAAATTTTTAAGTGATACTTCTGTATCCTGTTTTATTAATAAACTATGATTCTTCTTTTTTTAAATGTAATATATATATATATACTAGCAGTATAGCCCAACATTGCTCGGGTGTAATGAAAGCTTTAAAACTAATCCATGGTTCTGGACTCAGCCTAAAGAATATATGTGTGAAGTTTGGTGAGAATCGGATAAAAATTGTGGATTTGTATAAAGATCATACAGACAGATAAACAGATACACACAAACATCTTGCCTTATATATATATATATATATATATATATATATATATATATATATTATCGATTTTCTGCACTATTGTAAGAACTGCAACCTTGAAACTTCTGAATATCATTTCTTATGTCATTGTCTATGAGTGTATCAAATTTGATTAAAATCGGACCACTCCTTCTATAACCCGATTTTTTCGATTATCGATTTTTGATATTTATCGGTTGTACCTTGATACAAAACCTAGCTAAGAACACTCACAGACGCTTAACTGTGTAAATTTACAACTGTGTAAATTTTCAAGAAAATCGGTCCAGCTGTTTTGGAGTCTATAGGTAATGGATACACACACACAAAGTTCTATTTATAAATAAGTTTATATATATATATATATATATGATTAATGTGGAGAAATTTGTCACTTAACTTAAAGTCATGCCAACTTTGTGGGACTAATAACAACAATACCAACAACAACAAATATGCAAAAAGCACAACAACAATGACTACAACTTTGATGTAACAATGGGAAGCTATGATGGTGCAGACTCTGCTCAGATAAGTGACAAACTTCCTCATATTAATCCTATTAACACTACATCTCTATGACAAAAATCCTGCTTGCCAAAATATCTTTTTATCAGTACACCACTGAAAAATACAACAATCTTGGCAGTAAGCAGTAACACACACACACACACACACATATGTATGTACATTCATACAAGAGAGCGATGGTTAAATTGTCGTCCAAATTATGCAAAAATAACACTGACAACTCATTTTCAGATCTATTTACCAAAATTAAACAAAAACATCTTGAAGTGGGGATGTTGTTGCAGAAATTGACAGCCATGAATGGGTTCTCAAGATTGTGGCATGATGCTAGACAGAGTCTTCCAGCAGTCACCTTCTTGACTCTGGGCAGCACTACCTCCTCAAGACACTTGATGTAGGTCTCTGTGTTGTGTCTGATGAAGGTGAATGGAGGCATAATATTGCCATCACTAGTGATTACTCCAAACACCATGATGTTGACTGGATACATCAATCAAATCTTTCCAAATACTCTGCAATGTCCTCAGACTGACACCCAAACACACTGAAATGTTTAAGAAGCAGCAAATCATACCGTTTCCAAGTCTCTGGTAGAGTGAATTATGTCATGGCGCTCTTCTTCCAAATCTCTGGTAGAGTGAATTATGTCATGGTGCTCTTTTTCTTACAGACAGTGCCCAACTGAGCCAACTATACTGTACAGTTGATAAAAATCAATGCACATGTGCAAACATTAAAAATATAAAGTAGCAAAAATTTACCAATCACATCCTGTACATATAAAAGAAAGCAATTTTTCCTTTTTTTAAATATATTCCATATAGGTAAAAATATAGGAAAAGATAAGCTGAAAATACAACTGAAGGCATTAAGAATGTTTATTTAGAGTGACTTTACCAGTTTTACATTCCTGATTTTCAAAAGTCAGACTGAGTTTTGCGCTTTGTTTAACGGCATATCAACCTGTGGGTTATTTAATGCCAAAATGTTAGATTTTTAAGGTTTTTTTTTATTGTTCGGTTATAGTAAGAAGTTTGATTTAGTCAGATTTTGATGAAAATTTTCTTTTAATCTTTTTTATTTTAGAAAACTGAGGAGGTCTTCTAGTTTTGTATTAAAAAATGTATTGCTGGTAATACTTCTTCAAAAATGTATAGATTTCTATAAAAGTCTATTTTTATACTTTCATAGTATATTGACCCCAGTTCGGAGGGTTAACGCTTTGCTCATAGCTAGGACCCTAACAGGTGCTACCACTCTGGGTTAAGGTGGACCTGGGAACAACAGCAATTAAGTGATGGTTCCATGCTCGGCACAACCTACCAATCAGAGGTGTTGTTGCCGGATGCAGTTTACTGTCATACCCAGAATCAAAAGTCTGGATGAGATGGAGAGACATTGCATTGGGGGGATTTTATCAAAGCAAAGTAGGATTTTTGTCATACATATTTATATACAAAAAGTGAGGCTTTTTGACAACATTCATGAATGTTCATCAGGTCGTTTGAAAGGTCAGTCAAAAATATGTGGAAAAGAAAAAGTGTCATAATTCAAAGTCTGGAAAAAATTAAGCAAGTAATATTTAAGAATTTTTTTTAATGAATATTGTTTAAAATTGTGATTAGATTTTTATAGTATGCAATGAACATGTGATATATACTTATTCAAAAATGGTGAAGGATTTAACCATTTTCTCTTGATTAATCAACATATTTGTGGTTGCATATGTCAGCTTGGGGAAGTAGTAACTTTTTCAGAAAAGGTGAAACTGGGAAAAAACCAGGATGTAGATTTATATTTTGATAAGATACGGTAGCAGCACTCTCAGGAATTTACCTTCTGAGTGTGGTAGTTTTTTTTTTATTTTCTTCAGTACACTAATTATTTCATATTCAATACAAAAACTTCAGAAATATTTTAAAATAGAAAAGCATTCCTTCCAGATAAACCTAATGAATAAAAATATATTTTATTCTACCCACCTATCACAACTCCAACTGAAAAGAATTTATCTAAACTAAAACATAAAATTTGTTACAACTACTTCTAAAACAATGAAAAACATACTGTATATTTCCTTGTATAAGGCAACCTTTAGATAAGTTAGTCAGTTAAGTGCCATACATGATACATGCTTTGGGCAATCATATCTTGAAACAGACATGACTGACTGGGCAGATTATCCCAAAGTAGGTTGCCATTATTTTCTGCGGTAGACTGGTTGCCAGCAAAGGCTAGAGAACCCACTCTGTCCTATTATTTGACCCATAACTAGAGGGAAGAGATGGATTAATACCTTTCTCATGGGTGATCATGTCTCTTTTGAGACATGACTAACTGGGCAAAAGATTATCTTTTTAAAAGATTATATATTTTTTTTTATATGTGCTTAAGTGAATGCAAGGAATTCAACTGGAATTTGAACTCGACACCCCAATCTTTCATTCCGAGTTAATACCCACTGCACCACAACTGTCTATTGTGGTGCAGTGGATATCGACCTAGTTCGAATTCCAGTTGAATCCTTGCATTCCTTCAATGCAAATACCCTTGGGAAAGGTATTAATCCATCTCTTTCCTCCAGTTATGAGTTAAATAACAGGACAGATTGGGTTCTGTAGCTTTGGCTGGCAACCAGTTTACCACAGAAAGTAATGTCAACCTACTTCGAGATAATCTTTTGCCCAGTCAGTCATGTCTCAAAAGAGACATGATCACCCATGCGTGTATCACATATGAATCTTAACTGACTGATTTAGATAAGAGATAAAATCAAAAGATATAAATTTTCTTGAATTTATCTATCTAGTATAAAATGACCACTTATTGATTATGTAGAAAATGATACTGGAAATGTTATTGTATCCTTAGAAATTCAATAAAGAAAATTGTGGTCTGCCTCACCTTCTTCAATCTTCAAACTGCTTATTTTTCAGGGCTGGATCGATAGATTGATCACCTCGGCCTACACCCAAACTTATCCCACATTGTGTTTTGATTTGATCATAAGACAGGTGAAGGTGAATAACTTTCAGGAACTGTTGCAAATGAATTCATTCAGGCCGGGGAAAATGAAGAGGAAAAAATATCTTCAATTCTTGGTACACACTTATTCTTTCCAGTAGTCGAACTCTATCGACTTCATGCAGACAGCTATCTCCCCAACCTATGTCTAAAGTTGAAATGTAAAACTTCGGCTGGTTCTGTTAAGTTTAGGCAGGTAGTCACATGATGTCAGGCTCTGAGGACTCAACTGCAAATTTCTTTGGCCAAAACTACTCCGCAACTCTCCTTTACCACTTGTATGGATTTCCACTCAAAATAGAGAAATTGGTGAATTACTTAATTCCAATAAAGGTCTCTTTGTTCTCTGGCCTTTGAAGATTAATTATCTTTTTCAATTAAGGGTTTTTCCTTTCTGTGAGCAGCAGTCACAGGCATTGAACTGCCCAAATCAACTTTGTTTCTTCATTAATATTTCACACTAATACCCTTCAAAGGCATGTATGATTTCTCCACCTTCCTTAGTAATCCACCTCTGATCGTTACCAACCAGTCCTCCTTTAACTAGATTGATTCATCTGTCTTAGATTGCATTTACATGTATTCATTAATTAAATTCTTATTTCAAAATTTCTCCTATGTTAGGAAAACTGGTTCCATCAGAAACTTGCCACATGTATCTTCATTTCTTATCAGGATTATTAATAACTCAACTCACTAAGAAATCCTTATTTCCAACCCCTTTATAGCAGTCGCATTAAGTCAACATAGGCTGGTCACTAAGATTTTATTATTTCAACTTTTCATTTGTATAAAATCTCTATCTAGTTATGTTTTGATAACTTGTACTAAAAGACAAAGTCAATCAATTGTCTTCATCACCTGGCCTCCTTTGTACACTGCTTCTCCATGGGAACTCTCTTTGAGTTTTTGAGATTTCACCTTTTTCTAATAAAACAGAAAAAAAAATCTTCATTTAGTTTATGTGTCTTTCCTTCTATTTTTTAACCCTTTAATACCAAATAGTGTTACAAAATAACAAAAATGATTCTATTGCTGGTTTTTTCTACACACAACCTTTAGAAGGTTTTTGTATTGTTTATTTTTCATCAGGTGATCTTTTGCAATTACTGAATATTATTTACTTCTTTTCCTATATCTAACCTCTTACAAACAGCCTGGTGTACTAATGACCATTTACTTATACTTCAATGACAATTACAAAATGCCACCAGTAACAGTATAATAGTACATTCCACTTTCAACAATTTTTTTATTCACAATCATAACTTGAAGTTTACATTTTTTTCAGATGAGATTGCATAGATATAATTTGTGTTGATATGGAATTATTCTCCAAATAAGCAATCTGTTAAGAAGTTGTGCCAGATTTCTATAAGATAGAAATGGTTTTATTACTTTTATTATCAGTTTGATAATGTGAATCTTTTCAGGTACATTATTGATTATTGTATCAAGGTAGAGGTAATCCTACAAACATTCAAAATTTTAGGGTTTTGTTTTTTTAAATTGTTGCATAAGACAATCCTCAATTTTTATGGGTGATTTTAAGGATTTAAAGGTTTTCTTATACATGGATTTTATTATTAATTTTATTAATATAAAACTAATAGGTTAAAACTTGAAGGAGGAATTTATTCTATCACCTGTAATAATTGTCACAAGGAATCAGTCAGTTAAGTGCCATACATGATTGAGTGATCATGTCTCAAAAGAGACATGACTGACTGGGCAGAATATTATCCCAAAGTAGGTTGCCATTGCTTTCTGCGGTAGACTGGTTGCCAACCAAGGCTATAGAACCCAATCTGTCCTGTTATTTAACCCATAACTGGAAGGAATAGACGGAGGGTATTTGCGCGTAAGTGAATGCAATGAATTCAGCTGGAATTCGAACTCGGCTCCCCGGTTTCTCGTTCTGAGCCGATATCCAATGCACAACAATGCACAAGGAATACATTGAAAAAAAAAAAAAAAAATTATCTATGTTCTGACCCAAATCATTCAAAATAAGTAAAGCATGTTGGTGCAGTCACGGACAATGCCATGCACTTTTTTTCTTGAGAATTGACCACAAAAGAATTAAACACTTCATTTTACTAGATTTATTTACAAGAATAATTTTATGTTTACTTGTTTATAAAAGTATAAAAGTATAAAGTATGTAAATTCAACAATACAATATTATTTACAATATTATAAAGAAATAACTACAAATTTATAAAATTGTCCCTAAACAAGAAAATTTAAGCAAAACATAGCTACAATTAATAATTTTTCAAAAAATGTATTTCTGGGCAGTTCTTTCATTTTCTCAGTACATGCATTCACTAAAATAAATTGCAAGCATTTTTCATAAATTTTTTTAAAAATTTGTTTTCATAGTTATTAGAGGACAGAGATTTTTGTTTCTTTTTCAGAGATAAACTGAAAATCATTTAAATATTTTTCAACTATTAGGGTGAATCATAACTCATATCTGCTTTTGTTTATCAACTTCATTCTTCAAAAAATAAATTTAAATTATTATTTATTTAATTATATATTCACTATTATTTACCCTGAATTGTTGCTACTTATTATGTAGCTCTTTGATAACTTTTGAGGAAATTTATGCATGTTCTGATGTGAAAAGATTTTTTTTGACAGTCTTTTGAATTTGGTTGTCCTATCAAAATGTTTTATTGTAATTGTAAAGATAGTAATTAGTTGGTATAATCTCAAGTGAATATGGTGGCTGAGGTAAAAAAAAAAAAACAAACAACTGATTTTCAAATTTTTTTCTGTTTATTCTTACAGTATCCAGCCTTGGAGTAAAACACTTCCTTCAATCCAGTTTATGTTGTCACTACCATGTAAAAAAAACTGAAGTATTTTAGTGTACTTCAAATTGATTCTAAACTCCTATGTATAATTAGCCGTTAGGATGATATATCTGTCATTACAATGGGTTCCCAAAAAGGAAATTACTTGTGACTCAACTGAATTTGAAGAGCTGTTTATGGCAGTCACAGAATGAGAATGAAATTGTTTACACTCTTATATAAACTAAAACAGTTCACTATGTGCTTTTCCCTGCCAATTTGCACAACTGTAAAGTATAACTTATTTATAAAATTTTTCAGTCTTTTGGGGCATGTCTTTTCATATGTATTTTCAATGAAGATTTTTTACAAAATGTAGAATTACAATGTTCACAGGAATATGATTCATCCCTGGTATGAACTTCCAGGTGTTTTTTTAAGTGTGCATTTTTAGAAAATGCTGATCCACACTGTGCACAAGAATATGGTTTCTCCCCAGTATGTGTGCGCATGTGTTCTTTTAAACTGGAGCTCTGTGAAAATGCTGATCCACACACATCACAAGAATAAGGCCTCTCCCCTGTGTGTGTTCGCATGTGAATCTTTAAATTTGAACTCTGTGCAAATGCTGATCCACACACTTTACATGAATATGGTTTTTCTCCAGTGTGTGTTCGCATGTGCATTTTTAAATGTGAATCCATTGCAAATGATGATCTACACACTTTGCAAGAAAATGGTTTCTCTCCTGTGTGTGTTCGCATATGTGTTTTCAAAATTGAACAATGGGAAAATCCCAAGCCACATACTTCACAAGAGTACTGTTTATCTCCTGTGTGTGTTAACATGTGAGTTTTCAAATTTGAATTCTGGGAAAATGCTAAACCACACACTTGACAAGAATATGGTTTTTCTCCAGTATGAATCCGTACATGTATTTTTAAGTGGGCATCCCGTGAAAATGCTGATCCACATAATCCACAAGAAAATGGCTTATCTGCTGTAGATGTTTGCATGATTGAATTTTTCTTTATATGAGAATCAATTGAAAATTTGAATCTACTCAGTTTATGAAGAAGTAGTTAATCTGCAATACGTCTTTAATTGAGATGACTTTGTATACAATATAGTTTACCTTCAGTGTGTTTTTGTAAATGACTTTTACAAATATCAACACTTTCAGAAGTATATCAGCAATTTTTATATAGATAAAGTTTCTTTTCCAGTGGATGTTTTCAAAATTTATTTCTTTAAGTTTAAATCTGGTAAGTGTAGGAATATTACTCTTCTTTGTTATGTATTCTCATATTCATTACTGGTGATTATGATTTATCCATACAATTTTTTGTACATGTATCAGATTAATTTGTTCTTCACTGCAACTGATATCTGTGAATAAAGAAGAGGTATTATGAATAAAAATAAATTATCTGAAATTATTAAATTACGATATATTTATTAAAATTAGTGGAAAATTGACAATAAAAAATACAATGACAATAAATGGGAATTCAAAAATATATATATATATAAAATGTTTTATTTCCTTTTCTAAATTGGGATCAAATATGGATTGGAATCTGACAATGGTAGAGAACAAGTAGGAAAACATTTATAAATGTAACATGTTTTGCTTTTCTTATTTTTATTATCTGACGAAGCTTTAATAAAAACAAAACAGGTAAAATTCTTAAATGTTTTCTAATTGTTCCTCATTCTATCAAATACGCAAATTGAATAAACAAATATAGAGATGCTAATTTGTTTCTGTTTGTCTCTCTTTAGGTCAAAAAAATAAAACTGCCATGTACTCTGACTAAAAAGTGGAAGAGTAACAAATTTCAACAGTGGGGATAGGAAATTCATCTTCTCTACTATAATAAACACCATTGAGTGTGTGTGATTTTATGTGTGTATATATCGAAATAAAAGTGTGTAGCTTGATATTACAAGACATTTTAAAAGCAAAGCAACCATTTTCGCCTTCGGTTTTCACGCATCTACAGGAGATTCAAACTTGGAATAAAATAACAATGAAATGTGTGTTCAATAATTAAAATTTGTACCTACAAAAATATATATATTCCTCCTGTTATGCCAATGGAGAGAGATACAATAGCAAGGCAGTGTTGGGTGAGTTGATTCTCAAATTCACTCCAAACAAGGCGAGACAGTCACTAGTGCACAAGTGTTCACAGTGAGAGAAAAGACTGGGTATGGTGGGTATTAAAGAAAGGATAAAAATAAGATTCAAGGAGAAAGAAGGTGGCAATTGAGGTTGCGTTTAAATTTTTGGAGATTGTAACTATCAGGGTCGCAAATAAACAGAAGGGAGTTCCACAGACAGAAAGTGTGAGAAATGAAATCGTTGGAGTAGAAGTGGCAGTTGCATTTAGCTATTTTAATAATAAAAGGGTGGGAGCTAAGTGGCAATCTAGTTGCATGCTTAAATTCATGTGGACATCAGGAAGCTCATTGATAAAGACCAGAGATAGCGTAGGAGCTAGGATAAAGCCTTGAGGGACACCCATATCTCTTTGTCTCTGCTTGTCAGGCATTCATTACGAAAAAAGACAGAGAGACATCTATTGCAATCAGGCATGTCACTCCTGTACAGCCAAAAGTAATTCCTGAGGGCAACAGCAGCTGAGTATGCAGGAACTAAGGAGATAAATATAGTAAAGTTAGAATTAATTTCTAACATTTCTTCAATGTCTTTGTAAATTAGATTAAATAACTTATTAGACTGCTTAGAATATTTTCTTAAATTCTTAAGATTATTGGGTAGTTAAAAAAAAATTATATAAAAAGAGCTTTCTTGTTATATTTCTCAAGTAATTTTTACAGTTTATGTTCTATTTATAAAAAACTTCTAAATGTAAGTATCTCAGAAAAACACCCACTGTGTTAAATGATTTTCTGTTACATTTTAAATTAAAAGTGACAAGCTTCAACCTTTATGTTAAAAACAAAAAAGAAAATCTGGAATGTTAAAAGAAAGGTTTTTACTTTGATATTGCTATTATTTTAACTACCTTCACTCCTCAGCAATATTTGTTGTTTTAAAGTGATGTATAAATTGTAATAAAACCTAAACATATAAGTGAATTTATACATCCCTTTTTTGTTCGAGAATTTTTTTTTTGCAGGGAATTGCTTGAATTGTGATAAGATTTTCTATTTATAATTAGCAAATAGAGTTTTTACTTAATAACAATATCATCTAACTGCTACAGATTAATACAAAAATTTCAATGATTTAAATATCTATAAATTATTTTATAGTACAAATCAAACATCAATATTTCTAGAAGAATGTTGAAGTTTTTGTATGTGTATAAACATGCCAATTTTTGTAGATATGCGTATTCATACACAACTTTATCAGAAAATAGTGAATTTAAAGCCAGTATCTAAAATTCAATAAAACATTAGATAACAGAGAATATGTTCTTAAACTTTAAAGATTACTGAGTATTTAAAAATTATATATAAAAAGACTCATGTTATCTTCATATTTTTATAGCTAAAGACCTGATAGAATGATGTTTTATCTAATCTTCTGTCATCAAGCTGTCAAACATGTCAACAGCTTAAATAAACATTGTGCTAAAAACTGCATTTCCACAATATTTAAAATTTAAAGTAAATAACATTTGTTTCAAATCAGATTAAAGGTTTAAAATGAATTTTGAACAATGAAAAAATATTTCTTGAAATTTTTATTGTATTAATTTCAAGCTAATATATTAAATTTATGATTTCCAATACGCAAAATACTTTGCTGTATTTAAAAAAAAAATCTAATTCAAATTGAATGGAAGGAGTTTCTTTTTTAAAATAGCTGATTAATACCATTTTTTGTTGTCTTTAATTGAAATGTAATTCTCTTTATTAAAAAAATCTTACAAAACATAAAATATACATTTCTGAAACTTTGTGAAATATTAACAGATTCAAAGTATAATTAATCTGATTTGAAACAACTATTATTTACTTTAAATTTAAAACACCATAGAACACATGTTTTAGCTTGACAATCGCTGTGTTTTCAACTCAACTGTAGCTATTTTAACATGTTGACAGTTTAATGAAATGTCTAATGTTGTTCTATGGATACTTTATCTACAAAACCTAATTTAAGAAAATGATGTGTGCAATTTATATATATATATATATATATATATTTTTAAGTACTGAGTAATCTTAAACATTTAGAAAAATATTATTCATAATTTAATGTCTATTAACTTTTAGAAATGCTGACTTTAAATTTACCATTTTTATTTTCTGATAATGTGTATGGTTGTCCATACTTACAAAAATGAACTTGTTTATACAAATGAAAAAAATTTCTTTTGAAAATATTGATGATTTGTATTCAGCTTTTCCATTTATGTTTAATAAATAGTTTTCACTTAATAATAACAATATCATCTAAAAGGCTGAAATACAGAATTTTAAGATTTAAAAATAATTTTTTTAATTAAAATGAAAAAATTGAAAACAATTCTTGTAAAAATTCATTATTCATTGAAACCTGTTTTTTCTTAAGACAATCATGTTCTTAATATATCTTATTTATAGAAGTAATTAAAATACTTTTTAATTTAAGAATGACATAGATTTATTGCATTTTCTATTTTGATTCAGAACCGATTTTCAGTACATGGTGTTTTGTTTGACAAAAGTATAGTTACCACCACTCATTTTCAATACCTAAGTTTTAAATGGAATTTAAAAAAATAAAGATGTTTTCTTGAAGCATTAATTTTAGCTTTAATTGAAAACAAAATGATTGAATCTACTATTTTCAGTAAGCAAAATACTTTGGTGGATTTCAAACAAATCATATTGATTGAAATATTTTGGAGTGGTTGGCACATTTGTAAACAAAAGTTAATTCTTGGTTTTAAAAAGCTTGTGAAAATAAAATATACATACATGACACACTATTTTTAAAAAATTAGGAAATTTAAACTTAAATTAATCTAATTTGAAACAAATATTTGTTTATGGCATGACATTTAGAATAAACATTTCTTCTTCACCAATCTCTGATCTTTGACCTTTTAAGTAAACAATGACAGGCTTGTCATCAATCATTTACACAAATGGTAAAGGATATTGTTGACCATAATTGGCAAATTTATCAAACCTAAATTAACATTTTGTAAGGGAAAAAAAATCCTTGTAACACATCACCTTTTAATGATATGGCACGTATGGCCTACCATAATAAAAATAAATAAAAATAACCAGATATTTGCACACAAAAAAATTTTTAATTATCTTAAATTTGTATTAAACATTTCAAGATTTTAAAAACTTTCTAAATTAAATAATAAAAATGAAAACAATTCTTATAAAAATTTATGCAGTGAATTTTTTTCTCTTCAAACTATATCCTTAATCGTTTATAAAAAGAATTAAAATAAAAAAAATAAAAAATTGGTATAGTTTTATTGCATTTTTGTTTTCACTATTCAGTGCAGATTTTTTTAAAAAGAGCAACTGTAAAAATAAATAAATAAATGATTTACTTTACCCAAGGAGTCCTGCAAAACAGTCTTGGTCCAGTAATCTATTTCTAGAAATTTCACTCAGGAAATTATTTTTTTGGGGGGGTGGGGGGTGGGGGGGGAGAAACATATGTAAGAAATATATTATTTTTAACCAAGATTTTATAAAAATAAGGATTTGAGAAATAATTTCAATCATTTGTGAATAAGTTTCATCAAAATCCGACCATTATTTGATTTTTGCAAGAATTCCAAAATCCATTCCAAATCGATGAGTTTTTCACCGGCAAAAAAGGGACGTTTGTCGTAGTAAACATTTGTACTCGCTGACGAAAATTTTTAAAAAATTTCCAACGTTTAAGAAATGATTTAAAAATTTAACAAAAAATACTTAATAAAAAATAATTTGACGATAAAACTTTATTTTTAGTAAGTTAAGGCCTTTTCGTCTTTAAATCATGCTATGCTTTTGTTTTCTGCGAATGAGTGAACAAATCAAGAACAAATCCATTAAATAAATTCTCCAAGGAGTCCCTCCTGTATTAAAAAAAAAAAAAAAAAAAAAGGCTGAAATTTTAATTTCTCAAAATTTCATAGAAAAACGAATTAAGTGTAAAAAAAGAGATGTAAAAAAAATTTTTTTCAATAAATTTTTACCAAGATTTAAAAAACAAAATAACTTCATATTTTCATTCAATATTGAATAGGTCCTGAAAGTTCTATTTTATAATTATTTGATTCTTGCAAGAATTTTCAATGTTTTTACCGAGAAAAAAAACCCAAAAAAAACACGCTAAAATTTCCTAAATCTTTGACCACATGACTGACACAAGAAAAACAAGATTTTTAACTAAAACGTTCTAAAAAGGATAAACAAATTTTTAATAAATAAATAAACCTTTGGTCTTTTTTTTTTTTTTTTTGTTCGACGATAAAACTTTATTTTTTTTTATCTTGGCAAGTTTTCTCTAATGAATTACTGGTGATATGTACCTCCACGACTCCAAATTAAAGAAAAGCGAAGTTTTTACGTACCTCAAAAAAGAAAATTAAAAGAGAACATTTAATTTTAGAAATTAATCGAAAATTTGAAGAATAGATCTGGCGCCACTTAATTTTAGGATTTAAACTGAAAAAAAAAAGTTTTTTTTCTCCTAATTCGTGTCGCTGTTTGTAAACAGAAATTCTAAGACAAAGATAACTTTAATTCTTTGTTTTTCTTCATATCTCCATTTTCGTTTGTCTTTCCGATAACATCTCAACATTAAAAAAGGAAAGAAACTGTATTCGTTTTTAACTGCAAGCAAACAAAAAGCAAAAGAACATTTTCATGAATACATTTTTCTTTCTCATACACAAAAACACTAACAGTATGTTTTTTTCTTTTAAGGTAATAATTTCGGAATAAAGAAAATAACGTTATACTTACTTATTTCTGTATTCTTTGAATTATTGTTTTGTTTTTATGGGTAGTGTAACACTTGAGAAGAAAACACACAACAGAATTTTTTCAACAACCTAAGAATTTTATACTCTCTAATCCAGATTAAACAATTTCTTACAAACAACGTATCGAATAAAATTCTAATGAAGAGCGAATCTCAAGGGAAATAATTAACCAAAACGTTACGGAATAATCATGATCAATGTTTGTTTTAAGTCAGTGGATCTCAATCTGTTTTACCCATGAGACGCTTTTCCTTTCAATTCTGTTGGTGGATCCCCATAGTCATTAATCAAGAATTTCTCAACCGGGGTCCACCTGCACCCTTCCGTTTGTGCATGTCCCTGGCTGATGGGTAAGAAGCCAGGTCAAAGGAAATAAAGGTATGATACTGTGCTGTGGAGCATAGTGAAAGTTAGTCAAAAGAGGTAAGTAAAAAAAAGAAATCTTAATTATAAAATAGATCTTCCAACCAGATTGAGGCCATATTGTAGAGAAGGCATTGTTAACTAAATTTATGACACCTAAAAAAATTGTCAAGTTATTCTTCTTCTTGATTGTGATAAAAAAGAAAGCTATGCGAATATTTCTACTTTTTTATTTTAATATGGCGTAAATTATTGCAGAAATTTAATTCTCAGTAGTACAAACCGTTCAAAAGTAGATTGCTTTATGTACCACATCGCAGGACCTCAATTCATTATTTTTTGTGTGTGGATCCCCCAGCAATGATACATGAACCTCAACTGAGAATCACTGATTTAAATAGAAAGATCAGTTTTGCTGCCTTTTCTGTGCCAAGATGGTTTCTCAAACAAAAAGTGAAGTTGATACGAATAGACTGAGAGATTACATGAGACAGTAGGATGATTTGGGATTGCCATATTTAGAATTTTTGGTTCTGACTGACATTACTCCAGTTTAAAAATTTACATTTTATTTTGTAGTTTCAAACAAAATTTCCTATGTCATCATATCTACAATCTCATATTAAAATGTAAACCAACAGTTTTAGAATGAATCTTTTTTATTAATCCAAAAGATTTTTATCATTTTAAACATTGGATATTATTTGAGTAGATGCTTCATTTGTTTATTAAAAAGTATATTTTTTTCTTATGTTTGGATACAAAACTGTGTAGAAATTAAGAATTATGATGGATCTATAACAAGAGAAATTTTGCTCATAAACACAAAATTTGATCTCACCTGACCAACTGCTGTTCGTGGCCAAGTTACTAAGGTGTTCCAGGTTAAATGGTAGTAGGGTACAGATGAGGTTGAGATAATAAATGAGTAATGGTTAAGTTTTATTAACTATACCACCATTTTAATTTTGACTCCATAAGGTTACATCTTTTATTATATGTAAATGATTATCATTTCTGTTCTTTTTTGCATTTTGTGTCTCTGATATGTTTCTTGTATAAGTCATTGTGGTATTCATGCGAATGTTCATTATTATATAGGTATTGCTGTGTTCAGGTTATGAAGAGTTTCTCTTTTGTGTATATTATGTTCTGAGTATTTGAGTGTGTGGATTGTATTCTTGAATTCATTTCTTGGTTTTCAGCATATTCTTTTTGTGAAGATTACTTAAGCACCTCTCTGTCTTGCACGGAGGTAGTCTTCTTTCAGCTGGTTGGTGTGTTGATTGAATCCCCGATGGTTGACTCAAACTCTACATGAACTGTGTGCAAACTGAGCACCAACTGCTATGCATGTGTTCATTGTTTTTTTTTATATTCACTTAACACCTGTGTTTCTGATTTGATTTTGGCAGGAGTGTTAGTCATTGGTTGACTTTGCATGACGTCAGTTAACCAAATAAGCTATGTCCAGGTTATATCTAGGGAACCAGAAATATGGAAGAATAGAAAGGGTGAAAGGATGTATGTGTTGAGAGAAAAAGAGAGAGAGCTTCTATTAGTAAAGAGATAAGGGTATATTTCAATATGCTTTACTACTACCTATCTACTCACCACAGTAGCTCTCTCTGTTAGAATTTACAACAAAATAAACACTATTTTTATCAGCTTGTTTATTTACAAGAATAATTTTATATTTACAACATTCTAAAAACTAAAACTAATGCAATACAATATTTAACATTTACCAATTTATAAAGAAGTAAATATGAAAACAATTTTTTATTAATAAATTTATAAATATTTACTCAATTATTAAAATATGTGAAACAACCATGAGGGAATCTTTATTATTTATCATTTTATAAAGTTCAATTTGATTTCCCATAAATAATATAAAAAAATAAGGTAAATAAACAATCTTATCCATAGTTTCTTATTTTTGTTGTAAATTTTCAAGATCAAAGAAAATGTATAAATTCACTTTAACCTGTTTGAGTTTTATTTGAATTTTAATGATTACTTTTAAAACAATAAATATTACTGAGGAGTGAACGTAGTTAAAATAATAGTGATGTCAAAATGTTGTGCAAACAATGACAAGTATTCTACAAGAGAACTGTGATATTTGAACAGTTAAGTGCTATATGTGATACATGCTTGGGTGATCATGTCTCAAATGAGTCATGACTGACTGAGCAGAAGATTTTCCCATAGTTGATAACCATTACTTTCTGCCATAGACAGGTTGCCAAAGAAGGCTATAGAACCCAATCTGTCTTGCTATTTAACCTATAGCTAGAGGGAGAAAAAATAGATTAATACCTTTTCCAAGGGTATTTGGGCATAAATGAATGAAATGAATTCAACTGGATTTCAAAGTCGGCTCTCCGATTACTCATTCTGAGTCAATATCCACTGCAATACAACACACATTTGGACTATCGGTTCAGTTTACCACTGATATTGGACACATGAAAGAAGCCAATAATATACTTTCAGATGTCATCTCAATATCAAAGCCTTATCACCGGACATTTCAGCAGACTAACAGAATATCAGAACATTTAGCTTCAACACATGATCAACTAAAACATGGATACTTAAACCAGAGTCCAATTATCCCCTTTCAGAAGTCTGTAAGTATCAGATAAAAATTAACATTTATATTCGCTATACAATCCTTGGCCCAATCAACGGTTTCCCATTGAAAGAAATAGAAGAAAATGTATGTTACCAGTGCTTGAAAAAAAAATGCACCCAGCCACTACTTACAGTGCCAACCTCTTTCTGCCTCTTGACTTGCTGTTGGGTCTTTGCTTACCATTTAAATGTCTGTCATCATTCTTTGCATGTCTGACATCTTTTGCAGGTCTAACATCTTTTGCTACTCCATAAGTGCAAGTGATAATTCTCATTTTGCACAGTTTATCACAGCTTCATTATCTTCTCACATTCTGATGAGGATTAATTGACCACAATTTTTGGAAGGGATGTGCATTGTGGTGCAGTAGATATTGACTCAGAATGAGAAATCGGGGAGCCGAGTTTGAATTCTAGTTGAATTCATTGCATTCACTTACGTGCAAACACCCTTGGGAAAGGTATTAATCTGTCTCTTCCTTCCAGTTATGGGTTAAATAACAGGACAGTTTGGGTTCTATAGCCTTGGCTGGTAACCAGTCTACCGCAGAAAGCAATGGCAACCTACTGCGGGATAATCTTCTGCCTAATCAGTCATGTCTCTTTCGAGACATGATCGCCCAAGTGTGTTTCACGTATAGCACTTAACTGACTGGCTGGCTGGAAAGTGATCTATGTGCAGTGTGCACAAGCATGCAGTATGGTAAAATGCATATGCAAGTTTTAGAAAACCAATCACACTATAAATATCTGCTTGTCCAGCTACAAATAGCTTGATCTTATAGGAGTCCATGATTTAAAAAAAAGGTTAAGAACCACTGGACTAAAATACCACTTGCAAACATTCATGCACCTGATGATGAGGTTACAATATTATGCAACATTTAGCTCAGGCTGTATTCATCTACTTGTTCCAGAATGTTATAGAAAGCACTATATATTGATATGTTTCTTTCTGCATTATAAATGTTTTGTGAGTATTTAAAGCCAGGAAATATCTTTAGATTGTAAGAATTTTGTGAGACAATAGTGATTTTTGGATACAAGTCTTACTAATTAACCCACAGTGGTGGGGGAGAATAGGTTGATACTATTACTCACTGTAACCCTGCACACTAGTGGCAATCCCGCCTTACTTGGGATGAAATGATTAAAAGAAATTCCTGATTATAAAACAATTTTTATTCAAAATTTTGTTGAAAATCTGCTGTGTCTTATACTTTATATTGGAACGCAATCACATTTTTGCAAAGAGTGAAAATGAACAGAACTGGGCCAAATTGGATTTCTTTGTTTACTTGGAAGAAAATATAAAATTTAATGGTGTTTTGCAAAATAGGTAAATAAATCACACTTACACATTCGAAACCAGAATGAGAAAATCAAAGCTTGAAAGCATTTGACAGTGGACTGTCAAAACGTGGGGGGCATTGGAAGCCACTATTATTCTCAAAGCCTTCAAGAAATGCGACATCATGAACAAGCTTGACAGCACTGGAGATGATATTCTATATGAAGAATTATACATGAGAAACGGAGAAAGGTCAACAGAGGTATCAAAATAAACCAATGATAATGCTGATGATACCTACAACACAGGTCTGTACCCCAACCTGATAGAGAAAGAATTTAGATCAGTTTTACAGATCCAATAATGAAAGGTTCGAAGGATTCAACGAGGATGACCTTCCACTCTCAGATGTCAGATGCTCATGAGCACAGAAAAATGAACCAGATTCCCCATAAACATTTTTTTCAGGATTACAAAGACTTTTTCAGAACAACATAAATAATGTTAAAAAGAAATACTACAAAATGTACAAAATTATTAAAAATAAAACCAAACAAACAAGTTAATATTTGTTTAGTTTTATTTTGATTTATTTTCTTAATGTCTCTTGGTGATTTAGCTGCCTTATACCCTAAAAGCCATTATCATAATTTTGGAATCACAAAATAAACAAAATGTTGTGTTTTTTCTTTCTTTTTCAAAAGTTTTTGTTGTTTTCTTTGCTCTAAAATCAAGTATTTTATACTTTCTTGTATAAAATACTTGATTTTGGAGCATTTTTATAAGTTATTTTTCTCTGGAATTTTTCTACTTTGTAACGACTTCTCATATTCCCTAGCCAATCTATGCATTATATGATACATATAGGATTATGATGCATTTCTTTCCTTTTTTAATTTTAGAGATAATGTCAATAATATCAATGCATGCTGACTGAGTTTTAGAAATAAACTGAACTGATTTTGGAATGTTGGTGAAAATATGAAGAAACCTTTGACATTCAAAATATACTTTTGCGATGTGCAGACAAGTCAGCATCTTCATATTATTTGCAACACGTATGCTATTTTCTAGTCTAAATTACTTTTCTTTTCCAATGAAAACTAATTTGCTTTCAGCCTGAGAATAAAAATTTTTGAAGCAAAAAAATAAACTTTTGTCAACAAAAATATATGCAATAATCTAGTGCAGAGTTGATGTGTAATACCAACAGGTGGAGGCGTTTAAACTTGATTGGAGAACTTAGGCAGTGCTTTATAACCCTTTCTATCTTATCAATATTTTCTTTTTTTAGTTTGTTTTTATGGCTTATTAACCTTTTGCAGGTTATTTAAAGCCAGAAAATATTTTTAGATTGTAAGAATTGTTTTGGAGATAATAATGATTTACTGATATAAGTCCTACTAATTACCCATAGCTGGGGGAAGAGGAGAAAAGGTGGATTCACACCTTTTGCAAGGGTATTTACACATAGGTAAATATAATGAATTAAAATGGAACTGGAACTTTGCTCCCCAATTTCCAGTTATGATCTATTGTCCATTACACCACCTGTGCATCCATGCTTACAGTATCAGATATTCCAAAGTGGTCACTCATCTAAGTACTGACTAGGTTCAACATTGCTTAACTTTGGTGATTGTATGGGGACTGGTGTTTCAACATTATGCCATACTAATCGCACATCCAAGCTTACAGCACCTGGTATTCCCAACTGGTCACCCATCTAGATACTAACCAGGCTCAACATTGCTTAACTTCAGTGATAGTACAAACATGATGTGGCCATGTGTCTGTTTAGATAATAAAAAAATTTGTTACCCATAATAATTACTTTTTAGAAACTTTTTTTTTTATTTTTATAAATGACTTTAAACAAAAGATTCATGATCATTTAAAAAAATATTGTCACGTTATTTCATTTTTCAGGTAAGAAAAAATAAAAAAGAATACAGCTCTCCAACACTTTTTTTTTTTAAGAAAAGTAGAGATTAAAGAAGCTAGTTTTTGCTGGAAACTTTTGCATGCACCTAATAGATTTTTTCTTGATGTCAAGAAAATATGCAAACAGTAGTTCACTCAAAGATTTGTGCTGTGTCAATTATTAGGCATGTTCAAAAGCTCACCGTTCACATTTTTGAATAAATACATTGTTGAAAACTGCTTTTCTTTTTTTCCTGGAAAATTTCAAATTTTTTAATTTCTGAGATCAAGAATATATGAGAACGTTACTTAAAATTTAATTTCCGATGTCAATTATTAGGCATGTCCAAAAGACACTAGCTGGAAACTTTTGCATATACTTAATATATATGTATTTTTTGTGAAGTCATAAATAGATAGGAACATTAGTTTACTGAAAGCTTTGTTCTATCTAAACTTATTTATAAATGGAACTTTGTCTCTGTGTGTGTCTGTGAGTGTGTGTGTGTGTGTCCCCGTTACCTATAGACTCTGAAACGGCTGAATCGATTTTCTGGAAAATTCACACAGTTGTACTATAAGCGTCTACAAGTGTTCTTAGCTAGGTTTTGTGTCAAGGTACCCTTGATAAATATCGAAAATCGATAATTGAAAAAATCGGGTAATAGAAGAAGTGATCCGATTTTAATCAAATTTGATACACTCATAGACAAAGACATAAGAAATGATATTCAGAAGTTTCAAGGTTGCAGTTCTTACAATAGTGCAGAAAATTGGTAATATATATATATATATATATATATATATATAGATATATATATATAAAAGGCAAGATGTTTGTGTGTGTCTGTTTATCTGCCTATATGTCTATTTTTTCAGCCCTTTCATTTTAGTTTTTGCTTCAGATTTGGCTCTAAGTAGGTATAATAGTAGTTCTTAGTCTCTGTCATAATACCATTTACTCAGAGGACTTAGCCTTCAAAATTCAGTTTATGATGAAAAAACTTATTTGCTATCGGTACCAGGAAATCAAAATTTGACTTATATCCATTCATTTTTCTTTCAGTCTACGGTTTCGCTTTAACTAGAAATAACTATTGCTTTTTAATCTTTTGTGCCAACATCCAAAGAGTCTGAGCTCCAGGACCATGGATTAGTTTTAAAGCTTTCATTACACCCACGCAATGGCAGGCTATACTACTAGTATAAGATGAAAGCCATTAGGTATGTCCAGAAGTTTTCCAGAACATTTTTGTGAGTGAATATATTGTTTACAAAGTAATGTATAGGATGTTTCAATAACTTGGACTGATTTTAAACGTGAATTAATTTTAAGTATCTCATGATTTTTTAAATTTCTTTCAGATTTCACAACTTCCGTTTTTGGCAGTTTCAACCATGGAAAGATTAACAATCAAACAACATGTTAAGCCTATTACAAAAGTGGATGTTCAAATAAGAGAAGTTCCAAGGTCGCATCATCTCTTGAAACAGTGATGTAAATTGGCCACCATGATAGCACAATTTGACACATTTAGATTTCTTCCTTTGGGGTCATCTCAAGCCTTGGTGAACATTTGGGCCATATTATCTTTTACACATAATTGCCATGACTCAAATAACATAATCCAATAGTAAAATCAATAAAATTTTACCAATAACAGTGTTTTATTTACTGCTAACTTTGATTCATCTTAATGGAACACTTTATATAAGGGAGACACATCATCTTCAGCATCTAAGTTATTCATGGCCAAACTGAGGCTGATTTTATGAGAAAATTAAATTTCTTAAAATTTTCTTTGGTTCTATTCTCACTTGTTCACTCAAACACTCTCATATATTAACAATGATTAATAAAAAAATTTTATGAATTGTATAAGTGCTGGAAGGGTAACAGATGTGAAAAAAATAATTTTTGTAATGATAATAGTATTTTCTTTTTCAAAAATAATTTAATAAAAACTGAATAAATACTGAAAGTTTAATTAAAATCCGAGAATTACCACATTTTTGCAAGAATTTCCAAATCAGTTTTGCAAAAGGATGCTAAAAGTTCCCATACTAATTTATGTTCAACCACTGGATGCAAGCAAAATAAAATTTTTCGACAAATTTTAGAGGGTTCTAGAAAGGATTAAAAAAATTCAAAAGATTATTTGAACTTTCCTCTTCTTAGTCAGAGCTTGAGGATAAAACTGTTTCTTATTAAGTTTGAGGCATTTTTACCATCATTTTTAGAACTTAGCAAAATAATGTCAAAATTTACAATTTAATTTGGGTGCATATTTTTTTTTACATTGAAATTTCGTTATGATTTTATTTTAAACAATTGCATATTTGATAATGAAATTGGAAATAAATCATAAACAGATGTATGATCCTTCTTATTTTTTAATAAAATGTTTCAATTTCTTATTTCTTTTTATGCAAAAACATCTTTTTCTTTCACGAATCTGAAACAATTTATTGGTGTTTCTATTAAATTTTTTATTCAATTGTAAAAAAGAAAAAAGGGGCTGACAATTTTCTGGAGGAACAATAATTACAAAGGCTTAAAGACTAACAAAAAGTGGAACCAGGTGAAATTATTGGCCAAGGATAATTAAAAACGGGTGGAAAATAAATTTTTTAATTCTTCTCATTTTACATTATTACAACTTACTTTTTAAAATCTGAAAAATTAAAATAATCAAAAAAATACTTTGGTATTTTTACTCTTAGAAATAACAAACATGTTGAGGTTAAAACTGTTTTCATAAAGTTTGGAGTTGTTTTTCATCGTGCTATGCTCTTTTTTCAAGTTATATTTTTATTTTTTTTATCCATTACATTCTATTTTTTTATTTTGAGAATTTGGCATTTTTTAATAACCTTATAAGCAAGTTATTCAGAGTTGAATTATTATTATTCCCTTCTTTCTTACAAAAAATAATTTAACAATTGCCAAAGAAAGAAGAAAATAATTAAATTCCCTTAAAGAATAGTTCATATTCGAAGTTGCTGTAATTTTTATATTTTTTTTCTTCAAAACATCTTTATTTAATAAAAAAAGGATTTGTCATCAGCAAGTAGGAAAATTTCAAAAGCACTCTGAAAAATTACAAGTAAATTTTTCAAAAAAATATACATTGTAGACTTTTTCCTGTTTAAAAAAATAATGAGTTTTATTAAATTATCCATCTTGCAATATGACTTAAATGATCCAACTATCAATATTATTGTTTTAAGTTCTGAATTATTTTTGCATATTTTCTTCAAGAGAAATTCATCCTGTTTAAAAATAAATCTTGACAGAAAATTTTTTCTAAACAATTTTAAAGACAATTTTAAAGACTCCAAAAATAATTAAAAAAAAATATTTTGATCCATGACTGACTAAGCAGAAGATTATCCCACAGTAGGTTGCCATTTCTTTCTGTGGTAGACTGGTTGACAACCAAGGCTAATGAACCCAATCTCCATAGCTGGAGAGAGAAGAGATAGATTCGTACCATTCTGAAGGTTGTTTGTACATAAGTGAATGCAAAGAATTCAACTGGAACTAACTCGGGTCTTTGATTTCTTCTGCTGAGTCAATTTATCTATTGCACCACAATGCAATTAAAACACTATAAAGAATAAAAAATAATGTTCATTGCCATTTCTACCAGAGGCATATTACTATTTTCAAAACACTTCAAAATATGTCTGAATTATTGGGATAAAGAGTTATTATTATTTACACTATCTATATTTGGACTATTGTCCTCAACTTTGTTGTCATTAGAACAACATTTCAGCCATCACGCCTTCCAGCCTTCTTGTATATTGATCTGAACTGAACTCTTTATTTCATCTTGGGTGGTAGACTGTTTTCACCCACTGCTCATATCTAGGAATATTGACTACTTATTTTTAATTTAGTACTGTTGAGTTATTGTGCACTCATTTCCGTTGAAAGTATGCACTGCTTGACCAGGAATTGAACTCACAAGCACTATCTCCCCAAATACACAAACTAACAATTTTATCCACCAGGTCATTGAATTATTCTAATTATTACTCAAAAATCTCATGGTTTTCCGATTTAAAATTGCTGATGAATCTTAATTCTTAACTCTTAAGCTAATGATTGAATACACTCATGGCAAGTTCTATGACAATAAAATATCTAGAAATTCATATTGTTAAATATTTGAGCTTAACAAATTTAACAAAATATTACAATAACATATAACATTCGTAAATATGAATGCTGGTCATTATTTTAAGAAATGGGTAGAAAGGAAAATGTTTGAAATTGACAACTTTTTCCATTTCACAGAAACAGCCATTAAATTTTTTTTTTAATCATTTCACCCCAAGCAAGTCGCTAATGCCACTGATGTGCAGGGGGTTACATAAAAGAGTTGAAGGAGGAGAGTGAAGACAAAAACGAAGCAGCTACAGGGAGTGAAAGAGAAAGGGCAAGAGAAGGATGTGAACACAGGAGTGAAGACAATTATGAAGGTAGAGAGAAAGGAAAAGAACAAGATACACAGGGTGATGTAGAAAGGGCTGAAGTTAAGTGGATAAGAGATGGGAATTGACTTTGCATTTAAATTCTTGGAGGTTATAGCCATCAGGAAAGCAAGTATATGGAAAGGAAGTTCCACAGGTGGGAAGCGCGACAAAAGAAGCTGATAGAATAGAATTGTCACCAGTATTTGGTTGATCCAATCGTAAAAGGATGAGACCTTTTTGACAGTCTGGTTGCCTGAATAAATTCTTGTGGAGGGAGCACCAGTGACCCAAGTTCGTCAGAGCAGAAACCATGAAAATATGTATAGAACAGACAGCAGGAAGCCACATCCCAACAATGAGAAAGTGGCTGGAGTCAGGATCAATCACATTACAGATTCTCATCTGGAGCCTGTCGAGAACACTGATATAAACAACAGGGGCACCTGACCAGATATGACAAGAGTATTCCATACAAGGTTTGATGGTTGATTTGTATATGTGCAAAATGGATCCAGGCGGAAAAAAATTCCTGGCCTAAAACCAGGACCAACCAAACTTCCAAAATATTTAAAATGAGAGGTCATATTTCATTTGTCTTTATTATTGAAGAATGCAAGATGACTGTAAAAACATTTTTTAAATTGGTTCATTGTATTCCCAATATAAATTTCGGCAACACTTGGGTTTTCTAATGATGAGATAGAATACAAATAGACAAGGGATTTTTAAGCACTTGTTAGAAAAAGGGCATTGGTCAAGATTTTTACAATTGCATAGATTTGTTTCGATGGGACAAATGAAGATCAGGAATATAACGACTGACTTTCTGCAGTTAAAATTTACGTGGATTTCATCTTTTCAAATTTTGGAATAATATAATGTAAATGATCAAGCTTTATATTCAACCTCAACAGAATGCAGAAAGCACTGGACGGTTGTTTCATCCTATATTTGGGACTCTTCAGCAGTGCGCATCCACTACCAGGAATCGAACACATACAGTTTTGGTTATTAAGCTGATGTTATACCAACTGTACCACGGGCCCTGGTGACAAAGAGGTGACGAATTAAGCTCGATGAACTGCGCCACTTCCTGAGGAGCGGGGCACTTCTTAATTTCTGCTTTTCCATATGATTCAAAAATTCCGTTGTGTGCTTCTGTATGATTCAAAAGTTTGTTTGTGTGTTTCTGTATGATTCAAAAATTTTTTTCTTGACATTTACACATCACATAAATGGTTTCACTCCAGGCTGTGTCCAAATTTGTTTTTTTATAAAAAGAAAGAATGACTCACTGCAGTAGAAAAAGATTTCTCTCACAGGTGTGTTTGAAAATGTTGAATCATACAAGATTTATATGTAAAAGAAGAGCGACACATTTCACAAGAATGTGTTTTTCTCCTGTGTGGATACGTATATGTTTAACTAAATCTGATTTGCTTGTAAACGAATATCCACACACTACTGGGATATGGTTACTCTCCAGCGTGTGAACATTTGTGCTGTATCAAATGGGATTTCTGTGCAAATGAAGAATGACATTCCTCACAAGAATATGGTTTTTCTCCACTGTGAGAACGTTTGTGCTGTATCAAATTGGATTTTTGTGCAAAAGAAGAGCCACACACTTCACAAAAATATGGCTTCTCTCCAGTGTGTGTTCGCATATGATTCACTAAATCTGACTTTAGTGCAAAGGAAGAGAAACACATATCACAAGAGTAGGGTTTTTCTCCTGTGTGGATACGTATATGTTTAACTAAATCTGATTTGTTTGTAAACGAATATCCACACACACCACAGGGATATGGTTTCTCTCCAGTGTGTGAACGTTTGTGCCGTATCAAATGGGATTTCTGTGCAAATGAAGAGCCACATTCCTCACAAGAATATGGTTTTTCTCCAGTGTGGGAACGTTGGTGCTGTATCAAATTAGATCTTCGTGCAAAAGAAGTGCCACACACTTCACAAGAATATGGCTTCTCTCCTGTGTGTGTTCGCCTATGATTCACTAAATCTGACTTTGCTGCAAAGGAAGAGCAACACATATCACAAGGAAAAGGTCTTTCTCCTGTGTGTGTCAACATATGTCGATTTAAATGAGATTGCTGAACAAATGAAGATTCGCACACGGTACAAGAATATGGCTTTTCTCCAGTGTGTTTTCGAATGTGTTGCACTAAAGTTTTTCTATGTGCAAAAGAAGAGCCACACATGCTGCAAGAATATGGTTTCTTTCCAGTGTGTATCCACATGTGACTCACCAATTGTGATTTCAGTGAAAAGGAAGAATCACAATCTTCACACGAATATGATTTCTCTCTTGTGTGTATTCGCATGTGATTTGTTAAATGCGATTTTCTTGCAAAGGAAGATCCACAAACATCACAAGAATAAGGTTTCTCTCCAGTGTGTGTTTGAATATGCCGTATCAAATTGCTTTTTTGTGAAAAAGAAGCTTCACATACCTCACAAGCATAAGGTTTTTCTCCAGTGTGTGTTCGAATGTGTTGTAGCAAACCGTATTTAAATGCAAATGAAGATCCACATACTTCGCAGCAATATGGTTTTTCGCTTTTGTGCGTTTGCATATCGGTGCTCAGATCTGAGTTCCTTGCAAAAATGGATTCACTCTCTTTGCAAGAATGTAGTTTCTCTTTCGTGTTAGTTGTTGAGTGCTTTTTTAACACTGAACTAGTTGAAATTGTAGATCTTATTTCTTGAGAATATTTGTTGCTAGTAAATGATTCCATGATTTAATATGTTAAATTTTTAGGCATTTTTGTTTGCAAGGCTAGATGAGTTTTTCAGGCAATATGTATTCTATTGTTGCAACATCTGTAAAGAAACAAAATTATTTTAAAATAAAAGAATTGAACACAAGATTTGGGCAGTCGTAACAAAGTACAGCAGATATTTTTATGCAAATACTTACAAAAATATATATAAAGAATTCACCTCCAAAAACATAATTCAATTTTCAAATAACATGTGTTCTTGTGGTTGATGACAATTACACTGTTTAGATTCGGAACAAATATGAATTAGAATTCAACATAATAAGGAATAAATAGGAAATGTTTTTTCAATTTAACAACTTTCGCTTTTATTAAACTTCAACAGAAAATAAAAAATGGAGGTATTGTAACCTAAAAGAAATAATGAAAAATAACCAAAGTGGAGGTGAAAAAATGAAATAGTACTCTTTATACCATCAACAAAATACATTAGTTGCCATCTGTGTGAAGTAGATAACCACTACCAGTATTGAAGTGCTAAACTGCAATATCATCCCTCACAATAGTGTTCAATATATTTCCGAGGATTGTGACATAACCATTATTCATAGGTACTCATATAAAAGAAGGAGAAAAGAAAATTTTGGTATTCTCATTAACAAAGAATGCAAAAAAAAGGATAATTTTCTTTTCTCCTCCATCTTTCATTTTTTTTCAAGATCATGCTACCCCAAGAAAAGTAATAAAGCCACTAGAATGCAAGAAAATACCGAGTGAGAGAGAATATGAGAAAAACTACTATTAAGGAGAGAGGACAAGAAAAGAATAATAATTACGAAAACAGAAGATAATGACAGACATTGTTTTAAATTTTTAAAAACCAAAGTAGCCTGCGACGGAAGAAGCTGGAAGGGAGATCCGAAAGTAAAAAGTGCAATAGAAGAAACTGCTAGCTTAAAACTTATGGTCACATCTAGGAAATTAACAGGATCTTACCACCAATCTAGTACTATGATTAAATATATAAAGTCTAGGTTTTATAGAGGAAAGTTCATCAGAATAATTACCATGAAATTATTCATAGAAAAAGCATAGGAAAGCTATGTTAAGCAGTGGGAATGTGACTGAAGTCAAGATGCAAGGTCAGAACTAATAGTATTGCAGATTCTTTGAATTTTATTAAGAAAATCTAAATATATAGAAGGAGCACCAGATTGGGTATGACAGCAATATTCAAAGCAGGGACAAATGGTAGACTTATAAATATGTAAGACAAATTCTGGTACGAAAAAGTGTCAAGCATGATAAAGTGAACTGACATTTTTAGCTGCATACTTAGCAATAGATTCAATATACTCTTTACATGTTATGTCAAAAAAAACTTCACTTGTCAATCCATTTTCATAAGGCCTATGTCTCCTTTTTTTAAAACAAATACTCTTAATTTTAAAACATTCATTTAATGATCTGTTTGGCTCACAGCCACATCATGTTGAAACCTAGGTTCCCGTATGATCACTGACGTTAAGCAACATAAAGCCAAGTAATTACCTAGATGGGTGGCCCCTCATAAATACCAGGCAATGTCAGCTTGGATTCAGATCTGTGGGTAGTGTAATAAAAAATAACTCAAAATGTTTTAATCGAGAGCCGTATTCCAATTCTAGGTTGGGTCATTATATTTACTTACACATAAATACCCTTGAGAAAGGTCTGAATCAACCTCTTCTCTACTCAGCTTTGGGTTAATTAATCAGATTTATATTCCTAAACCATTATTATCTTTCAAAATAAATTTGCATGCAAAATACTTAGATTGTGGCAGTAAACTGTCCATAGAGTTTAATATGCCGAGACGCCTTACCACCACCAAGAAAAAAATTAATTGTATTTTATTTGGGAAATGCTTTTTTACAACTAAGTTCAGTAATCATTAACTAGTTTTAGAGAATAAGCTATTATTTGACATACTTCAAATTTTTAGTTTAGTATTTACATTGTAGATAAAATTTTAGATTTTCATTTCAATGAAAGTGATATAATTAATGATGGAAACAAGAAAACTCATTTTTGTTAAATCTTTTGTAAAAATAAATTTCAGCTATAAACAAATTCAAATTATAAAATTCACAATATATAAATAAAAATTAATTTCTAGATGTAAAAATGATAAACTTCAAAAACAAATTTCAATAAATTCATAAATTATAATACAGGTAACTCCACTTATTTTCAATACCTAGATTTTAAATTAAATTTTTAAAAATAAAAAAGCTTTTTAAAGCTTTAATTGAAAGCTAAAGAATTAAAGTTAATATTTCCAGTATGCAAAATACTCTGGTGTATTTTAAACAGAAATTATAATGATTGGAATTTAAAAGTTTGAGATTTTTAAAACTTTTCAATTTTTAAACCATTTCTTGAGTGATTGACACATTTGTAAACAAAAGTTAATTGTTGGTTTTGAAAATCTTGCAAAAATAAAATCTACATCTAAAACATGTTATTTTTGAAAAATTAGTAAATTCAAAATTAATCTGCTACACACAAGTATTACTTGTTTATAGCATGAAATTTATAATAAAACTATTTCTTAATCATGGAAATGACAAGTGAATAATGACAGACAAATGATGTGTAAAATGATTGATGACAGTTAATATGGTAACAAGAGAATAGACATAACTGACCAATTTTTTTTCTGTACAGGGGAAGAAACCATGAAACATGACTGTTTAATGTAGGTACCTCCATTAATTTTTCTACACCTAAATTTAAATTTAAATTTAAAAAATAAATAAGTTATCTTCAAGCTTTAAAATTAGCTTTAATTGAAGGTCAAGAGATTAAATTTATTAATTCCAGTAAACAAAATACACTGGTGTATTTTAAAGCAAAATTATATTGATTGGAATCTAATAATTTAAAGATTTTTTTAAAAAATTTAAAAGTATCGCCATTTTTTTAATTGATCGACAAATTTTAAAACAGTAGCCACATTCCTGTTTTAAAAATCTGGCAAAAATAAAATATACGTCGCTGACACGTTATTGAAGTCAATTTTTAAATAAAAACTAACCTTCATCTGATTTCAAATAATTGTACCTGCTTACTCTCAGTAAAATACCCTGTAATTTGTTATCAGATTAGGTAGCCTGAGCCAGACAGCTGGCCACACATGTTGAAAGATTTGATGACAAGGGGAAGAGGGGGCCCAAAGGCGACAAAAACATATGAATGTAATTTATTATGTAAGAGAAGACAATCCTTGAATCACGTGACCTTTTAATGCTAAATATCACATACGGGCACCCGTACAAATAAAATACGGGCAATCAAAATGCAAACAATTAAAATGTTTTTAATTATTTTAAAAATTGATGGGGTCAATTATTTGTATTAAGCTTTTAAATTTTCGATTAGTAATTGTAGTCTTCATGCATTAATTACATAACCTAGCTGGCCCGATAGAGGAAGAAATTTAACAATAATTTTTAAACATTTTATATATAATTTTTATATATAATTAAAAAAATGAACATAACTATTGTAAAAATTAATTAGTCATTGAATTTTTTTATTCTTTTCAGACTATGATATGCTTAATTTATATTGTTCATAAAAGCAATCTGAAGTTTATCCACATAAAAAATGGCATAGTTATTGCACTTTTCACAATTCGGACCTACTTTTTAGAAAGACGGGGACTTTCAATGAAAAAAAAAAAAAAGTGTATCAGCATTCCCCAATGACTCCTGAATTTTTTTATATTGGTTTTTAGAGTGGCCCGCGGTCAAATTGTTACACATTTCTGGAATTTAATTGATTGGCGGGGGGGGGGGGGGTAACATACTTAAAAAAAAAAGTATTTTTACCAATATTTTCTAAAAATTATACAATCAAAATTGATTTCATTCAATTATAAATAAGTCCTGAAGTTTTCATCAAAATCCAACCATTATTTGATTTATGCAAGAATTTCCAAATTAATGTGTCTTTCACGGCCAAAAAAAGTGCATTACGTAATAATTACGTTTGTTTACTTAAAATAGCGGCAATTTGGATATCGCGCTTACGTAATTAAAAAAAAGACTTTCTACAACAATTTCGAACGTGTTAAAAATAATTAAAAATGTTTTTTAAATATTTAAAAAACGCTTTGTTCTATCCTCTTAATGGTAAACTTTTTGCCTATAGAACTTTGTTTTATTTAGTTTGGGACCTTTTCCCTTCTGACTATGCTGTTTTTTCAGCGATTTTGTGGAGGTACCAAGAAGGCAGAAAATACCATAAAAAAAAAAAAAATTACTTTTAAAAATACAATTTGTATTAAACTTTTCAATTTTCAGTTAGTCTTCCTTCACTTAATAACTTAAACACTACAAGACTTTCTAGAATTTTTAAAACATTTTTGAACTTCATAAATTATTATAATTAAAAAAATAAGACAATTTTTACAAATTCATTATTCATTGAAAAAAAAATTCTTCAGTCCAAGTCCTTATATTATTTATAAAAGCAATTAAAAGCTTATCTAATTGAATAACGTTTTATTGCATTTTTTTTATTTTACTATTCGGCGCACATTTTCGGAAAAAAAAAGGTAAAAAGTATTTGAAAGCTTAAGAAAAAAGAAAAAATACTACAGTAGACGATTTCCATTTCCCAGTGAATCGTGCGTTTTGTACACATTTTTACGCCACAAAATTTAATTTGTTGAAATTTCAATTCATGAATTTACGTGGAGAGGGGTAACATGTAAAAATAAAAAATATTTATACGAAGATTTTCTAAAAATAATGATGAAAAATCATTTCATTCATTTGCGAATAAGTCCTGAAAGTTTCATTAAAATCCAAGAATTATTTGAGTTTTGCAAGACTTTTCAATCCAGTGTCTTTATTGGAAAAATGAGTTACGTCTCTCGTAACGATTTGGTTACCAGCTGACGAAAATCAAAAAAATATATTTTACAAAAATTTGGAACGTGTTAAAAAGGATTATGTTTAAAGAAATAATTAAAAAGTACTTTGATCTTTTCTCTTAATAATAACATGAACATTTTGATGGGAAAAGTTCGTCTTTATTAAGTTTGGGAACTTTTTTCGTCATACTGTTTTTTCCAGTGATTTAGTTGGGGTGTGTGTGTGTGTTTTTTCAGTCGAACAAAGACAAAATAAAACTAAAAGTAATTCAGTGATATAAAAAAAAATTGAGGTCGTTCATTGTCGGGGGCTTGAACATAAATTTTCAACTGATTATACTTGTTAAAACATAGAAACCTTAATGTCTTCTTAACAGAGAAAGTGAATTAAAGTGAAATTACCGGTCACGAATAATTTAAAAACTGATGAAAATAAAAAAATTAATTCTTCCAACATACAACTTACCTTTTTACATCTGGAATTCAAATCATGAAAAAAATACTTTGGTATTTCCTCTTAACATAAACATGGTGTGGTTAAAAACTGTTTTCATCAAGTTTGGGGTTGTTTTTCATCATACCATGTTCACTTTTTTTTAGCTTTTTTTTTTTTTTTTTTTTTTTTTGGTGAAAAAGTGGTGATTCTTAATTTAAATAATGCCAACAATGTTTGCTTCTTATTTTCGTATTCTCAATTTTGGTCAACCATTTCTTTCTTTACTTAATATTTCTCCTTCAATAGAACTTCCAATAAATTTATTGAATTTTAGAGGTTAGATGTTGAAAATAATGTCGCAAAGAAAGCAAACCTACAAGAAGAAAAATACTATTAAATTAGCGACAGAAATAAACGATGACAAATCAGAACAAAAACTGCTTAACCGGTGGTATATATAATTTCGTCTTATGCAAAAAACTTGTCCACGCGTAACAATGACATGCTTCAATCTTAAACTTTAATTCAGCGTAAAAATTAATGATAATGATGATGATGATATTATTATTATTATTATTATTATTATTATTATGTCATTTTTCATCATATTTCGATTTCTGCTTTGGTCTCACTACCAACCAAGTCTGCGGGGAGACCTAAGGCAGGCAGTGGCGTGTTGTTATGGCTCCATTTCATGTTTTTCTATCTTCCCTATCATCCCCAGCATTACATAGATAAAGTTTTCCTTAGTGTGTGGGCTGTACTTGATAAGACAATTTTTTGTATATCTCTTAAGCTGGGGTTTCCAGGGATTCTTTCAATGTGTTGTTTTGTTCCATTTTTTATCATTCCAAGTGCACCTACTATCACTGGCACAACTCTTGTTTTCAATTTTCACATTTTTTCTATTTCAATTTCCAGGTCTTTATATTTTGACAGTTTTTCAAATTCCTTGATTGCTATGTTACAATCCGCTGGACAAGCCATATCAATTAATAGACAAGTTTTCTCCTTCTGGTTTTTAACAATAATGTCTGGCCTGTTTGCTTCAATTTTTCTGTCTGTGTAGATGGTGTAATCCCATAGAATGGTTACATCTTCTATTTCTGTAACCGGTGCTGGGTGATGTTCATACCAGTGTTTGTTTACAGCTTTTCCATAATGTTTGCACATTGCCCAATGTAAATATTGTCCAACTCTATCGTGGCGATTTTTATATTCATTTGGGGCAAGCACAGAACAGCCTGAGATTAGGTGGTCTATTGTTTCTTGGTGTTTATCACAAAACCTGCATTTTGGATCCATATTATTATGCATAATATATGCCTGAAAGTTTCTAGTGAAAAGACTTTGGTCTTGTGCTGCAAGAATAAAGCCTTCAGTTTCAGACTTTAATCCAGATGCACGTAACCATCGATGAGTATTAACTTTGTCAACATTGGATTTATTGGCACGTACTGGATATTGGCCATGCAGAGGTTTGTCTTGCCAGCGCTGTTTCATCTGTTCAAGAGCTTTATCTTTGGCTTTCATTTTCATATTTTTTGCCGCAATAGTTGGTTCTTGGCTTCTGTTTTGCTTTTCTACAGAATCTACTAACTGTAAATCTTGTTTGTATTTACTGCCTTCTTTTATTATTGAATATTTTTTCTTTCTTTCTTCATGTTGCCTTACTAATTGTATCATCCAATCCTTTGTTGTTTCTATGTATGTTAGTAAGCCAATAGTTGTTGTCTTGTATGACAATTCCAGCTGAATAAGACCTCTTCCACCTTCTTTACGGGGTATGTATAGACGGTCTACATCAGCCTTTGGATGATGCATCTTATGCTTAGAAAGAAGCTTTCTTCTTTTAGAATCCATTCGCCTGATGTCGTTTAGAGTCCAGTTTAAGATGTTAAAGCTATATTGGACAACTGGGATTGCAAGGCTATTAATGGCCATAACTCTGTTCTGTGAATTTAATTCAGTTTTTAATATCATTCGTAGCCTTCTATAGTACTCTTTATGCACTATTTCTTTCATTTTTTTATGGTGAATGTTTTCGCTCTCATTTACACCTAGGTATTTATAAGCTTCTTCTGGTTTCAATTCTTTTATTGTTACAGCAGGGTCTAAGCTAATTGAGGATGTTTCTTGTATTGATCCACGTAAAACTGTAGCTTTAGCACATTTATTCAAATTAAATTTCATTCCAATGTCTTCGCTGAAGCATTTTACAGTTTGCAGAAGACCTTCCAGCTCATTATCATTCTTAGCATATAACTTTAAGTCATCCATGTAAAATAGATGGCTTATTTTCTTTTGGCCTATTTTATAACCACATTTTGTCTTAATAAGTTGACTGGTTAGTGCTATTAATGATATGCAGAATAGTAAGGGAGATAAAGAATCACCTTGAAATATACCTCTTTTGATGTTTATTTCATCAGACTTATAGGTTCTATTTATATGATTGAGGTAAAGGGTTGTTTTCCATATAGACATGCACTGTTTGATGAAATTGATGATGACGGGCGATATCTTGTATATATTTAAAGACTTTAAAATCCAGGAATGTGGCACACTATCGAATGCCTTTTGATAATCTATCCATTATCTATCTATTATTATTATTATTATTATTATTATTATAGAGAAAATCTTATCGTAAAAATGAAAGGAAAAGTCGATATTTTTTCTGGGTTGGAAATTAAATATTTTCAGCAGCAATTCACTCAGATAAAAACTTTTTATCATAAAAAGTGACATACGTGATACACGCTTGCTTTGACAACCGAGACGATCTATCACCCAATCTGTTACTTCACTAATATCTGGAGGGAAGATATGTAATACATATGCCAAGGTTATTTGCACGTAAGTGAATGCAATGAATTCAACTGGAATTCTAACTTGGTTCTCTGATTTTGATGTGCATTATGATGCAGTGGATATCGACTTGGAACGACAAATCGAGGAGCCGAGTTCGAATTCCAGTTGAATTTCTTGCAGCCATTTATGCACAAATACCCTTGAGAATGGTATTAATCCGTCTCTTCCCTTCAGTTATGGGTTAAATAATAGATGGGGTTCTATAACCTTGGTAGTCAACCAATCTCCCACAGAAAGCAATTGCAACCTACTGCGGGATAATCTTCAGCCCGGTCAGTCATGTCTCGAAAGTGACATGATCGCTCAAACCGTGTATCACGTATGGCACTTACCTGACTCACCGATTTCTTGTTTCTAGTCGATATTCACTGCACCACAAACACTTAAGAACAATTCCAGTCAGTCAGTTAAGTGCCATGCGTGATACACGCTTGGGCGATCATGTCTTGAAACATGATTGACTGGGCAGATAGCTGGAAGGAAGAGACGGATTAATATTTTTCCTAAAGGTTTGTACCTAAGTGAATGCAAGGACCGGAATTTGAACTCGGTTCTCTGATTCCTCATTCCAAGCTGATATCCACTGTACCACAACAAGTTAGTTTGCCTTAAAACATGAAAATGCTGGATACAAATTTCCCACAAAGGAGGAAAGCTGTGATCAAAATGTACAAAATCCTAACCACGGGGTTAGTTGAGAAAATCAAAATGATGTCTTCACATAACATCAGATTCAGCATAACTCTGTTCAGTTAAGTTATTTCTCTTCCACATTAATTCTGTTAACACTCTACCTCTGTATAGAGCACTTTATCAAAAAAAAACCTGCATGTCAAAATATCTTTTTATCAGTAAAACACTGAAAAAACAGCAATCTTGGCACTAATTATCATCAAAATTCAACTCTCTCTCTGTATATATATATATATATATATATATACACAGAGAGAGTTATTTTAAATTCTATTCTATCTATCCTACTGGCTCTCATTCTTTTTTATTTAGTTTTTCTCTTTTTTATATCCTTTTACGCTTATCTTTCTAAGATTTTTTTCTATATTTAATTATAACTTTTTTATTAATTTTAATTATTTTAACTGACTTTTTAAAATAATATGAATTTTCAAAATAATATTAATAGTAGCTAAAATTTTTCAATTTGTATTAAAAGTATGAGGTACAATTTATTTTTTACCGTAAATATATCCCATTATATTTTAAACTAAATTTCAATATTAAATTTTCCAAGTGATCTTTTTCCAAGAAAGCAGATGAGTCGCTATAGACGCCATGTCGATACTTGAAATTAACATTTGTTTCTCTGTATACTGTTAATTTACTTTTTATTCTCTTTTTTTCTCTTCTTTCCATTGATCAATCATCTATTTTTTCTTTATTTTTTTCTATATTTGGGGTTCTTTTTAAATGAGCGAGGAATTTTTTTTGTAAATTACCGTTACAAATGTCTATTCTAAATATGGACATGTGAGTGTCGGTGTAAAAAAATTAGGGCGGATATTTTGAAGATCAACTGTTGTACCATTTGCGTCTGACGAGCCGCAATTGTCATCATTGTGCGGTGAAATATGTACCACCCATTGAATTGGGATCAAATATGGATTGGAATCCAACAAAATAATAGGACAAAGAACAAATAAGAAATGTTTATCAATTTAACGAGTTTCACTTTTATTAAAGCTTCATCACAGAATGAAATATGGAGAAAAAAAATTCTGGTATTTTTATTTTTGCATTCTTTGATTTTCATTCACATGCATTCAAATAACACAAAAAATAATTTTCTTTGGTTCATCAAGTTTCATAAGCTGTTTACAGGTACTAATATTTAAATCAGCAAAAATCCAGAAATTATTTAAGCATTACAAGACATAAAATGGAGTGATTATATTTAATCAATTACTAGGTCTGCTGCTAAGAAATCTGGTTTACTGTGTTGTGTGAGACAATTTTTGCAGGCCAAATTTTATCTTACATATTTATAAGTCTTCTATGTGTTGATGCATTGAATAGTGATGTCACAACTTATTGTGGGCTTTTAGACTTGGGATAAAATCCAAAGAATAAGCCCTATTATGAATCCTGACATGGCATCTCAGCTTCAGTTACTTTCCTGCTATCATGATGTAGTATCATTGTGTCTTTTCTATAAATACTTCCTTGGTAATTTTCTGATGAGCTTTCCTACTCCTACTTGATAGATTCAAATACAGTATGAGATTGTCAACTAGGTCAGACCATTGTACAGTTGCAATGGATAGATGTAACTGTAAGTTCCATGCTAACATTTTCTTCTCATGCACTTCTCTTTTCTGGCTTCTTGCTTTCTAGTCAAGATTTGTCAATCATTAATATCTGCCTTCTTAATTCCTGTTTTTTTTTATTATTCTAGCTCCTAAATGATGTTTTTCTTTTTCTCATATTCTTCCAAATTCAGTAACCCTCTTGTGTCTTAGTGGATTTATTGCCTTGCTTGGAGATGAAATAATTTGAAAAAAATGTATCCAGTTAATTTAATTGACTTTCTCTTTTAATTAAAATCAGAGATATATTTAAGTGATATTTTTGCATGTGTAAATTCCAATCTGGTCTGGTAGTAAATGCAGTTTTATGCTTTTGACTAGAATGTATTCCCCCCTAATTCACTGAATATTTGTACATCAATATTGATGTCTCTAGAAAAATGTATTAAACTAACCTAGGTAGCAAAATGATGCTCTCCAAATATGTCACCTGAAGTGAACATTTTTCAAAAGAAAGAACTACAACCTTCACAACTACATGGTTTCTGCTTACTATATGTCTGCATGTCTCTATAAAGATAATATGTTTGCAAATACAAATCATCATGGTTCAAAAAAATTCTCTACTGTGTGCTTTGGCACATACAATGCTAAAATTGAATTTGTTGAAAATGAAAGTTCAGAAATTTTACAAGAATATCATTACACATCAGTTTGAAGTTGTTTTGTGTGCAAAAGGGCTACACACCTTTATATATATATATATATATATATATATATATATATACTTTCCAGTGAGTGCTTGCTATGATTCATAAAATCTTTCTTGAAATTCAGACACATGACATAAATATGGTTTCACTCCAGTCTTTGTACAAATTTGATTTTCTATAAAAAAAAAAGAATGACTCACTGCAGGAAAATGAGATTTCTGTCACAAGTGTGTTTGAAAATGTTGAATCAAATGGGATTTCTGTGTAAAGGAAGAGCCACACACTTCGCAAGAATAGGGTTTTTCTCCTGTGTGTCTACGTATATGCTTAACTAAATCTGATTTGCTTGTAAACGAATATCCACACACACCACAGGGATATGGTTTCTCTCCAGTGTGTGAACGTTTATGCCGTATCAGATGGGATTTCTGTGCAAATGAAGAGCCACATTCATCACAAGAATATGGTTTTTCTCCAGTGTGTGTCCGAATATGTTGTACTAAATTTGTTTTATGCGCAAAAGAAGAGCCACAAACTTCACAAGAATATGGCTTCTCTCCAGTGTGTGTTCGCCTATGATTCACTAAATCTGACTTTACTGAAAAAGAAGAGCTGCACATAGCACAAGAATAAGGTTTTTCTCCTGTGTGAGTCAACATATGTCGAATTAAATGGGATTTCTGTGCAAAAGAAGATTCACAAATTTCACAAGAATATGGTTTTTCTCTAGTGTGTGTTCGAATATGTTGAACCAAACTTGTTTTATGTGCAAAAGAAGAGCCACACACATTGCAAGAATATGGTTTCTCTCCAGTGTGTGTCCGCATGTGAATCACCAAATATGATTTCAGTGAAAAAGAAGAACCACACTCTTCACATGAATATGGTTTCTCTCCAGTGTGTATTCGCATATGATTTGTTAAATCTGATTTTTTGGCAAAGGAAGATCCACAAACATGACAAGAATAAGGTTTCTCTCCAGTGTGTGTTTGAATATGTCGTACCAAATTGTTTTTCTGTGAAAAAGAAGATCCACACACCTCACAACCATAAGGTTTCTCTCCAGTGTGTGTTCGAATGTGTGGCAGCAAATTGGATTTAAGTGCAAATGAAGATCCACATACTTCGCAGCAATATGGTTTTTCTCTTGTGTGTGTTTGCCTATGCAAGCTTAGATCTGAGTTCCTTGCAAAAGTGGATCCACTCTCTTCACAAGAATTTAGCTTCTCTTCACTGTTAATTATTGAGTAGTTTTTTAACACTGAACTGCTTGAAAATGTAGATCCTATCGCTTCCTGAGAACATTTTTTGACAGTAAATATTTCCATAATTTAATATGTTAAATTTTTAAGCATTTTTGTTTGAAAGGTTAGATGATTATTTTCACAGGCAATATTTATTTTATTGTTGGAATATCTGTAAAGAAAATAAAAACATTTTACAATAAAAGAATTCAATAACAGAATTGGGCAGTATTATTTAAGTACAGCAGATATTTTTATGCAGATACTTATGGAAAATATATATACAGTATTTATCTCCAAAACATAATTTTATTTTCAAATAACATGTGTTTTGTGGTTGATATCAATTATACTGTTCAGATGGTTAATTGGTTACAAATATGGAGTAGTATTTCAACAGAATAAGAAACAAATAGGAAACATTTATAAATTTAACATCATTTGCTTTTATTAAAGCTTCATCAGAAATAGAAATATGGAGAAGAAAAAAAATTGGTTTTATATTAACAAAGAACAGAAAAGGAAGAATTGGATAATTTCAGTTTTTAAAATCATTTCACTTCAAGCAAGGCAATAAAGCCACTAGTGTGCAAGAAAATACTGCTTGTGAGACAACATGTGAAAAACTACTATGAAGGAAAGAGGACAATAAAAGCATAATAATTAAGACAAAAGATAATGACTTAAACTGTATTTAAATTTTTAAACATCAAAATTGCCTGGGAAGCAAGCAAAATGTGCAATAGAAGAAACTGCTAGCAAAAAACTTATGGGTACATTTAACAAAATAACAGGACCTTACCACCAATCTAGTACTATGCTTAAATACCTAAAGTCTAGTTACCATAGAGGAAAGTTAATCAGAATAATTACCATGAAAGTATTGATAGAAATGTTATAAAGAAGCTATGTTATAGAAGTGGGAAAGGAGCTGAAGTCAAGATGTCAGGTTAAGACCAATAATATTGCAGATTCTTCTTGGGATTTTATTAAGAATCTCTGAATAGGAGCACCAGTCCAGGTGTGGTAACAATATTCAAAGCAAGGATGATTGGTAGAATTACAAATGTGTAAAACAAATTCTGGTAAAAAAATTGTCTAGCACAACAAAGTCAACTGACATTCTTAGCTGTTTAAATATTACTTACCAAAAATGAGTTGGGGTACCTCCTTAATAACATAATGTCTTTGAAAAATCATGTTGAAATTTTATAAATTATTATAATTGAAAAGAAAAATGAAAACAATTCTTTTTAAATTTTATTATTCTTCAAACTGTTATGTCCTTAATATATATAATTCATTTATTAATATTATTTCTAATTAAATAATGTTATAGTTATATTGCATTTTTTGTGGGGGAGCAGATATCCAGAAAAAGGGCCAAATGGTTGAAAAAACTGACAGATGATTTACATTCCCCAATAAGTCCAGCGTTTAACTAATAAAACCAATTTTGCCTACAGAACTTAAAATAATGATTTCAAAAATCATTTTATTTATTTGGGAATAAGTCCTAAAAATTTCAGGAAAATCTGGCAAATGTTTGATTTTTGCAAGTATTTCCAAATTAATGTTTTTCACCAGAAAAAAAAAAAAGTATACTTGTAAACTCTCGTTATGACATGGTTACCCGAACAAATATTCAACAGGAATGTGAACTTAACTCTCCAATTTCTTGTTCCTAGTCGATATTCACTGCAACACAACACAAAGAACAATTCTGTCAGTCAGTTTGTCATATGTAATACATGTTTGGGTGATCATGTCTAAAAGAGACATGATTGACTGGCCAGAGGATTTAGTAGAGGTACCTAGATTAAATTTACTATTTCCAGTAAGCAAAATACTCTGGTGCACTTAAAACAGAAATTATATTGATGGGAATCTAAAATTTTTCAAGTTTTTAAATTAAAATTTTCCAGTAGTTCGACTATTTTTTGAGCGATTGACACATTTTCAAACAGGTTTGTATGGCTACTTTTTGTAAAAGTAATTAAAAAATCTTCAAAAGCATAATTTAAATAATTAAGAAGGTGTAATTTGGTGCTATCGGTGTTGATGTTGCGTATCTTTTTTTCAGTATGTTTAATTAAAGCAACATTAAAATAAAAGTTAAACTGAACGCAAAGGATGGTCATTCATTGTCAGAAGTTTGAACATTAAACTTTTTAACTAATTCCAAATGCTTAAAGACTAACAAAAAGTGCAACCAGGTGAAAATATTGGCCAAGGATAATTCGAAGGTAAATTTTTGTTTTCTTCCCTGAAGGCCTTTACCCTGTCAAAACTTTCTGAAACATCCTGCAAATGTACATGCTGAACTCAAATCGATAATTGTTTATTGAAGAAAGCTACCTTTCTTTCATGGTATCGACCATAAATACATCGGACTATATCTCACCCCTTACTACTGTTGTCATCTCTGATTCACCGCTGAATGAATTGAAGCGTAGGTTTCTTTTTTTTTTGTCGATTTTCTCCATTTGAGCAATTACTCCGCAAATTGTTAAGTTTCGGAACTCATTTTGCACGTAGGGATTGAAAAAAGAATGACAAATCGTAAAACTACGTGTGAATTCAGTCAGCAGTGAATAACATTTTTGAACCGTAGTTATGGGGTGAGATGAACAACGACAAGAATTTCCATATTTTTCTGCTCGATAACATGAAAAAGGTATGTTTCTTCAATAAACAATTACCGATTCGACTTCAGCATATACATTTGCACGGAAATAGGGATGTTTTTGAAAGATTTCAAGGGGTAAGGGTCTTTGGGGAACAAAACAAAAATTTACCAATTATTTGTAATTGGTAAATTTTTGTTTGAAAGGTTAGATGATTATTTTCACAGGCAATATTTATTCTATTGTTGGAACATCTGTAAAGAAAATAAAAACATTTTTAAAAACATTATTTTTAATTGGTTGGAAGATAAATTTTTTAATTCTTCTCATTTTACATTATGACAACTTACCTCTGAAAAATTCAAATAATCAAAAATATACCTTGGTATTTTTACTCTTAAAAATAACATAAACATGTTGAGGTTAAAACTGTTTTCATAAAGTTTGGGGTTGTTTTTCATCATGCTATGCTCTTTTATGGTACCTGAGTTGTCCAGTCCACTACAAGTTTGTCATATGTAATGCACATTTGGGCGATCATATCTAAAAGAGACATGACTGACTGGCCAGAGGATTTATTAGAGGTACCTAGATTAAATTTACTATTTCCAGTAAACAAAATACTCTGGTGTACTTAAAACGGAAATTATATTGATTGGAATAAAAAATTTTCAAGTTTTTAAATTACAATTTTCCAACCGTTCGACTGTTTTTTGAGCAATTGTCACATTTTTAAACAGGTTTGTATGGCTACTTTTCGTAAAAGTAGTTAAAAAATCTTCAAAAGCATAATTTAATTAAGAAGGTGTAATTCGGTTTTATTGGTGTTGATGTTGCGTATCTCTTTTTCAGTATGTTTAATTCGAGCAGCATTAAAATAAAAGGAAAACTGAAAGCAATGCAGTGATAATAATAATAAAAAAAAAGGATGGTCGTTCATTGTCGGAAATTTGAAAATTAAACTTTAATTACAAATGCTTAAAGACTAACAAAAAGTGCAACCAGGTGAAATTATTGGCCAAGGATAATTAAAAACGGGTGGAAAATAAATTTTTTAATTCTTATTTTACATTATTACAATTTACTTTTTAAAATCTGAAGAATTCAAATTTCAAATAATCAATAAAATACTTTGGTATTTTTACTCTTAGAAATAACATAAACATGTTGAGGTTAAAACTGTTTTCATAAAGTTTGGGATTCTTTTTCGTCGTGCTATGCTCTTTTTGTAGAGAAAAAATAGTGATTCCTAAATAATACCGATAAATTACATAAGACAATAATTCTTTCTCCTTATTTTCGTTGCTATTCTAATTTGGTCAACCTCTTTTTCTTTTCTCCCTCAACATAACTTCCAATAAATTTAGTGAATTTATTAGAAGTTAGATGTTGAAAATAATTACACAAAGAAAGCAAACCTACAAGAAGAAAAGAAAAATACTATGCAAATATTAAATAATGAAAATAAATGATGACAAATCACAACAAAAACTGCTTAACCGGTGATACACCCAAACATTTTCCACGGGGAAAACTGACAGGCTTCAGTATTAAACTTTAATTTGAGTGAACTTAATATTTTTGTTGTTATTATTATAGAGAAAACCTTTTGATTTTAAAAATAAAGGAAAACGTCGATATTTTTTGTGTTTGGAAATCAAATATTTTCAACAACAATTCAGTCAGTCGGTCAATTTTAGAGAAATAAATATCTTATTTGCACACACAAATACTTTTGGAAAAGATAGGAGTCTCCTCACTGATATGGGTTAAAAATAGTTATGCATTATTTACTGCCAAATAAACAGGATTATTCTTACAATTTAAAATATGTTTCGAATTTAAATAACCTAGAAAGGTTTGATAAGCTATAAAAAATCACGGGACAATCATCTCCTTTTGAGATTTGAGCATCAAAGTAAATCTTTTTGCATCTTCCTGTGGCAAACTCAAGTCAAAAGTAAATAATGAATGATTAAATTCCAATTTAGTATTTTCTTTTTTTTTTTTTTTTTTGTCGAAATAACATATTCATGGAATTTTTTTTTTACATGCATTAAATTGTACTAGTAAGTCACTATCCCGAAGACCCCACCAACCAAATTATGGGCACCTCAAGGTAGTGTATGGTTAGCAAGCTTGTCTTGAAAATCATTACAATTGAGTAGTGAGTTCGATTCTCACTGGGTGTCCCTTACTTTCGGCCTTGAGCCACATCTAAGCTACGCTTAGAAATTCACCAACCAAATTATAAGCCTTTATAAGCTAAACAAAATACGAGATATCTAAAAGTGGGTGTGAAATTGAACCCCTGCAAAAACATCATTTCTACGTTTTCTAATAAAATGAACTTCTTATTAATGAATAACTACAACAAATTAAGTTCAAGTCAAATAATATCTTGAGATTTTGCATTTTTTTTTTTTTTTTTTTTGGTTTTATAAAAAATCGTATCCATTAATGATTAGTTGATGTTTGCGTTGGGATCATAAATTCTATTTGTTACAACCGGATCAACCACAAAGAAGACTTGCACAAAAAAAAATTCATTTCATTTTTCATTACAAATGAAAAATATGAATAAATCACCTTTTCCGTACCAATAATGTACTTCTGATTATTACTAACAATCAATTATTTAAAATAAACTGTACTGTACCAATTCATAAGTAAACAGAAACGGTTTTTCGTGTGGCATTAATTATCTCCCTTCGTCCGCATTATTATGAGAAATTCTTTTTTTCAATTCAGGCAACTGAGCAAGGAATAAAAATTAAATATCTATCGTAGATATTTTGTTTCAAACAAGCGTAGTGAAAATAAGGAACAGAATTTTGGAAAAATATAACTTACTTTTTTATGTTCATAGCGAAAAATATTTTTGAACTCAGAAGGATAAATTATACCTGTCAATAAATTCAGTCAAAATAGTAACCGCGACAACCACTTAAAAAAATTTCAACAAATTTAATTAAATTATTAAACATGAAAGGTCAAAAAAAAAAAAAAAAAAGAAACCAGTTTCGTTTTAAAATAATGATAATCATATTTAATTTTCTACTAAATTACAAACGTATTTTTGTTTTGTAGGTTCTTGTGAAATTTGGAATTAATATTTTAGAAATATTTTAAAAAAATAGAAAATTAAGTTATATTTTTATTTCTTTTATCCATTACAGTTAATCATTACATTCTATTTTAACCATTTGGCATTTATCTTGGATATTCTTTTAAGTATTTGATCTTAAAGTATTTAACTGCACAAAATTTGATCTTTTTATTTATTTTAAGAAGATTTTTTATTAACCACAAGAAAGTTCTGCTATGAAAAAAAAAAAAAAATGGGGACGTTGATAAAAAGACTTTTTAGTGAATTGATTTTTTGTTATTGATTACCTAGACTTGACGTGTTTTCAGCAACAAATTGTCATAAAAATACACTAGAAACCTACCATTATATATACATAAGTATTAATAACCTTATAAGCAACAGTTATTCAGAGTTGAATTATCATTATTCCCTTCTTTCATACAAAAAATAATTTAACAATTGCCAAAGACAAAAAAAAGAAGAAAATAATAAAATTCTCTTAAAAAATAGTTCATATTCGAAGTTGCTTTAAGTTTTACATTTTTTTTATTCTTCGTTATTTAACAAAAAAGATAAACATCTTTATTTAATAAAAAGAGCTTTTGTCATCAGCAAGTAGGAAAATTTCAAAAGCACTCTGAAAAATTACAAATAAATTTAAAAAAAATATTCATTGTAGATTTTTTCCTGTTTAAAAAAATAATTCGTTTTAAATTATCCATCTTGCAATCTGACTTAAATTATCCAACTCTCAATAAAAGTTATTGTTTTAAGTTCTGAATTATTTTTGCATATTTTTTTCAAGACAAATTCATCCTGTTTAAAAATAAATCTTGACATAAAGTTATTTCTAAACATTTTAAAGACTCCAAAAATAATTGAAACAAAAAAAGTATTTTGATCCATGACTGACGCAGCAGAAATTATCCCACAGTAGGTTGCCATTTCTTTCTGTGGTAGACTGGTTGACAACCAAGGCTAAAGAACCCAATCTGTCCTGCTATTCAATCCATAGCTGGTGAGAGAAGAAATAAATTTGTACCATTCTGAAGGGTGTTTGTTCATAAGTGAATGCAAAGAATTCAACTGGAACTTGAACTCAGGTCTTCGATTTCTTCTGCTGGGTCAATTTATCTATTGCACCACAATGCAATTAAAACACTATAAAGAATAAAAAAATAATGTTCATTGACATTTCTACCAGAGGCATATTATTATTTTCAAAACACTTCAAAATATGTCTGAATTATTGAGATAAAGAGTTATTATTATTTACACTATATTTGGACTATTGTCCTCAACTTTGTTGTCATTAGAACAACATTTCAGCCATCACACCTTCCGGCCTTCTTGTATATTGATCTGAACTGAACTCTTTATTTCATCTCGGGTGGTAGAATGTTTTCACCCACTGCTCATATCTAGGAATATTGACTACTTATTTTTAGTTTAGTACTGTTGAGTTATTGTCCCCTCATTTCCATTGAAAGTATGCACTGCTTGACCAGGAATTGAACTCACAAGCACTATCTCCCCAAATACACAAACTAACAATTTTTATCCACCAGGTCATTGGATATTCTAATTATTACTAGAAAACCTCATGAAAATTTCATGGTTTTCCTATTTAAAATTGCTGATGAATCTTAATTCTTAACTCTTAAGTTAATGATTGAATACACTCATGGCAAATTCTATGACAGTAAAATATCTAGAAATTCATATTGTTAAATATTTGAACTTAACAAATTTAACAAAATATTGCAATAACATTAACATTCGTAAATATGACTGCTGGTCATTATTTTAAGAAATGGGTAGAAATGAAAAGGTTTGAAATTGACAACTTTTTCCATTTCATTACCAGCAGAGGCGAATAGGTGCCTATTGTGGTTAGTTGCAGGGCTCCAAAATATCCATAAGTATTGGTTTCTGTAGACAATGGCAACAGAACAGGCAGAAGAGAACCAGGGGGAGGAATGAGGTTTTGGATGGAACTTTCTGACTGGTATGAAGGCATCAATGCCAGCTTTCACCCAGAAGGAAACCTCAGAGGTGCAGTCCACAACTTGGAGACTGAACACTTTTCCCCAAGGGATGTCGCATAGGAAATCGCGAAACATACCCCATTCTGCTCTTTAGTAGTAGTAGGAGACCCTGTTAGTAGGAGGCTCTTAGTGGGAGTGGGAGTAAAATACTTTTACTTTCCTTATTTAGTTCTTATTCTTCATTTTTTCACTGAAATCAAGTTTCTTCTCTCCTCTTTCTATGCAATCAAATCGGAATAGTCTATTATGTATGAGGTATTGGCAGGAAACATTAAACATTTTAGCTTCCTTTCTTTCTTTCTAGCAAAATCCTTGTCATACAAACATTTCTCTTAATGATAATTTTTAAATATTTCAGCAGGTAAATATTTCAGCGTCGGACCAAAACAGGCGCCTTTTCACTTCAGCTCGTATTAAGTGTAAAAAGATACTTAACGAAACTAAGATGTTGTTTGCTGCCAGAATGAAGCAACGCATAGCATGCTCTAAATTCGGCACCAAAGACTACTGGCGACTCTGTAAAAGAGTACTTAACAAGAGCAAGTCCACAATAACCCCGCTAATCAACAAATTTGAGGTTCTCACCTCCCCAGCAGATAAGGCTGAATGCTTTGCCTGCAGATTCTTGAACAATTTGAGTCTGGACTCATCTGGAGTTTTTATACCCGACTTCTCACCTAGAACCGAGGCACAACTGAATGATGTCCACATTACACCTTCGCTTGTCTCTAAGATAATCTTAAAACTTGACCCTCACAAAGCGAGCGGTGGGGATGGAATCCCAACCATAGTCTTAAAGAAATGTGCCCCTAAACTCTCCTCTGTCCTTTCTAAGCTCTACAACCTCTGCCTATCTGCTTCCTGCTTTCCTGCCTGTTAGAAATCTTCCTCTGTAGTTCCTATATTTAAAAACACTGGAGAACCCACGGACCCTGCAAATTACCGCCCTATCAGCCTTCTTCCGAACTTTGGCAAAGTGTTCGAAGCCATTATCAACGCCAAGGTGGTTCAGCATCTCACAGCACACAGGCTCCTTTCAGACAAGCAATATGGTTTCCGCTTCACCAGGTCTACTGCTGATATGCTAACGACCATCACCAAGTACATATACCAGGCACTCGACAAGAATGGCGAAGCCCGAACCGTTGCATTGGATATATCTAAGGCGTTCGACAGAGTTTGGCATGCTGACCTTCTATGTAAACTGCAGAGCTATGGTATAACTGGACATTTGTTTGAACTAATCCAGTCATTCCTCTCTAACTGCACAATGAAGGTGGTATTAAACGGACATGCCTCCCTGAACTACCATACAAATGCAGGTGTCCCCCAAGGCTCCATCTTAGGTCCTACACTCTTCCTGATATACATTAATGATCTCCCTGATTCCATAAGAGCCCAAGTAGGTTTGTACGCAGATGACACCACAGTTTACTCTCACCTCAACCAAAAATCTGGTGTAGGTGCCAAAGCTAACCTTGCAGCCGAGATTGAAAAAGACTCCAATCAATAGTGGACTGGGGTAAGAAATGGCTAGTAAATTTTAATGCTTTTAAAACGAAGCTACTCTCAATTAACCATCATTGACAATCTCACCTACCTTCCATTAGCATGGACCAGGCTTGCCTCCCAGAGAGTAAAACACTACGCCTCCTTGGTCTCACACTTTCAGCGGACCTCAAATGGAATGACTATATCGAATCCATCGCTAAATCCGCTGCTATGAAAGTCGGTTCTCTGTGTAGGGCCTGGAAGTTTTTTCCATCTAAATCTATCCCGCACATATATAAATCTACCATCTGCCCGTGCATTGAATACTGCTGCCATATCTGGTCGGGTGCCCCTGCTATTCTCCTCAGGCTTCTCGATAAGGTTCAGAGGAGGGTCTGTAATGTGATAGATACCGACTTGGCAGACCGCCTGCAGTCTCTCTCTCACAGGCGCGATGTGGCTTCCCTGTGTCTCTTCTATAAATACTTTCACAGCTTCTGCTCCGATGAACTTAGATCACTGGTGCCCCCTAGATACGAATTTGCACGAGATACTAGATTAGCAACTAGATCCCACCTTTTTACAGTGAAACCGATAAAATGCAACCGCAACTTCTACTCCAACAGTTTCTTTCCTCGCACTTCCTGACTGTGGAATTCCCTTCCACACGATTGCTTCCCCGATGGCTACAATCTCCAGGAGTTTAAATGTAAGGTCAATAGACACCTCCTAACACACTAACCTGATCCCATTCTATCAAACACTCTTCCCATCTGCCCAACCCTCATCCTCGGTATCCTTACTCATCTGTCACCTTCCTCCTGACATTCCCTATGTCTAACCACTCCTTCTCTTTACCTTCCCCTGTGTAGCCCCATGCGCAATAGTGGCAGTGGAATGCCTTGCTTGGGGTGAAATGATTTTTAAAAAAAAAAGGTAATGTTATTTTTATTTCATTTTATGGCAATTTTTTGCTATTCGTTACTTGGTTTCCATCATTCATTACTGTGTTTGAAAAATGGTACTTTTATCACAATCGCTCCTCCCACTTTTTTTGGCCTGGGAGGTTATAATATTATTATGGCCAAGCCCCAGGCAGTACTCCAAGAAGTAGGGGGTCTGGATTTATTGTCCAGCACCTGAGGCATCTCCGAAAGGAAAAGTACTGAGGGGGCTTGGGCAACTTTTCCATAGTATTGCTGTTAAACCAATTTTCTATTGACCTTGTGTACATTCAATAGCAATGTAAACACACTATAAAATACTTGCTTTTTGACTGAGATGAAAGTGTAGTATCTGTTCTTATCAGCTGAATCTGATTTTCTCTCTAATTCTGTCTTCCCTTCTTTCTTTCATTTTCTCACTGAAATTGAGCAATGTCTTTCCCCTCTTTCCACACAATGGAACATGGATTAGTTCATTTTTTTTATGAGGTATTGGCAGGCTAACAAAGAAAGAAAGGAAGAAGCATATTTGTAATAGGATCATAATCAGTACAATTCAATTCTAGATTTTTTCTTTGTTATTCTTTCCAGCTGTTTTTAACAGGGACTCAAACCCAATCAAATAGTTTACAGAATTTGGGAAGTGTAATGAAATGAAATAATCAGCATTGCACTATTTACATTATTCGGACTATTGTCCTCATCTTGGTTGCCATTTGTACGACGTTTCAGCCATTGTACACTCCAGGCTTCTTCAGGTGCTAGGAATTTCAAACTGAATCCTTTATATACCAGTGATCATAATAAAGGTTTCAGTTTGAAATTCTGAGCACCTGAAGAAGGCCAGAGCATCAGTCAGTTAAGTGCCATACGTGATACACGCTTGGGTGATCATGTCTCGAAAGAGACATGACTGACTGGGCAGAAGATTATCCCGCAGTAGGTTACTATTGTTTTCTGCAGTAGACTGGTTGCCAGCCAAGGCTATAGAACCCAATCTGTCCTGTTATTTAACCCATAACTGGAAGGAATAGACGGATTAATACCTTTCCCAAGGGTATTTGCACGTAAGTGAATGCAATGAATTCGACTCCCTGATTTCTCGTTCAGAGTCGATATCCACTGCACCACAACGCACATCTGCCAGAGCATACAACAGCCAAAAATTAGTTTGAATAATGTAAATAGTGCAGTTGAATTTGATTTTTCAGATGCTATAATGGCATATACAATGATTCAAAAAACAATATACAACTGTTTGATGCAGATTTTAATGTTTTCTTTAAAATATTAAGTAAAAAAAATAGAATTATTCTAACATACCGATCCATTTATTTTTTAAAATGTTTCTCCGAGATATGGATTAACAAGAAGTCAAATATGAACTCATGAAATATATGAATGTACACACATTACTTGGAAATAATGTCAGACACACATAAGGCAAATTAGCATAAAAATTTGGTCTTATGCTGATAGGTATTTTGATGATTTATAACTGTTGAATTAAAATCACGCTCTTTTGTGTACAGTTCTCACATTTGGTATAAATAATTACTGGTCTCATGAGAAAAATATTGTCCTCGTGGAGAGATAAAAATCTACATATTTCTTGATATTTTGATTAAGCCATTTAGCCAAACATTGCTGCTATACAGATCTTCTTCACAATTGAACTAGAAAAAGGAAGGACTGCACATTTTACAGGAATATGGTCTATAATTGTAAACAATATTCCTGTGAAGTGCGTAGTTCTGAAAAATTGCATTTAGAAAACTAATTATGAGAAACAGTAAACTCATATGCTTAATCAAATTTAAAGACGGTAATCATATATTTTAGTGTTATAAAAGTAAAGACAGTTATTGTTTTTGTTACTGGAGAAGAATATGTAGACACTAGTCCCCAGAAAGATAAGAACATTTCAAAAGTTTAAAAGATTTACATTGTTTGTGAAGTGATTTGACAAACAATACTAAACAATTATGTGCTGATTTCAAAGTTCTCTTAAAGCGATGGAAGGCTGAATCAGAATAGCTTGAGTGAAACTTTATTTCACTAAAAATCTACTACGGTAGTGAACTGTTCAAGAAAATGGCTGTCTACATCATGGAGACAGTAAGGCAAAAACAAAGGAGAATTAATCAGTCCTGGAAAGTCAGAGAAAGATTAGAGAGCTCTTTTATTATTTTCACCACAGTAACTTAGAAATTTCAACTCTCTTTCTGATGCTAAGTATTCTTTTTGTTTCTATTTTCTCTAAAACTTTGTCATTGCTCACATTGTCTGTAATATCCTCAGCATCTTTCTGTAGAACTACATTTGTTGCTTCAAGTCTCTTTTTCATTTGTGGGATTGTCAAGCATTCACTGTGATATAGACAGACTTATTACATAACAGTTCAATGACAGAGTTGTGTATATAAAAGGTATTTTTACATTCAGTCAGTTAAATGCCACATATGATACTTAGTTGGGCAATCATTTTTCGAGAGAGATATGACTGACTGGGCAGAAGATTTTCTTGCAATAGGTTGCCATTACTTTTTGTGGTAGATTCATTGCAAACCAAGGCTATAGAACCCAATCCGTCCTGCTATTTAACCCATAAATGGAGGGAAGAAGTGACAGCTTAATATTTCTCCAAAGCATATTTGCGCATAAGTGAATACAATTCAACTGGAAATCAAACTCGGCTCTCTGACTTCTCGTTCTGAGCTGATATCAATAATAGCACTACAAGGTACATTTGAATTGTTACATTAAAAAGAAGTAAAAATAACTTTCTTGATTCCATTTGGAGTTAAAAGACATTTAGCATAACTGGATATCACTTCTTTCCTGTTAAAAGTCAGAGTTTATCTATTTTAAAATTTAGTGTATTCATAAATGCTAAATAAATTAATGCTATTGAAAGATGACATCTTAATAAGGAAAATCTCAAGAAATGTGGTTATAAAATTACTTATGCAAAAACATTTAACCACATGTGCTTAGTTAAATTTAAAAGACAATGATACATTTTGTTTTATAAAAGTAATATTTTTAATCATTTCACTCTGAGGAAGACTATAAAGCCATTCAGACAGAAGAGGTTACGGAGTGTAGAAGAATATGAAAAAAAGGAAAACATTAATTATTGCAGTTAAATCTTTGAAGATCAAAATTGACTGGGACACAAGTAGCTGGAATAGAGTTCCAAAGTAAGAAGTCCAAGTGAAGAAACTATTAGAATAGGACTTCTGGTTACATCTAGAAATTTCACCATTAAACTGAAGAGACTTTGCTGCCAATTGACCACTATGCTTTGTCACCAAGGAGAATAGGTCAAGACTTTTGTCTCTGCAAAATAAGACTGCATGAATAGCATTTCAAACATTTAAAATAATTCTATTTCATATAAAGAAACATTTTTTCAACAAATATGATGCGAATGAAAAAACAATATTGAACAGTTTTATGCTGATTTCAAAATTGTAATTCAGATGATGTTACATAAAAAAATATGAATTATGTTGACATGCAGAACTATTTATTCTATAGTGTTTCTCGAAAATGTAGCTTAGCAAGAAAAATATCAATGCTAAACACACAAAAAATAAAAACATATGCACATTTCTTGAAAATAATTTTGTCAGTAACACCTCAGGCAACTAAAAAACATGCTGTTTTGTTATGTTAGTGGGTGATTTACAAATTTAAACTATTTCACCAAGAAGACTACTCTTTATAGTTAAGCAATTTTGTTTATAGACTTTACAGTTGGTAACCATAATTACTGAACCCATGAGAAACTTTTAACATAAACAAATATTGTCCTTAAGTGGGAATCTACATATTTCCTGTCATATGGATTACGTTTATTTGTATATATAAACCCTAGGATGACTTCTGTGAAAAATAAATAACACACTCTTCCAAAAAATACAGATTCTCCCCAGACTAAGCCTACATATGCTGCTGTAACACTGACATTTATTTGTATATATAAACCCTAGGATGACTTCTGTGAAAAATAAATAACACACTCTTCCAAAAAATACAGATTCTCCCCAGACTAAGCCTACATATGCTGCTGTAACACTGACATTTATTTGTATATATAAACCCTAGGATGACTTCTGTGAAAAATAAATAACACACTCTTCCAAAAAATACAGATTCTCCCCAGACTAAGCCTACATATGCTGCTGTAACACTGACATTTATTTGTATATATAAACCCTAGGATGACTTCTGTGAAAAATAAATAACACACTCTTCCAAAAAATACAGATTCTCCCCAGACTAAGCCTACATATGCTGCTGTAACACTGACATTTCAGTGAACAGGTAAACTTGAACCTTCATGCCCCCCCCCCAACAACGATGTTTATTCTTTTAAAAGTGATGATTAGAACTGTAATAATACAGCAATATATGAAAGAATTCATACATTTCTTTTTGTTCTTCAGAATTAACAGCAAAAATAATAAATACTATTTGTTTATTGGAATGGTTGGCAAAACATCAGCTAATTGCCAATTGATGTGAATTTTTTAAAATGGTAAATAATAAAGATTTCCTTATAGTTGATTCACATATTTTAATAATTTAGTAAATGTTTATAAATTCATGAATAAAAAATTGGTTTCATATTTATGTCTTTATAAATTTCTAAATGATAATTATTGGATTAAATTAGGTTCAATACAATTGTATTAGTTTTTAAAATGTTATAAATATAAATTTATTCTTGTATATAGACAATCTATTAGTATTTTATGTTTTTATTATAAATTCTCAAAAACAAAAAATGTATAAATTCACTTTCATTACATGCATAGGTTTCTATTACAATTTTGTCATGTTTTAAAACAAACATTGTCAAGGAGTGAAGGTAGTAAAAATAAATTTAAAAAATGGTTTTATGCTGATATGTATCTTGGTGAATTATAAATATTAAATTAAAGTCCTGCCATTTTGTATACATAATTACTGGACCCATGAAAAGGTTTTGACAGAAAAATATTGTCCTCATCAAGAACGATAATATACATATTTCCTATCATATAATGCTATTTAGTAAAACTTGTTTGCTATACTTAGCTCCTTTATCACTGAAATAGGCTTCCATAGAAAGTAAGAACTACACCCTTTGCAGGAATACAGTTTATAGTTACATACCCAAAGAAATTCATATATAAAATTAATTATGAGAAACAGTAAATTCATATGCTTAATCAAATTTAAAGATAATCACACTTTTTTTTAGAAAAGTAAAGGCAATTTCTTTTTTTGTCACTGGAGAAAAATATGTAGAAATTTTAGTTTTCAAAAAGATTTCTGTAAAAACATTCCAAAGATTTGAAATATTTCCATTTTGTGTGAAGTGATTTTTTTTGTAATCAAATAAAAAAGGAGTCGAAAGACAATATCAAAATGTTTCAAGTGAATTTCAAAGTTGTTATGCAAAAAAAGAAAAAACCACATGTATTATGGTGACATGCAGATCCATTTATTTAATAAAATATCTCTCCAAAACATGCAATAACAAGTAAAATTTCAAAGATGAACATACAGAAAATGAAAATTAGACATTCTTTGGAAGTAATCTTGTCAAACACATATAAGGCAAATTAGTATCAAAATATGGTCTTATGATGATATGTATCTTGATGATTTATAAATGTTAAGTTATAGTCACGCCATGTTGTGTCTAGTTCTCCCATTTGGTATACATAATTATTGGACTCAAGAGGTTTCAACAAAGAAAAATATTTTCATTTGGAATATGGGAATTTATATATTTCCTGTCATATGGATGAAGCTTCTTTGCATGTATACCTCTGAAAGTGACTTCCATGAAAAGAAAGTATGATGTTCTTCACAAGAATAAAATTTCTCTTCAGAGTGTATCCTCATGTGCTGCACCTAATGGGATTTCTGCAAAAAGAAGAACCACCAACTTTGCAAGAATGTGGTATTTGTTATACATATGTTCACAGGTTTTATTAAAGAGAACTTTTCTGAAAAGAAAAACTCAGCTTTTGCATCAAGAAGCTTTCTCTCCAGTGTGTGTTTGAAGGTGTCGCATCAAGTTAAATTTCTGTACAAATGAAGATCCACAAACTTCACAAGAATATGGCTTCACTCCAGTGTGTATTCGGGTATGTCGCACCAAACTTGATTTTTGTGAAAAAGAAGTGTTACACACTTCACAAGTATATGGTTTCTTTCCAGTGTGAATTTGCATATGATTCAATAAATCTGATTTTGTTAAAAAAGAAGAATCACACACTTCACAAGAATGCGTTGTCTCTTCTTTGTTTATTTGCATATATTCTTCTAAAGATGAATCTTCTGAAAAAGAATATCCCCACTTATCACAAGGTTGCTCACTTGTGTGTGTTCGAATGTGTCGGATCAAATTAGATTTCTGTGAAAATGAAGATCCACACACCTTACAAGAATATGGTTTCATTCCAGTGTGTATTCGAGTATGTCGTAATAAATTTCTTTTCTGTGAAAAAGAAGAGCCACAGACTTCACAAGAATATGGTTTCTTTCCAGTTTGTGTTTGAATGTGATTTAATAAATCTAATTTTGTTGCAAAGGAAGATTCACATCTGACACAAGTATAGGGGGCCTCTCCTGTGTGTGCTAGTATATGTTTTACTAAAGATGAGTTTTCTGAGAAAGAATTGCCCCACTTTTCACAAGAATAATGTTTCTCATTTGTGTGTGTTCGAATGTGTCGCATGAGACTTGATTTATGTGCAAATAAGCATCTACATACATCACAAGAATATGGTTTCATTGTTGTGTGCGTTCTGATATGCTGTCCCAAATTGGTTTTCTGCGAAAAAGAAGCACCACACACTTCACATGAATATGGTTTCTCTCCTGTGTGTGTTCTCACATGAGTTACTAAATCTGATTGTCTTGAAAAGGAATATCCACACACATCACACGAATATGGTTTCTCTCCAGTGTGTGCCCGCATGTGCTGGACCAAATATGATTTCCATGAAAAAGAAGAACCACACTCATCACAAGAATATGGTTTTTCTCCTGTGTGTGTTTGCATGTGTTTTCTCAATGATGACTTTTGTGAAAATGAAAATCCACATTTTTCACAAGAATATGGTTTCTCTCCAGTGTGTGTTCGAATGTGTTGCACCAAATGAGTTTTCTGTGAAAATGAAGAGCTACACACTTCACAAGAATAAGGTTTCTCTCCAGTATGTGTTCGGATGTGTTGCAGCAAACTAGATTTAAGTGCAAATGAAGATCCACAGACCTCACAAGAATATGGTCTTTCTTGTATATCTGTTTGTGTATGATTGCTCAGATCTGAGCTCTCTGAAAAAGTAGATCTACTATCTTCACAAGAATATAGTTTTTCTTCGGTGTCAGTAGATAAAAGCTTTTCTGATACTGAACTACTTGAAAATATAGATCCTCTATTTTCTTGGGAATCATTTTTGGCAGTAAACTTTTCCATGTTTTTGAATATTAAGTCATATGTAAAGTTTTCAGAATTTTTTATTACTAGACTGGGGCATTAATTTCACAGGTTTTACTGGAAATATTTATTTTAGTGCTAGAACATCTGTAAAGACAAAAAATAATTTACAACATAATTGGATTGTATTATTTTAGTTTCAGGACAGAAATTTCTTTTAACAATAATGCTTATATGTAGTCGACATACAATATTCATCTCCTAAAAGCTAACTACATTTTCAAATAACACTTGTTCATATGGCAGAAATCAATTATACTGTTCAGATGGTATTTATAAAGGATAGAAAACCAAAAGCATAAATTTGATTAATAACATCGTTTTTGATCTTCTGATGTATTTACTAAATAATAAATTGTCTCATATTTTGATGTGAAAAAATAAAATTTTTTCTGAAAACAAAAATAATTGTCTGTGGATAACAATTATTCACTAAAAATACAAGTACACAAGCAAGATTAACAGTATAAATTTAATAGGTGATCCATAATTGTGCAAAAACTAAGCCAAGTAAATGTCATCATAGAGGTCTATAATCATCTACCATTAATGCTTCTTTTTATTATTTGTTGTCTTACAGACTGGTTGATAAAATATATTATAATGAGTGTACCCAAAAATATTTGAGAGGATTATTATATATATATATATATATATATATATATATATACACACACACACACACACACACACACAACTGTCTTTATTATAATAGAGGATATATATATATATATATATATATATATATATATATATATATATATTTTACTACTCAATGACATAATTATTGCAAAAAAAAATAATAAGGCAGTATCAAAGAGCAAACATGCAGCAAGAGCTTTCATAACTGGTAGTAAAAAGAATGAAGTGATCCAACGCTGCCTTGGTGTTGTTTCTCTAATGAACTGGGCATGACAGGAGGGAATATATATATATATATATATATATATATATATATATTTCTTTTTTTTTTCATTTATAAACTAGTTATTACACAACCTAGGTTTCTACCATGAGTGGTGTCTTCAGGCGATTTGCAATTATTATTGACTTGGAAAAACAGTAGCTACTCTAGCATCTATGCATTGTTCATTCAGCAATGAATTAGAACACTCTCAGCTATTGGACATGTATAATGATAATATACACACTAAAAAGTCTGCCTCCTTCCACCGAGCGCCCATAGCTGAGAGGTAGAATTGCTGACCAACACCAATTCAGTCAGGTTTCAATCTTGGGCTAAAAAGCAATTGGAGTCTAACCGTACTGATGAACTGTGATACAGCGAAACAGATCTGTCTGCGGATGACTACACACACACAGAGGTGACTGTGATATCTTTTGTTTCATTTTTAGCTCAAATTTTGGCAGTACATATGTGTTTAGGCTTTCATTGGTTGTTCAGAAAATAATATCCAACATTAGAACTGACTTTTATTTTTGAATTAATGGACTTAAACAGTGTTTAAATCATTCAAAGTAAGAATTATATATTTTTCCCAAGTTACAAGGTAATTTATGCCCTTACAATTACAAATAACAGATTTAAAAACATTAAACTCTTTGACTTTCACTAAGTTCATATCATGTTGAACTCATATGAGTTTCTTCATCTTGCCAATATTTTGGGATCATCTTATCTGAGACATTTCTCTGACACTTTGACATGGATTTTGTTTAACTTGGTCTTTTCAGATGTAGATGGGCAACTGCAGAACTTTGGAAACCAGCACCATACAATTTGATCCCAAGTGTCTCCTTCACACCACACACTTAATGTTGGCAGTAGTTTGAGAGATATTATGACTAAACTAGAACTCATGCAAAAAAAAAAAAAGAATATGCATCATTTCTTTTTATATGATGAAGATGATGATAAGATCCACATAGAAGCTAATAAAATTCTAATCAGTAGCAGGATTTGACCTGGAGCTGTATTTAAGCTTTGCCAGTTTCTCCTGTCAGTTTTTTGTATTAAATATCACTTATAACAAGAAATTGTTGTCGCTATTTCATCATTTTGGATTTTAAATTTACTTGTACAACAGGTATTAGTTAAATTCTGAAAAAGATTAATATAAAATTAACCTTTTGTTAATTATTAGGGACGTGTAATATATTTTTGTACAATTATTATTATAATATATTAGAGGGCAAAAGTTTTATTCTAAAATCAGACATTATATTCTGAACAATCTAATAGCCTTTTCATGATTGTGGTTGTCACACACTTCATTAGTTAGCATGAACATTAAGCCCTGCCAGTACCTAATAAATAATGAACTATTTTGTTTCTGATCATGTGAAAAGAGAAGAAAAGACTACTTGATTTCAGAGAGGAAATGAAAGAAACAAAGAAGGGAAGATAGAAGTGTTAAACATAACCACCCAATACTTCATGAATAATGGCCTACTGCATTTTGATTTCATGGAAAAAAACAAAAGAAATATCAAAGACACTACGTAGTTTCAGTGAAAAAAAATGAATGAAAGAAAAAAGATAGACATGTTCAATGGCTATTTTAGTGAAATGGAAAAAAGTTTTCAATTTCAAATCTTTTCATTTGTAACCACTTAAAATAAAATCTAACAATAATATTCATGATTGCTTTTGCAACATTTTGTTAACACTGTTAAGCTCAAATATTCAAAGATGTGATAGGGGAATTTCTACAGATATTTTCTTCTCATAGAATTTGCCATTAGCTTATTCAATCATTAACTTAAGAGTCATCTAAAAATTCAAGTACTTTTAATATTAATTCTTTAATGAAAACTTTATTTTATTTCATTTTGTTTTTAATTATAATAATTTATAAAATTTCTTAGGATTAGTTTAAAAACTTATTAAGCAAAGACTATATTTACTAACCGAAAATTAAAAAGTTTAATACGTATCATCCTGCCTTCCTATTTTTACAATAAGTTTTAATTATTTTTTTTTTGTGTGTGTATTTGGAGATTTCTTTTGTATGGTAATTTTTATGTTATGTGTTTCAGGGTTTCTTCCTCTTACAGAAAAAAGCCTGTACTCTTATGTCACTTGTGATCACCATACACTTATCTTATCTCATCTGTCAACACATATGGTGGAAATGTAAGAAAGTCGAACTCTGTGTTTAAGAAATAGTTTTATTCTAAATTTCATGCTATAAGTAATACTTGTGTAAATCCAATTAATTTAATATTAAATTTGCAAATTTTCTAAAAATAATGTGTCACAGATGTATATTTCATTTTTGCAAGATTTTTAAAATCGAGAATAAACTTTTGTTTACAAATGTGTCAATTACTTAAAAATGGCTGAATAATTGAAAAATTAAAAAAATTAAAAAATTTAGATTTCAATCAATATTGTTACATTATTGTTTAATGTATGCAGTAGCGTTAATATACGTTCCCTAATCAACTTTAAGGAACACGACCCTCACTCCGACACTGCATTTTGATTTTAACCTCTTGTCTCTCTCTCTCTCTCTCTCTCTTCCAGTACCCAATAAAGGCCAGTCATATTGTGTTGGCTCTTTCTCTCAACCTCAAACCTGTGTCTGTCCTGTTTTCCATGACAACGTAACATGGTGGCAGTGAGGAAGTAATTCATGCTTACAACCTTGCAATGGGGACTGATACCAACAAAAAAAGCAGTTCCATGTAAGCTGTTTCAGTGGTGTCCAGCATTTGGAGTAATGATAACACTGTATGAAAACAGTGACCACATGCATAAAATATGGCAGTCAAACATATCACTACCAGGCAAACTGGACATTAAGACTAATGCCTCAGAAGGATGGAAGCTCTGGAAACGGATGTGGAATAATTACAGCATCATGACCAAGCTGCGTAAATAGAATAAGAAATACCAAACGACACTATTTCTCCACACTATCAGACCAGATGTGTTGACAGCATACAACGGTTTTCAATTCACTTCAACGGAAAGCAAAGATGACTTGGATACGATGACAGCCACATATGATCAACATTTTATCGGACAGACCGATGAGACATATGAATGGTATGTCTTCAACAAAAGAGACCAGGAAGAATGTGAGAGCAAGGAACACCTCAACCCAAGGAATGGGAAGCAGCCCTCCTCAGCACCTGCAAAATCACTGCACGCATACACTGCTCTCCATGAGGAGCAATTAGATAAAACTTAGGATGGTTAGCTTTGGACCAAGTGACAAGATTCTACTGGACCACAGACAGAAAGTTCAGGCCAAAAACTATGACCGTCATATATGTGATTTACCTGTGCTGAGTGAAGGTGATATTGTGCGAATGTGCATCCATACAAGAAAAGTGATCAAGCATAGGAGAAAGGCATTATAAACCACCAACTGGATGAACATTCATACAAAGTCCAGACAGCAAGTGGAAGCTATCGGCAAAACAAACGTCATCTGCACAAATCTTCTGAACCAGCAGAATATGCAAGAAATAGACAGCCATCATCAACCACTAGAGATACTCTAAGTTTGTCACATGACACTGCAATAACACAAGGAGCCCCTGCACCTCTAACAATATCCTAATCAGCCTCAGTTGTTGTAAGCAAAGACACAAATACAGCTGAACCAGAAAAATGTGAATCTCCTGTTAGGATTCACACACATGCTAGAAGAGGGATATGATGGCCAGCATATCTGTAGGACTATGTCAAACTAATCAAGGACTGTATGTGAGACCGTAGTCTCTACTTACAAAAGAGAGACGTTACATTATTGTTTAATGTTATATTTTCTTTGCACTACCATTAATGTACTCACCCTAATCGATGTTAAGGAATGCAATTCTTGCTCTCTGACACATCCCCTTTCTCTCTAACCTCGTCACTCTCTCTTCCCAACCCAATAAAGGCCAGTCACATTCTGTATCAGCTTTCTCTCAAAACATCAAACCTGTGCCTGTCCTGTTTTCCATGACTTAATGTAACAAATATAATTTCAGTTTGAAATACACCAGTGTATTTTGCTTACTGGAAATAGTAAATTGAATCATTTAGCTTTAAATTAAAACTAAAATAGTTTCAACAAAATTTTTTTTTATTTTTAAAAATTCAATTTAAAATTTAGTTATCGAAAATGAGTGGAGATACCTAAAAAAATAATAAAAATAAGTGATATTTTAAATATCACTTATTTTTATAATAACTATTATTTCATTTATTCTTTTAAAACTATTCTGTATTTATCTTTTTTTTAAATCATAAAAAGATTCCCGTGGCATTTGTTCTGTATTTAAAAATAAATTTAATTTTAAATGCAAACATACAATTTTCGATATTTAAATTCAGTTAGTTGCATGCATAACTTTCTTTTTTTTTAAGCCGGAATAACACTAGCAGTAACTAGTAGCCTAGTAGACGACGGTTGCTGACCTAGAACAACCTTGATGACAGCTATAGTTAGTAAATGATAACTACAGTAAATTATTCTCGCTGCTTTAAGCAAAAAAGTAATATCTTTAAAGAATCCAGTTAATTAGTTCTTATAAATATATATATATTTTTTTTTTTAATCATATCACCCCAAGCAAGGCGGTAACGCCACTGATGCGCAGGGGGCTACGTAAGGGTAAAAAGAATGGAAAAGAGAAAGCTGGAAACCACATCCTAAACAGGAAACAAGGGATGAGCCTCTTCACCTGTTCAATAAATGTTTACTAAATTATTGTAAAACAAATCTCTAGCATAAATATTTGATTTTCAGCGATTTTAAGTTTAATCTGTTGTTTTCCTTTTTCGTCGATATTTTTTTTATTATGTTAATATTTCAAATAAAACCAAAAGTTAATATAACAATAGCATGATGAATTCTTATTTACAACGCGATTTTTTTGTCCCCGGTGGTAAGTCAAAAATAAAAATAATATTGTCACCTTTTACAGTTAAAAAACCTACCTATCATTTCTGCTTCCCGAAACCATTAGTTAATTGAAATTGCGATTTGTTATTACATATTTTACACACATTGAATGTATACCTACCGTAAAAAAACTCATCGTGACAACACCATCGGACGGTAGGTGGTTAAAAATGCAACGTGAAAAACTAACCGTAGCGTATTATCGGCACAAAACAAAAATTGTTCCGCAGTAATTTTATGCGGAACTGCTTTTTCTGCTGCTATCTTCAGTTATTTATTAAATTTCGACATTTTCTCCAATTTATAAATTATGTCATAAAAAAAAGTTGAACAGATTTTCTAAATTAGATATATAGCTTTCATAAATGTACATTAAAGCTCGTCGTTTTTTAATTTTTACACACGAAACAAAATGTCACGTCGGACGAAACTAAATTTTATTCACCGTTTAATTTGGTTTTTGTTGTCGTTTTTCAGCATTTTTTTCCCCATCATTACTTACATTGTATTTTACTTCTTGTAAAATTTTTATAAGCATCTAAGAGTTAACTTCACCTTTATTATTATGAACAATAAGCTATGTCGACGGAGCCATGATAAAAAAAAATGTTAATTAAATTCGGATAATTGAAAATTTGAAACTAAGGACAAACATCGCCGATCTCCTCTCTTTTTATCGGGATTAATTCCAGATGTAAAAAAGGTAAGAAAACAATTAAAAATGAAATTTAATTTTCCACTAGTTTTAATTGTTTCCAGCTGAAAATTTCGCTTCTATTACGTTTAAAAAGAAGTGTAATAAGTATAAAAGACAGGTGCCTTCCTGATTTTTTTTTTTAGACTCTTAGACTTAGTTTATTTTATTTCTTAAAAGTATTTGTATTCCCAGTTGATTTACTTAGAATAGAATGTTTTCGAAATTAGACAATGACTGATCACTTTTAAATCACTGCATAGAAATAGTTCTTAAGTTTTTTAAATTTTGTTTTATTTTTCTTAAAAAAGGTACCTCCACTTTTCCGCTGGAAAAAGCAGCATAGTCTGCAAGAGAAGGCTTGAAACTAAATAAAAACAAAAGTTTTCTCGGCAAAATGTTTATGCTATAATGAAGAGGATAGATCAAAGTATTTTTTAAAATTATTTTTACAATTTTTTATATTGTTTTAACAGGTTCTAACAGGCTCATTTAGTGCAATAAAACTATGCCATTTAAATGTGGTCACACAAACAATAATGGAGAGTATATAGCGGATATCTCTTCTCTTATTTCATTTGTAGTGAGGGGTAGTAGGATTCAGTAGCATGTTAACGGAATTTGGCCTTGTGGGAAGATAGCCCACTATATAATTCATAAAAGATTATAAATTCAAGGAAAGCAATTTTGAGTGTAAAATAACATACATATACATATCAATTATGTTTTACAAATAAAACAATACTTGAAATAAAGAGAGAGTTCATGGCAGAAAATAATGAGCTGAAAGAGATAAAAGAATGTTCAAAGAAGATATAACGCTGAAAGGTAAAAAGCTGGGTAGTATGATTAATGTTCATTATCAATTTGCCGTTTCTAAGGTCAGGAGGTAAGCAAGTTGGTTTGTGGAATGTCTTAGAAAAGGTCAGTTAGTACTTTGAGAACAGGGGAGGAAGAAAGAGGCAAACATAGTAGCCTCTCAACTTAGGTCAAGGAAGAAACTAATTACACTCTTCTCCTCTGTCTGTCTGGGTGCCTTTTGTCACGGCCTTTTATATTTTTCTTTTGGATCAAAACCTGGTCATTTCGAATTTCATCCTTGTATTTGGTTCCGGGCTCCCCATTGGCTGGTAAATAAAAAAAATGGTAATTTGATATTTGATTAATTTTTATTTTTCAACCGGAATATCTGCGCGAATCCACTTGTGCGGAAATGATTTTTATTCATTCGCTTTCTGGTTGGCATAGAGCCAACATCTGGTTTGCTCGCTTTTGCTCGGTCGGTGGTATCACCACAAGAGCACTACGCGGACACACAAACAAGGATGGATCTAACAATACAGCAACAGCTACGTTTGATGGAATTATTCCCTGAGAAATTTTCAGCATCTACATCAGCGTCTTCAGAAACAAAAATATCCATATCAACAGAGAGTGACTGAAATGTCATCGTAAAATACGGGTATAATTTTTTTTTTTTTGGTAAATTTTTGTTTTGTTTCCCCAAAGGCCTTTACCCCTTCAAATCTTTTTAAAACATCCCTATTTCTGTGCAAATGTATATGCTGAATAATAGTTTATAGAAGAAACGTACCTTTTTTTCATGTTATCAACCAGAAATAAATCAGACTATATCTCACCTCTTCCCACGGTTCTCACATCTGATTAACCGCTGAATGACTTGCGGCGTAGGGTTTTGAATTCGTTCTATTTACTCCTGTTTCCACAATTACTCCGCGATTTGTTGTGTTTCGGAACTCATTTTCCACGCCTTAATTGGAAAATGGAAGTAAAAAGGCAGAAAAATCATAAAATTACACTTGAAGTCAGTCTGCAGTGAATAACATTTTTAAACCATGGTTAGGGGGTGACATAAACATCGACAAGAAGTTCCATATTTTTCTTAAAGATAAAATGAACAAAAGGTACGTTTTTTTCAATAAACAATTATCGATTTGAGTTCAGCATATACATTTGCACGGAAATAGAGATGTTTTGGAAAGATTTGAAGGGGTAAAGCCAAAGGCCTTTGGAGAACAAAACAAAAATTTACCTTTTATTTCTTAATTTAAAAATAAAATAAAACTTTCAAAACAAATTTGAAAACTGTTTCCAAATTAACTAGTTGTTGAAACATTCATTATTCATGTATATTTTAACTTAGTTTAAAAATTAAATTTAAATTAAAATTTCAATTTATAATTTAATTTTTTTCTAATTTTATAACTTATGTGTGTGCGATGTATAAGAAAAATATTTTTTTTATTTCATAATTTGCATGTTGAAATTGGTATATTTCTTTTTCAGCCATATCAACATTGTGCGTTGTGTTGCAGTGGATATCATCTCGGAATGAGAAATCTAGCTGAATTTGTTGCATTATGCGCAAATCCTCTTGGGAAAGATAATCTGTCTCTTTTCTTCCTCTAGATATGGGTTACCAAGAGAGATTGTGTTCTATAGCCTTGTTTGTCAACCAGTCTACCACAGAAAGTAAATAATAGCAACCTTGAGACATGATCACCCAAATTGTATAACGTATGGAACTTAACTGACTGATATCAACATTGAAGAGAAAACTTGTATAAGTTATTAATGTTAATGCTCTGAAAAACAAAAAATATTGTGTTATAAAGGGAAAAATAAGCCCATATTTTTATCATGGAATATGTAGCAAGCTTCACCACATTAATTTAACTTTGATAAGAAAACAGGACTTACGTCAGAAAAATGACCAAATAACATTGTTGCACAAAAAAATATAGGGTATATGTTCATTTTAGGTGCCAACGGCTTTTCTCCCTTCAAATTTATCCAAAATAGCATTATTTCTGTGCAAATGTATATGCTGAACTCAAATCAACAATTAGTTATTGAAGAAACCTACCTTTTTTGCTTTGAAAGTCCATAAAAAAAAACGAATTATATCTCGCACTTTTTCTCTCCCATAACTCTCATGAAGTCATGTAATTAACTGCAGAATGACGTTCTACGTAGGCGGCAATTTTGGTCGAATTTCATCTTTTACTGAAACTTCTGGCGATGTACTTCCTGTTTTGAGAGTAATGAGCGTAGAAATACAATAGCGCATTACTTTAATTACTGGAAGTACATTGCCGGAAGTATCAGTAAATGAAGAAAAATCTGCCAAAATTTGTTCACATACACAGTACGTCATTCTGCAGTTAATTACATGACTTCGTGAAAGTTATGGGAGAGAAAAAGTGCAAGATATAGTTCGTTTTTTTTATGGACATTTAGATAAAAAAAGGTAAGTTTCTTCAATAACTAACACTTGATTTGAGTTCAGCATATACATTTGCACAGAGATAATGCTATTTTGGATAAATTTGAAGGGGAAAAGCGTTGGGACTTACAATGAAAATTTACCAAATATAGGTATATTAATTAGATGTACAATATCAAACAACGATGTGAAAAAAAAAACATGCATTTAAGAAAGGTTGAATCAGTCAAGAATTACCTCTCTTTGACTGCAATTTAAGAGATAATTATTTGGTTTAAAGTTCACTGGATAAATGTTCATAAGTGTTTTATGATATATTTGTTCTTGTGATATTACTGTTGAAAAGCGTTGTTGTGTCGAAAGAAGTTTTTAGTGAAGGTGTAAAAATATCATCAGCATGTGGATGTGTGTAAGTGAGAAGGCTAGCGCATGGTTAGAACTGGAGTTCCAACTGTTGTAAATTCATTTAGCAGTTGAGGTCTCACTAATTGAGATGAGAAAAATCTTGCTTTAGGCACCAGTTTCTTGTGCAGGAAAAATTATTCTTGACATGCAAGCAATCTGATTGGATGGCATCAACCAATCAGCGAGCAAGCTTTGGGAAGACTTAAGAAAGCTTCTGTGAGCCACTTCCCCCAAAAGTGCACAAATTTAACTGCTTAAAAAATAAATTGGTTCCAAAATTGTTGTATTACTGCAATTTGTAAATTGCCTGTAGAAAATGTACTGGTGATTTATTAGCTAATAATCATTTGGCATTATACATGTGATTTTGTGTTTGTATGTATATGTTTGTGCATAAGTAGGTTTGCTCAAATGTAATGTATTTTTTACCCACTGTTATGTTTTGAAAAACTATAAGGAATATCTTATCAACCAAGCTGCATAACAACAAATAATGAAAATGAGACATTATAAAATCTGGTAGGTAATTATCAGTTAGTTAAGTGCCATACGTGATACATGCTTTGGGCAATCATGTCTCGAAAGAGACATGACTGACTGAGCAAAAGATTATCCCGCAGTAGGTTGCCATTGCTTTCTGCAGTAGACTGGTTGCCAGCCAAGGCTATAGAACCCAATCTGTCCTGTTATTTAACCCATAACTGGAGGAAAGAGACAATACCTTTCCCAAGGGTATTTGTGCATAAGTGAATTCAAGGAATTCAACTGGAATTCAAACACGGCAACCCAATCTCTCATTCCGAGTCGATATCCACTGCACCACAATGCACATGATTATAGGCCTCTGTGAAGTTGTCATTTGCTAAGTTTAATTGTGGTATGAATATTGATCATCTATTGAACTCACTCCTAACGATCATCCAGCCTATCCTGCTGATCTTTACTCATAATACAGTAATTACTACTCTTCACCCACTCCTTTAACAAAACAGGCCAAGACTGATTGGCAGCCCCTGGCAGTGCTTTGTGACCCTTGCTCTTTTATCAAAATTTGCTTTTTTTTCTACCTACATTTAAAAGCTAAACTAAGCACAACTGATTATTCAGTAAGTCGGTTAAGTGCCACACGTGCTACACGCATTTGGTGATCATGTCTCAAAAAAGATATGACTGATTGTGCAGAAGATTATCCCGCAGTAGGTTGCCATTGCTTTCTCCAGTAGGCTATAGAAGCAAATCTGTCCTATTATTTAACCCATAACTGGAGTAAAGAGACAAATTAATATCTTTCTCAAGGGTATTTGTACAGAAGTGAATGCAAGGAATTCAACTGGAATTTGAACTCGGCTCCCCAATTTGTCATTCCGAGTCGATATCCATTGCATCAAAACACACATCCTAAAGGATTAAAAATCATTGTAAATTTTGATATCATTCTGGGTTTTTTTTTTCTTCATTCAAATCTTGAAATTTGTTTTGCTCATGCTAAGTCTTGAAAAAAACTGTATAAGATTCAGTACTTTTTATCCATAATATTGAATGTGTTAAAATTATTCAACTTTTTAACAGGAATAATCTCAAGTTAATGTTAATTGCTGCAAAGCATTGATTTATTTTAGATGGAATTCTTCTGATTTATCTTTAGATACATTGTATTTATTTTCAATTTTTCTAATTGAATTGTTCATCTATATTGGATATGATTCATTATTGTACATAATTAGGTTACAATAAAATTTGTATTTATTGTATGAATACTTCCTCATGAAAATTGAGATGATGTAGAATCGAGGATAGTATCATAGATTGGGGTAGGAGGATTGAGACACTTGTATCAGCTCAGATTACACCTCTATTAAATTAATGCTGTTAATCCTTCCTGTGTTTGAGCACTATACATTCATCTACTCATAAATTATAAGGTTATTTTTTCATTGTCTTATAATATGAGAAATGTTTCTATAGCAAGTTAACAAACAATTTATCAGGTTTCTAGTTCTTACACACATTATTTAATGACATGACAAAAATAAATTATTAACTAAAATGATGATGCTTAATTGCATTCTCTGTAAATTAAATCACCTGAAGAGTACAATTGATTTCAGTCATAGGAAAAAGTATTTTTGAAAATATAATTATGTTTTGGTATTTCTACTAATTAGAACTATTTGCAAATAAAATCTTTGCTGGATAGAAACTAAAATATCATCCAATTTTTATATTTTAGAATATTTTTGTTTTCTTCACAGATGTTCCAACAATAAAAAAAAATTATCATTGGATCATGTGAAAATAATTCTTCAGCAAATGACTCACATTTTTGAGCATTTTACATATACATTAAAAAAATGGAAAAGTTTACTGGCCAAAAGTGTTTTTAAGGAATTAGAAGATCTATATTTTCAACTAGTTCAGTATTAGAAAAGGGCTCACCGCATGATACTAAAAAAACTAAAAATAAGCTATATTCATGCAAAGAGTTTAGATCCATCTTTTCAGAAAAATCAAACCTAAGTAATCCATATACAAACACACAGAGAAAAGAAACCATATTCTTGTGAAGTATGTGGATCTTCATTTACACATAAATCCAGTTTGCTGCAACACATTCGAACAGATACTTGAAAGAAACCATATTCTTGTGATTTGTGTGGCACTTTATTTTCACAGAGAGCAAATTTGGTGCAACACATTCAAGCACACTCTGGAGATAAACCTTATTCTTGTGATGTTTGTGGATCTTCCTTTTCAAGAAAATCAGATTTAATGAATTATATGCAAACACACACAAGATATAAACCATACTCTTGTGAAGAGTGTTGTTCTTTGTTTCCACTGAAATCACATTTGGTGAGGCACACACGGAAACACACAGGAGAGAAACCATATTCCTGTAAGATGTGTATCTCTTCTTTTTCACATCGAACAAGTTTATTGCAACACATTCAAACACACTAAAGAGAAACCATATTCATATGATGCGTGTGGCTCTTCATTTGCACAGAAATCCCATTTGTTACGACACATGTGGACCCACACTGGAAAGGAATCCTATTCTTGTGATGCATGTGGATTTTACTTTTTAGAAAAATCAGAATTAGCAAATCATGTGAAAATACATACAGGAGAAAAACCATATTCATGTGAAGCATGTGGCTCTTTGTTTTCACACAAAACAGTTTTAGTGTGACACTTTTGAACACACACTCAAGAGAAACCATATTCTCATGAACAGTGTGGGTCTTCATTTACACAGAAATCACATTTAATTTGACATGTGTGGACACACACACACTGGAGAGAAATCATATTGTGATTTGTGTGAATCTTTCTTTTCAAATAAATCAGATTTAGTGAATCATGTGAGAACACACACACTGAAGAGAAACCATATTCTCGTGAAGTATGTAGCTCTTCATTTTCTCAACAGACTGCTTAGGTGTGACACATTCAAATTCATTCTAGAAGAAAGCCATATTCTTGTGATGTATGTGGATCTTTCTTTATGTATAAATCTCATTTGCTGCAACACTTTGAAACACTGAAGAGAAATCTCATTCTTCTGAAGTGTATGGTTCTTCCACCATAGAAAATTTTGGTGCAACATGTGAATACATGCTGCAGAGAAACTATATTGTTGTGATGTATGCTGATTTGTTTTGAGTTTGTAAGATTTAGTGAATCATATATTAAAGCACATTAGAAATAAATATATTCTTGTGAATTGTGCAGTTCATTTTTACACAAAACTAATTTTGCTTGATATATACAGATACAAACTGGTATGAAACCATATTCCTGGAAAGTTTGCAAACCTTCATTTTCTCAATTTCAGTATTGCATATGTTAATACACAAATGACAAAATGTTTTTTATCATTTCACTCTAAACAAGGCAATAAGGCCATTAAGATACAAAGAATTACCAAATGTTAGAGAATATGTGAAGATATATTATTAAGGAGAGAAGACAAGAAAAGAATGAGAATTAAGAAGACAGAAGATAATGATTGACATTGAAATTAAATTTTTGAAAATCAAAGTTGACAGGGAAGCAAGAAGTTGGAAGAAAACTCCCCAAGCAAGAAATTCAATAGAAAAAAATGTTAACATTGAGCTTACTGAGTTACATCTAGCCATTTCAACTGTAACATCATGAGACTTTACTGCCAATCTAGCACAGTACTTTAATTAATAAAATCCAGTGAACAGTATAGATTTGCATTTTTTAAACATGTAATCTTTTCAGAACTATATATGGACACATAATGAATTAAAGATGGGTACCTCAAGGTGGTGTAATGATTAGCAAGCTTGTCTTGCTAGAATCATTGCAATTGAGTAGTGAGTTTGATCCTCACTGGGTGCCCCATACTTTTTGTCTTTTGCCACATCTAAGCTGTGCTTAGAAAATTACTATAATGAGTTAAAGCCTAAATGTTTCAAGAGTGAAGTTTGTTGTTTTTCTAAAATTGTACTTCAGTGTTATATATACAAAGACACTCAGGATAGTAACCATAATTTTGTCAGGTCAAGCTAATTCTTTTTTGTTATGTCATCTTTGTTGGTACATATACAAGTATAAAGTGGATAAGGGTTAAATATGTTCTAGTCAAATGTATAAATCTGCATTTACTCCCAAACCATACTGGAATTTGCATATGCAAAAATAACATAAAAATATGTTCTAGAGTAGCTGAGGTACCCATATATGATGGGTCAGTCAGTTAAGGTCATATGTCATACACACTTGGAGGATCATGTCTCATGACTGACTAAGCAGAAGATTTTCCTGCAGTAAGTTGCCATTTCCTTCTGTGGTAGACTGGTTGACAAACAAGTCTTTAGAGCTTTAGAGCCTAATCTGTACTGCTATTTAACCTATAGCTGGAGAGAGAAAAGACAAATTCATACCTTTCTCAACGGTATTTATGTGTAAGTGAATGCAATGAATCCAACTTGAATTCGAACTTGGCTCTTCAGAATTAGGTATCAGTTTGTCATCTGTAAAATTATATTTTTAGTACTGATGGTATAAATTTGCTACATATACACTACATTTAAAAAGATTAAGTCAACCCTACATTTCTTCATTAAACACTTTTATGTTATATTTTTGTATTATTTTTAAAGTAAACAATAATATTTCAGTATCTACTGTGTATTTGCTTTTATTTTGACAAAATATTTAACTATAAAATGATTATACAACAGCATCATATTTTGTTTTCATCAATAATACTACCACAGAGACAAACTCTAAATTTGAACTTTTTTGATCATCATTATTCTATGGCCTCGGCTGAGATAGAACTCACTACACCCTTCCAGTATTCCCTATTTGTCTTAGCTCCTGTAAGGCCTTCCTTGGCGATAGATGTATCTCTGTGTATCCTGTCTGGAAAGGTTAATTTACGAGATCGATTGTGAGATGATGGGTGCCTCCATAATACAAATGATGAAACAAGTTCATCTGTGACACATGCGCAATGCTCAGCAAACTGGACATGTCTCTTTTGAACTAAGGTTGATACTCTTGGTTGGTCTCCATATATCATTTCTAGAGTTGGGTGGTTTCGCCATGAAAAATCAAGTACTCTTCTGAGAAGACAAGTATAACATCCATCTAAACGGCGCTGTTGTTTTGCTGGAAGAGTCCAAGTTTCAGATCCATAGGGTAAGATTGGTTCAATAAGTGTGCGAAAAACTTGGATTTTGATCTTACGATCAAGAATGGATTTCCAGATCTTATCCATTTTGTTACAAGCAGTCCATGCTATGCCTTTTTTGATCTCAAAGTCTTTTTCAGAATTCTTGATGTGTGATCCTAGATATTTGTAGTCATCAACGCGTTTAAGGATGTTATTCGAGAGAGTTTTAATTTCGTGATTGCTGCGAGTGTTAATTGGCATACACTTAGTTTTGGTTTCATTCAGGTGAAGCCCTGAACAGTTTGCTGCTGATTCAAGAGAAGATAGGAGTGCCTGAGCACAAAGGAAGTTGTCTGACAACAGTGCAATGTCATCAGCAAAATCAGCATTGGTATTATAAAATGCAGGATAACATGATACATGAGTCCATTTTCTTTTATTGTATCCACAGAGATGCGCATGATGTAGTCTATTACAATGATGAAAAGGAAAGGTGAAAGTGTATTGTCTTGGAGAATACCAGCTAGAATATCAAAAGGCTCTGTTTCACCATCTGGAGTCAGGACGGTGGCTTGTGTGTTTGTATACAATACTTTAATGGCTTAAATGATTTCTACTGGTATGCCATAAAGTCCAAGAATTTTTAACATAGTCTTGCGGTTGACTGGGTCAAAAGCTTTACTAAAACCTACAAAGATAAGAGCTGCAGTTTTATTGCAGAATGTGATTTCCTCAATTATTCTATGCAGTGAGAATTTGTCCAAGAGTGGATCGACCTGGGTGGAAACCATTTTGGTTTTTGCGTAGAATGGGCTCTATTTTTGAGCTATTGCTATTTTAATTAGAATTCCAGATGTAAAAGGTAAGCTGTTAAATATGATTTAAATTTACTTTTAATTAATCATTTATAGCTGATAATCTAATCAAAATTCTGTTTGTGTTAAAAAATAAGAAAACATGAGTTTTATTCCTAAATTATTTGTGTTCAATTTCAAATTCAGTTTAATTTTTCGAGATTTAAAATTTGTAAGTTTACTGGTTAGTTAAAAAAATATTTCTAAAAAGAGGTGTTTCAATTTCATGTATTTCAGTTATGTGAGCGTAACTATAATTTTCCACACCTCAGGCTGTGTCAATCACTCAACATGTCAAGAAAGTACTCACCACTGTGTTAAAAGTTCTTTTCTGCAAGAAGCAAGTAATATTTGTTTCAATTCAGATTCTGAGTAATTAAACTTAAAATCAGTTAATTTTTCTCAAATGATGTTTCAAAATAGTATATGTTATTTTTGAAAGATTTTTTAATAAAGAGATTGAAGAGAAATATGTTATTTCTAGTTTTATCAATGAAGAGGATTTCAAATGTTTTTGTTTTACTGATGGAACAAAAAGAAAAAAGAAAAAATATCCCTGTCAATTTAAATTCGGTTTGTAATACAACAAAGTATTTTGCTAATTGGAAATATTAAATTTAATCTTATTAGCTTGAAACCAAAACTAACATAAAAAGCTCTCTTTTTTAAATTCATTAGAAAATTCATTTTTAACCTTAGGTATAAAATTTTTTTATGGGGGTTGTTACCTACTCTCTATTTTATTGACTAAAAGCAAACACTTTTCTAAACAAATAATGTCTCAGTTTTATTGTACTTTTTTTGACTATACAGAACAGATTTTTTCAGACATTGTCCAAAACAATTTGATGATTTAAATTCTCCAAAAATTTATTCTTATAACAAAGATAAGTATTAATACAAAAATCAATACAAAAAAGTACATAAAACTAGTTGAGTGGAGGGAAAACAGATGTGAGAAAATATTTTTAGAAAGATTTTCTAAAAAAACAAATATTTCAAAAATAATTTCATTCATTTCTGAATTACTATTGAAAGTTTCATTAAAATCAGACAATTGTCTTATTTACCTGCACAAATTTCCAAGGTTTTAAAAAGGATTTGTCTATATTTCTGAGATTGGGTATGATTTTCATACTGTTGTCCTCATTTTCATGATGTTTCAGTTGTTGCATGTTCCAGCCTTCTTCAGGTGATATTTGTTGGAATTTCAAACCAAACTATTTTTTTAAGCCATGGGAATAAATTGTTCTAATTCCATATGCCATGTCTTTTAGATATCTTAGATAAAATGCAAAGAAAAATCACTTTAAAATGTCATAAAGTGTCTTTTAGATAGTAAGACTGAATAACATCATAGCTGTAGGTCTTTCTTGATTTTTTTAATGATAAAAAGCAGTAGGAAGTTGTGTATATATATTTTTTACACATCATATTATGATTTGAAGAACTATAAGAAATGTCTTATCAACCAGTTTGCAAGACAGCAAATAATGAAAAAAAAGATATTAACTTGGTAGAGGATTATGCGGGACTATTCAGTTGTTATTCAGTAGGCTTGGTTTTGGCACAGGTTTTTGTCATTTGTTGAAGTCACTCCTAAAGATCAACCAAGATAATTTGCTGACTGTTACCATTTTCAAAATAAAATACAATCAAGCACCACATTGAAAAAACAATAGTATCTTTAGGCAAACAGAAAAAAATCATAGTGAAAATTAGGTTCATTAATAGGATTTATTGATAAATGTTGTGAACCTAGTTAAGAGTCCAGCAAGAAATAATACAACAACAATCAAAATAGGAAATAAGAATATATATATTAAACACAACAAAATACAATAATTCTAACTCTGTTAGTAGAACAATAAATACTGGTTAGGTAGTAATACTAGAACTGGGACTCGCAATGGTTGTACAGTAGCTGTGTTGGCTATCTTGCTCTGTCTCTCCTCTATCTCTGCCAAGGAGAAGTATATGTTGTTGATGGAAGAGTTCAATTTGTTGAATGGGTGATGCTACCATGACAATAAATGAGGCATGAGAACACTTTCTTTCTTCATAGCTTCCATGCAAAGATAAGTATAAACATTTTAGCTTTATCAAAGTTAGACAAACTTTGACAAGTTAATGTTATTTCTCTGGGAAATTGGAACTGTCACTTGCATTACAAAAGAACACTATGCTTGTTTTTTTATGAGGTAATGGAATACGAAGTAATGTAAAGTTTTACATCAGGTTATGATTTGAATAATTATGACATGGTTTATGATCTAATAATAAAAAAAATGCATAAAAATGGTAGATGATTATAGACATCTAAGATGTTATTTAATGAGCTTAGCTTTGGCACCAGTATGAGTCACCTGTTAGACTCCATATAAAGGATCAATCAGCCTTGCTTGCTGACATTACACCTCAATGTCTCCATTAAATTACTTTCTATCTCTATTCTTACAGTGTGATTCAATCTGCACTGTGTACTCATTTACTCACAATTTATTTCAGACTAATGTTTTCTTTGCATTGTCTCCTTATAATAGAAGAAATTTTTGTTCTTTCCTCATCAAAGTATTAGAAAATTTATCAGGTTGCTCATCAGTAAATACACCATTTAATGACATGATTCTATCTTTATAATGTTATTATCTAAACATTATAATTCATTTCAGCCAAAAGAACAAGTGTTATTTGAAAATGTAATTATATTTTGGAGATAAATATTGTATGTATATTTTTTGTAAGTATTTGCATAAAAATGTCGACCATACTTAAACTTCATTAATATTGTCTAATTCTTGTGATCAATTCTGATATTGTAATTTTTTTCTTTACAGATGTTCCAACAAAGAAATATTACAACTGAATACTGTGAATATAAAACTGGAAACGTTACTGGCAAAAAATATTCTCAAGAAATCAGAGGATCAACATTTTCCATTAGTTCAGTATTAGAAAAGCATTCACCAATTGACATAGAAGTGAAGCCATATTCTTTTGAGGAATGTGGATCCACTTTTTCAAAGAAATCAGATCTAAATATTCACATACAAACACACATGGGCGGAAAAACATATTCTTGTGAAGCATGTGGTACTTCATTTGCATACCAGTCCATTTTGCTGCAACATATTAGAACACACACTGGAGAGAAACCATTTTCTTGTGAAGTGTGTGGCTCCTCTTTTTCACAGAAAACAAATTTAGTGCAACATATTCGAACACATACAGGAGAGAAACCGTATTCTTGTGATATGTGTAGATCTTCCTTTTCAAGAAAATCAGATTTAGTAAATCATATGCGAACACACACAGGAGAGAAACCCTACTCTTGTGAAGAATGTGGTTCTTCCTTTTCACTGAAATCACATTTGGTGAGGCACATGCGGAAACATACTGGAGAAAAACCATATTCTTGTGAGGTGTGTACATCTTCATTTTCACATCGAACAAGTTTGGTACAACATATGCGAACACACACAAAAGAGAAACCATATTCTTGTGAAGTATGTGGGTCTTCATTTGCACAGAAATCTCATCTGATACGACATACATGGACACATACTGAAGACAAACCATATTCTTGTGATGTGTGTGGATCTTCCTTTTCAAGAAAGTCAGATTTAGTTAATCATGTGCGAACACATACAGGAGAGAAACCATATTCTTGTGAAGTTTGTGGATCTTCATTTTCGTACAAAACAGATTTGGTGCGACACATTCGAACACACACTAAAGAAAAACCCTTTTCTTGTCAAGAGTGTGGATTTTCCTTTGCACAGAAATCACATTTGATGCGCCACATACGGACACACACTGGAGAGAAACCTTATCCTTGTGATATCTGTGGCTCTTCCTTTTCAAGAAAGGCAGATTTAGTGAATCATGTGCGAACACACACAGGAGAGAAGCCATATTCTTGTGAAGTTTGTGCTTCTTCATTTTCACAAAAAACTGCTTTAGTGAGACACATTAGAACACACACTGGAGAAAAACCATATTCTTGTAAAGTTTGTGAATCTTCATTTTCACAAAAGTCTGTTTTAGTATTACATATGCAAACACATACAAAAGAGAAACCATTTTTGTGAACAGTACATCTGCATTTTCAGACAAGATAAATTTTTATAGTAATATGTGAACACATTGAGCAGAGACCATATTCTTATATAGAGTGTAGTTTTTTTTTCACTAAAGTTCACTTCATTGGCACATATCTGAAGACACTCAAGAAAGAAACCAAAATTCTTTTAAATAGCTTAATCTAACACATTTTTGTGAAGTCATTGCTGTTGGTATATACACAAATATACAGTAAATAAGTGGGGGTTGCAGAATATGATCTAGTCAAATGTATAAATCTGCATTTACTAGATAATATTGGAATTTACTTAAGCAAAAATAACATTAAAATATGTTCTTGAGTAGCTAAAGTCCTCAGCTGTGTGCATAACAGATCCAGAATTAGATCTCAACTTGTCATATGGATAGTAAAATTGCCATTATTTTAGTGAATGTAATTGTGAGAATATATGGTACAATCGATGAATTGTTTTCTAAATTATGTAAAAGTGAAAATAAATTTAACATTTTAACAGATATATTTACCAAAATTACACAAAAATTTCTTGGAATACTAAAGAATATATTTATTCAATAAAATCGCCATTAGCTTTTACAATGGGCTCCAGGCAACATCAGAATCTCCTGCAACTCTCCTGGACAATCTTGTTTAATTGAGTAAATGCTGTCATAATTCCTACCATTAGTTCATTGGTGTTACAAGTACTTTTGTTTTTCTTTCACTCAACTGTACTCAACACATAATAATTAAGGGGTTACAGTCAGATCATCTAGTGGTAGAAATTGTCTGCCAGCTATGAAAGGGTTTTACTGCTTGTGGGGCATGGTGCAGAGTCCAGTTGCCAGGGATAGGGCATTCCAGCAGCCATCCACTTGACCCAGAGCAGCCTTACTTCCTTGTGGTACTCGACATAGATCACTGTGTTGAGTATGAGGCCATCACCAACAAATTTTGGATTTCTTTTCTTATCAGAATGAGTTTTCCAAGATGCCATACCTTCATAATCAGAATTAGACTCAACCTTCTCTTTCCAAATCTCCTGCACTGTCCTCAAATTGACACCAGACACTCTGAAATGTTTGTATTTGGAGTTTCCAGTGCAAATACTAAGCATTACAGCATGCTGTTTTCAAATTCATGGTGGACTGAATTAAGTCATGGTTCTCTTTTTGTCACAGTGTTCGACTGTCCCTATTATGCTGTGCAGTAGATAAAATAAAAAAAAACATGCATGTATGAAATGAAAAATATAAAATAGTGACAATTTATTCATTGCATCCTGTACATACACTACCGGCCATAATTATTAGGCCACCCCAGTGTTTTAAAAAAATGATGTATTCATACTATTTTGTAGTATTTATTGCCAAGTGAATAATTGTAAATGAAAATAGAATGGTTCTTTTGTTAATATTGCACAATAACATGTGCATCAAATGAATTTATAAATATTTAATAATTACCTATATTGCAGTTTCATCAATGAAAGAATGAAGAAAATTTAGGGTGATTCAGATGGGTTCATCTTTGCTTTACCTTGTAAAATTTAGCAAAGTAATAATAACAAAAGAACCATTCTATTTTCATTTGGCACTAAATACTAAAAATAGTATAAAATACATCATTTCTTCTAAAAAACTGGGTTGGCCTAATAATTATTATATATATATATATATATATATATATATATATATATATATATATTACCAGTAATAATTATTAGGCCAACCCAGTTTTTTAGAAGAAAACTGCACAGCATTATCTACCTATGTATGGGAAATAAAAGCCAAAATTAAAAAGGATCCCATTCTGAAATGGGAAATAATAAAAAAGTGCCCTAACGATAATAAAAACAATAAATTTTGTAGGGTATGTGACGAGGAGAAGCTAGCAATAGCTAAATTTGAACCTACCAACAAACTCATTAACGCTAGAACAGAAATATTAAATAAGTGTAGAATGCACAAAATGAAGTTTCTTGCTTAGACTATCGGACGTTACTGTAAACCCCCCCCCCAATTTTTTTTTTTTTTTTTCCTATCAACCCCTTCCCCCAAATGGGTTAGTCTTAATAGGTGTCTATTTATTTGATTAGTCCTTGGTCTGCCTTTGCCCTGACGAGCCGTTGTGCGAAACCGCGGTAGGTCTTGGTGATCTTGTGATTTTTTTCGTGTATATATATATATATATATATAAGTTAACTGCCATATTTAATGCATATTTGGGCGATCATATTGCTTTTGAGACAGACTAGGCAGAAGATTTTCCTGTAATAGGTTGCCATTTTTTTCTGCAGTAGACTAGTTGCCAGCCAAGGCTATAGAACTCAACTTGTCCTGCTATTTAACTTATACCTAGAGGGAGAAGAGATGTAATCATACCTTTTCCAAGGATATTTACACATAAATGAATGCAACAAACTCAACTGGAATTCAAACTTAGTCTCCATATCTGAAATGTCCTGGAATTTTTATGAAAAATTCTTTTTTATAGACAACCAGCTTGCATGCAGTTTATTGCTTAATTTTACCTGCTATTAATTAAAAGAGAACACCAAAGAGATTGTCTGTTTTTTTTTTCTGTATACATTATAATTCTTAAATAATTTCTCAATCTGTACTGATTGAATTGTCTGTATGTTTGGTTTGGTTAAGTTTGGTTTGTTTTACGGCATATCAACCTCAATGGATTATTTAATTCTAACAAGATTTTTACAATAGATTTGTATGAATAGAATATATATTCTATATAAAAAGTAAGTTTGTAGATCAGGTTTCTTTGATGTATTTTTTGTAAAGTGGTTTTTGTTGAGAGTCAGATGTATTGCTGGTATGTATTTTTTTTTCCCAAAAATGTATTAATAGTAATTTTTTTTCTTCAGAAAAGTATAACTGTTAATATTATTTTCCTTCAAAAATGTATTCCTGAAATTTTTACTGTAAAAGTCTGTTTTTATATTTTCATAGTGTTTTGACCCCAGTTTGAGGATAAACTATTTTCCTGTAGCTGGGACCCTACCAGGTGCTACCACCCTGACTCAAGGTGAACCTGGGAACAAAAGCAATTAGGAGGTGGTTCCATTCTTCTCACAACCTAACAATCAGAGGCCTTGCTGCTGGATGCAATTTATTGTCATACCCAGGACTGTGTTAGTGTGTGTAAATATATTCTCAAATATAGTCTATCTGTAGAAGAGAAAAAAAATAAATTAAAAAAAGCAGAGAAAACCTATTCTTAGCTGACACATTTTGTTATCTAAGGGACTTTATCAAGGTAATGTAGGATTTATTTTGCTGCACATATTTATATACAAAGGTGAGGATGTTATTTGTTCTCAAGGCTTATAAATTTGAGAATGTTCATGAATGTTCATCATGTCATTGAAAGGTCAGCCAAAGCATGTGGGAGACAGTGTTATAATTTAAAGTCTCACAAAAAGTCAAGTGAAAAAATAATATTCAAGAGATTTTTTAAAAATTAATATGGTTTAGATACTGATTATCCCAATCTCAACTTTCCTGAAAGAATTACTACATACACAACCACAAATATGTTGAAAAATCCAAAGACAAGTTCATCAGTTCATGTCTTTGAAGATGCAGAGCACATGCGTACATCTCATCACATAAAAATCTAATCACAATCTAAATAATTTTCACTTATAAAAAAAGAATGTTGTGCAATAAAATAATTCCTATATTACTTTTATAAAGTCTTTCAGAGGATTGACACAATTCTCTTTAACACATGGCCCAGTGGATAAAGTCTTGGTTAGGTCCAGTTAATTGACCCAAAGAGTTGTGAGTTTAATATCTGGCCACAGCAGTGATGAACAAATATTTAGAGAATTGAGTTAAAGGGAGATAACTAAGACATCTGAATGTAGCATAACTCATGAAATGAGAACAATATACACTACTGATTGAAAAAAGTGTTCAGTTTGAAATTCCAGTCACATGAAGTTCAGTGTATACAACTCTCAAAATGTTGTGAATGTGGCAATAAAGATGACTTTGAACAATGTAAATAATATAAACAAACAGACAATCGCTCCTACCCCCATTAGCATGGATCAGGCTAGTCTACCTGAAGGCAAAACACTGTGCCTCCTCGAGTTAACTCTCACAACAGACCTCAAGTGGAATGCCTAAATACAATCCATAGCTAAATCCACTGCTAAGAAAGTTGGTTTTCTGTCTAGGGCCAGGAAGTTTTTCCCATCTGAAACAATCCTGCACATATATAAATATACCATCTATCCGTGCATTGAATACTACTGCCATATCTGGTCTAATGCGCCTGCTACCCACCTAGGGGTCCTTGACAAAATCTAACGGAGAATCTGTAATGTGATCGATCTCGACTTGGCAGCTCAGATACAGTCACTTTCTCACTGGCGCATTGTGGTTTCCTTGTGTCCCTTCTACAAACACTTTCACAGTTTCTGCTCCAATTAACTTAGCTCACTGGTGCCTCCTATATATGAATTTACTCAAGTAACAAAATTAGCAACTAGGTTCCACCCTTTTACTGTGAAACCAATAAAATGTAAACGCAAATTCTACTCCATCAGTTTCATTTCTTGCATTTCCTGCCTGTGAAATTCCCTTCCATTTACTTGCTTCTCCGACAACTACAATCTCCAAGAATTTAAATATAAAGTCAATAGTCATCTCCTATCTCACTAACCTGCATCCTCTCTTTTATGCTCCTTTCTCCATCCACTCTACTTTCATCAGTATTCTTGTCCTTCTCTTACCCACTTCCTGACACCCCCTATAACCTGTCACTCTTTCTCATAACGTTTCTCCTATGTAACCCCCTGCAAAACAGTAGCAGTAAAATGCCTTGCTTAGGATGATATGATTATAAAACAAAAATACTTTGTTGATAATATGGACAAGTCCTGTTTATCAATTTTTTATTTAGTCAGTTAAGTACCATACATGATACAGACATAGGCGATCATATTTTGAAAGAGACATGACTGACTGTGCAGAAGATTATCCCGCAGTAGGTTGCCATTACTTTCTGCAGTAGACTGGTTGCCAGCCAAGGCTATAGAACCCACTCTGTCTTGTTATTTAACCCATAACTGTAGGGAATAGACTGATTATTACTCTTCCCAGGGGTATTTGTGCGTAAGTGTAAGTGAATTTTTATTAAATCTTTTACATTTCTGAGTAAGTTTGTTTTACCAAATTTGTGTGTGTGTGTATATATACACACTAGTCACCCACATACAAGCCTGTTTTGCTGTATCACAGCTCATCAGTGTGGCTAGACACATCCACTTGCTTCTGGCAGGGATCAAAACTTGACCAATTTGGTGTCAGTTGGAGTTGCTACCCACTAAGCCATGGGCTCATGGAATCAGAGAACAAAGATTTTAACATGTTGTATATAAGCAGGGTATACACACATGACTGTCACCGAAAGAACTCTATTCATTTCTGAAGAGTAATGCATATATTGCCGAAGTGAAAACTGTTTTTAAACTTTTCTTCTCTAGAGAGCTCAATTGCAATGAGAGCATATATATGGTGTTGAAGACAAAAACATTTTTATTATAATCGGCCATGCTAAATTTTAAAATAAAATACTAATACATTTGACAAGAAAAAAATCACAATGTGCCTTGTGGCACAGTGGATATCGACTGGGAACGAGAAATCGGAGAGCCGAGTTCAAATTCCAGTTGAATCCATTGTATTCACTTACGCACAAATACCCTTGGGAAAGGTATTAATCCGTCTCTTCCTTCCAGTTATGGGTTAAATAACAGGACAGATTGGGTTCTATAGCCTTGGTCGGCAACCAGTCTACCGCAGAAAGCAATGGCAACCTACTGCGGGATAATCTTCTGCCCAGTCAGCCATGTCTCTTTCAAGACATGATCGCCCAAGCGTGTATCACGTATGGCACTTAACTGACTGACATACTGCTTTTATATATGTTGAATATATTGTTTATTTTATCATGTTTGGATAATTATACTTTTTTATTTTCCCAGTTGGCTTCACTTTGACACATTCCATTTTAATAATGTTTGACACTTGGGTTACTCAAAAGTTATTTTCCCAACAATGTAAATTTATAGTTTTGGTTTCAAATCTTTCTGACTTTCTCTTCAATCTTCATTTTATGGTTTTAACTAATATTCTTGAACTGAATTATTCTTTATTTATTTTAACCTCGCAATTATCCTTGTTTTAATTTTTCTTAATATCCTACTTTAACATGTTTATTGCCTATAAAATCTCTGACAAATTAGTTTTCTCTTAGAAAAATTGAATTGTCACTTATGTTATGAGATAAAAATAAGGTTGTATTTTTATATGATGCAACATGTCCAGTGCATACTACATGTGACTTAGTGCAGAGCCTGATTCAAGGTACTAAGCAGTGTTTTGTGAGCCTCACTATATTATCAACATTTGATTTTAGCTACAGACATTAAAATTTAAACTAAGCACAACTGACTATTAAATGTTTTGACGTCATTATTATTCATGAATTTCTTTTGCTCATGCTAAGTTTGGAAAAAATACTATATAAAATTCCCTATTTTTCATCCAAGTCTGGAAAAAACACTATAAAAATTCTCTATTTTTCATCCAAGTTTGTTAAAAATACTATATAAAATTCCTTATTTTTCATCCAAGTTTGGAAAAAATACTATATAAAATTCCCTATTTTTCATCCAAGTTTGGAAAAAATACTATATAAAATTCTCTATTTTTCTTCCATAATTGTTGTGGCCTTGGAAATAAAAGACACAATGAAGGAATAGAGTTAAACAAATTTTGTATTTAACAAAGACAGTAGTACAAACATATACCAATGAGAGATTATTAGCATGTCTGTTAGTCCAGCTGCCAGAGTTATCTGCTGGAATAGATTCAGCTCTTGATATTTATTATAGCACCCACCATGCAACAGATGTGACACACAGTCAGTTTCTTAGGTGGGTTTATTGGCAGTACTGTAGAACAAGTCCCAAACCTCCTCAGCACTTCCCCTTTTGAGGTCACCTCAGGTGCTGGGCAATAAACTCAGTCCCTTTCTGAGGGAGAGGTAAAACCTGGGGAAATAGCCCCCTGGGTTTGGCACTCTTCAGTATCATTTTTCTCAGCTGCATGTCCCGTCTCAGACAGACATACAACCAAGCTGTACTCTGCCTGAGAATAGAGATGCCACTGAGAGGTAAATGAGAGGTGAATCAAATTACAGCTTCAGCTGGAAGAAATTCTGTTCTCACTCTCTGATAAGCAGGGTCAAATCAACCTAATTTCCTTTTGTATTTCATTGGTAAGGAAGAAGTTTCTGAAAACCACTATTTTGTGAAACAGACCTCTGACAAGTGTCTTCTCCAATCACTCTGATTTAAATAGCAATAAGGAGGCTCAGAGTTCTTTTATAGAAGTAAGAAAGGTTGTGATATATTAAAACTGGTGTTGAAGGGCAAACAATTACAATATATAAATGTTTATTAAGGTTGGCCTGACCTTGATTCAAATTCTTTCGTAAAGTAAGATATGGTTTTTTTCTGATATCATCACACACTTCAAGTCTAGGGTTAGCTGTTATCTATCCTACATATCCTTACTTACTTCCTCCTGTTACATTCATACAACAACCTCATTTAGTGATTCTCTATTTTGTGTGATTCTTGGGCCTTATATTGAATGAAAGTTTAGTTAAAAAAAAGAATTCATAATGTAAATCAGTATAGTTTACAATAACCCAGATATGACAGACTAGGTAGAAAATTTTTCTGTAGTGAGTTATTTCTTTCTGTGGTAGACTGGTTACCAACCAAAGCTATAGAACCAAGTCTGTCCTGCTATTTAACCCATAGCTGGAGAACCGATGGATTAATACCTTTCCCAAGAGTGTGTGTAAGTGAATGAAACGAATTCAACTGGAATTTGAACTCAGTTCTCAGATTTTTTATTTCAAGCTAATATCTATTACACCACAACACATTTAAGCTACACAAATAGTTGAATAGAAATAAAGTAAGTTTGTGTGTATGTGCTTTTTAAAAATCTATGGTTTTATTTCATAACATTTAAAAATCTATGCCCTTTCAAATCTAGTTAAGTGTGCCATAATATTTTAATTTGCTCCTAGGTGTGCCATTGCTTAAAATGGTTGAGAAACACTGGTCAGGAACAATAATTTCTGGAGTTAGATGTTTGAAAATTGTTGCTTATGATGTCATAAATATCTTACAAAATATTAGATTAGTGTATATCTGGACAACTGAATAAATGTGACGGTTAAGTACACTCATTACTTTTGATATAAATGAAAAAATTATAGTTTAAAATAATCACAAGTCTAAGGCAAGGCTTACAGCAAAAAAATATTTTTTCTTTAATACATGAGAATTTACTGAAAGGCACATAGTATGGAGTTTCAAAATGTAGCATGATTTGGACTAATTAATATCTTTTGATCCTCTGACTGTAATACATTAGAAGAAGAAGCAAGGCTGTAATGTATTATATTGAGTTTAAAAAATTACAAATTACATCTTTTTTTTCTTTAATCATTTCAACTTAAGCAAGGAAATAAAGCCGCTAGGATGCAAGAGGTTACTGAGTGCTAGAGAATGAGAGAAACTACTATTAAGGATATAGCAATATTTAACATGGCATATGGATGAAAGAGCTAACTGATTTTTTTTTAATTGTTACAGATGAAAAAGTGAACTAAAACTTTTTATTCTATTCCGAAAAGAAAGGGTTAAAAAGAAAGTGATGTTGTTTTTTTTGGTGGGGGGAAGATTCACTTTCCCAAGATTGCAAATTGGCTAAAAATAGAATTGATATATAATCATACCATATGATTGTTGTTATCCAGCGAGATGCAGCTGGGAGGTCAAGTGTCAAACCCACCTTGTTGAAAGAGATGAGACATTACTAACAATACATAGATGGAAAAACAGTTGAAGAAAAGAATTTTATTTTTTTATTTTCCTAAACCTTCGGCAAAATATGGCCAATATAAGTCCAATGTCAAAACCATTGTGACCCACATAACGTAGACGGAAAAACAATTGAGGTGAAAACTTTATTTTTTCTGTTCCCGGCAAAATATAGCTGATACACATCTGCATGATTAGGAGGTTAGAATGTCAGGTTCACCCAATTGAAAAGTGTAAACAACGTGATTAAGGAAAGGGATTTTTATTTATATTCCTTCAGATTGGAATTCAGCGAATAGAGCAAATGTTAAGTTGATCTGTTGAGAGAAGCAAAAGACAATTATTAATTACTAACTAATAACTATTTACAATTTCCCTAAGAAAGGCTGATGTCATGTAATAACTTTGCCCAAAGCGGAGGGGGAGAACAGTCCATGATTGGATGTGTGAAACAGAGGAGGAGGACTGGTTGAATGTCAGGATATCTGCATAACACCCCTTATGTGTCCTTACCACACCATTAAAAAGAGACACGCATAAATATGAGATCCCGCAGAGGTCAGAGGCAGTTCCCGGTAAGGAGTGAGACGAAGTCAGATCAAGTCACCGCAGCCTGCTCCCAACTGTAGAGCTCCCAACCAAAGGTGAAGTGATTTTGCAGTCAAAGTTTGAAGTTGCCAACCAAAGTTTGAAATAATAATAACCAAAGTTATCTGCTGAAGAAAAGAAAAACCCTGATGAAAACCTTGTGCCAAGCTGATGATAATAATAAGAAGCAAAATGCTGACAAACATTTTCACAAATTACAAACAGTAGGGTTTGAATTTACCAGTTACCTGTTTAACAAGTCTGACCTGACTTAGAGAAACTGGTCAAAACTTTTGTTCCATAGCCAATTAATAGGAATGGGTTAGGAAGAAGACAAACTGTAATTATTTTTCTCTTATTTTTTGTATATAAATACTATCTACAGTTTATGCAGGCGTCATTCATTTTATTTCTAAAATTGGTGCCGTTTTATTTCCACAATTGTGTGCACATATTCAACTTGGTTTAGCTTGGCTGAGATACCTCGGTGATAATTCAGCTTAGCTCTCTTAAGATCAAAATCACAATGTGGATAAGAGAGATTACAGTTGGAAAGGTCAACCCAAAGACCAGCTTCTGTGTCAACACCACCAACGACCGACGAGTGTGAGCTGATTGCTTGTTCTCAGACCAGGATCAATCCTGACACAAGGGACAACAGGCCATGATGAAGGCTCTGGTACAACTGTGTCACAAGGAAAGAGGACAATAAAAGAGAAAAAATTGTGAAGTCACTCACATCCTACCAGGAAGGATAGCCTTGTGTTCACAATGATAAAAATATACAAATAAATAACAAATAATAAATGTTTGTTAAATTGTAAATCAAAATCATATAATTTTATTTATTTATGTGTACTGGTGCATGTGTGTATTTTAGTTACAGTACTGTGCAAAAGTATTAGGACAAGAACTATTTTAAGAGGCATCAAAATGAAGTTTTAAATCACTCTTGTCTTAACACTTTTGTATACTACCAGCAATGTGCAAAATTATTAGGACAGGGGTGATTTTCCTAAAAACCTCACTGAAATTCAAATGCATGTATTTTATTTTGTGAAGGAAAGGTTTTCATTGATCAAAAGAAAACTTCATATAGGCTCACAAATTCCTTTCCGTCTTTTTCATCAGTCCCCCTAATTTGACAGTAGTGAGTAAAGGGATACATTATTATTTTCTACCCACTACAATACAATTGGTACATAAAAAAAAAAAATTATATTAATATTTACTAACAGTCAAAGGTACAATCCTAACAGTAAATAGTTGATTCATTATATGAGGATGAAAAATAATTTGTTCTTTTTAAAAATAAAATAATTTCAAAACAAATTTACTTTGCTGAAACTTAATCTTAAAATTTTCAACATTTTTTGTGTTTAGGTTTTATTAAAATTCTAATCATCGGTTTTAAAACAATAAACATTGCCGAGGGAGTGGAGGTATTTAAAATAATAGCGGTTTTATAATTTCTTCTTCGTTTTTTGCGTTCACGAAAATTCAAGATTGCTTGATTATTATTGTTGATATCGTGCAAATCAAAGCCCGTCATTTGATACATGGAACTAAATTTTACATAGGACGATATTACATTCAACACCGCTGTACGATTTTTTGGTGAGGTTTCTTATCATTTTTCTCCGTCGTTATTTAGCATTTGCGTTTGATTTCTCTTCTCTTCTCTTTTTAAACAGAATTGCTTTCTTTGTTGCATTCCATTGTTCAACATATTCACTTTTATTAATATTATGAATTGAACGAACAATAAAAAAGTTGTTTGGACGAAGAAATAAATAAATAAACCCTTAAAAAAATTGAACGAATTCGAATTTGAAAAATAAAGATTCTTTATTTTTGATGCTAATGATTTTCTCGTGTCTTGTTTTGCTAGAGCTCATATAGGAATCTTTGATGCTGATTTTCTCTAGCTCTGTATTTCTGGTTTCCATATGCCATATTGTATTCATTTTTATGCTTGACAACCTTAGAAAACTTTTGTGACCTAGCATATGCACTGATTCCTTAAGCAAACATTGTCTGTCAGCGTTCTCTTTTTAACTTTATTGTTTGATAATTCCAGACCAGATGTTAAGTTAGTTGTAAAATAAAGAAATTTACTCTGCTTTTGTTAAAAACTAAAATAAAAAGACCTGTGTCTTTATTTCTTCTTAAATTTAATTCCACTTGAATGATTTTATTTTTGCAAGATGTTTAAAACCGAAAATTCACTTTTGTTTACAAACCCATCAAAATTTAAAAATGTCTGCTAAAATAAAACCTCTGAAAAATTTTAGATTTCAATCAATACAGTTTCTATTTGAAATACATCAGAGTATTTTGCTTATTAGAAATAGTAAGTAAATTTAATCATTTAGTTTTCAATTAAAGCTAAAAAGAAGGTTTCAAGGAAGAATTATTAAAATTCACTTTAAAACGGAGATGTCGAAAATGAGTAGATTTACCTACTATAAACCATTTTGGGAATTCCTGTTAGAATGTGTGGGTAGAATGAAGGTCATTAGCATTGATAATGGAATTTGTAGACCAGAGTTCAGAGTCTAACCTCTGATGCTTTCACATTTGCACTAACATGATTAAAAAAAGGCATGAATCAGGTTTTTTCTTAAAAACTAGGAATCTTGGAAGTGAACAAACATGTTATCAATATAAAATATCCCTGAAAAATTCACCCAGGAAAAAGAAAGAAATTTATTGAATTGCACAATATTTTGCTGCTTATTTTGTACAAATATCAGATTTTACAGAAACATTTGCTTTGGCGGGTATATTGCTGGTGGCTTTGTGTGTGTTTTTGTTGATATACAAGTAGCGGAATTTGCTTTTCTGCATGTATGGTATGGGACTTCATTTACCAACAAGGACTATATTTCTGATTTTTTTTGCCTATTACCATATGTACCAGTAGTATAATTTGTACTAATACTGTGTTTCTTCATGATTAGTGAGAATGTTACATAAAAATAAGATTATAATTTTTAATTTGGTTGTGATGTGTGCATTAAATATTAAATATTCAATGCCAAAATATGGGTGCATCTATTGGCTGGCAAATTTTTTTTTTTTTTTTAATCATATCACCCCGAGAAAGGCGGTAAGGCCACTGGTGTGCAGGGGGCTACGTAAGAGTGAAAAGATTGGAAAAGAGAAAGCCTAAACAGGGAACAAGGGATGAGCCTCTACACCTAAACAGGGAACAAGGGATGAGCCTCTACACCTGTTCAATAAGCGTGGGTGGAGTGTGAACCGGGCAATAGTTCAGTCTATCTACTCCAATTGAAAAAAAAAAAAAGAAAAGAAAAGTGAAAAGATTGGAAAAGAGAAAGCCGGAAACCACATCCTAAACAGGGAACAAGGGATGAGCCTCTTCACCTGTTCAATAGACGTGGGTGGAGTGTGAACTGGGCAATAGTTCAGTCTATCTACTCCAATTAGTTCAATCTATCTACTCCAATTTTTGTTTTTATAGTAATTAATTTGTTTAATGGCATATCAACTCCTTATGGGTCATTTAATGCTAAAATTTAATTTTCTCGGGTGCTTTGAAGTAATAAAAATGTGATATACATTATTCTACTTTCACAATTGAAATGAATACATAGTAGATGATAATCAGCTTTTGTACATATACTTGTTTGTGTGAACACAATTGCTAGAGGTGATGATATTTGTGTGTTTAGTTTAAACCACCAATGATCCCCTTTTTTTAATTACTGCATTAATTTAGGATTTATTTTTAGCTTTGTTCTTTGTTTACCGGACTAGAGCGAAATGTTCTTAAAAAGATTTTTAGCAGCAATTAATGACACCTTTTATACTTTTAAGTAGGGACTCTCCTCTAATTCCGTATTATTAAATGAATTTTTAAAAATGAAAAAAAAAAGCTTTCTTGAAACTTTCATTTCATTTTAGCTTTAATTAAAAAGCTAAAAGAATTAAAATTTACTATTTCAAATATTGATCAGAATCGTTTTTTTATTATTTAATAAAATGAATAAATCAGCCAATTTAACACATCAGTAAACAAAAGTTAATTTTCAGTTTTAAAATCTTGTTAAAATAAAATATACATTTTATGTCTGCAATGTTATTTGAGAAAAATTAGCAAATTTAAAGTTTATCTGATTTGAAACAAATATTACTTATAACATCAAATGTTGTATACAAGCATTTCTTAACCATGTGTTGACAAGTATAGTAATGCACAACTGCTAGCAAATGATAAACTTTTTATCTTAGAAACACTTGGAAAAATTATGAAAAACTTAAAATTCTTTTTAAAAATATTTTGGGGTTGCCAGTTTGCAATGAGCTTTTACAATATATGATCAGTAAATAAAGTTTTACTTAATAGTATTTAAGAGTTAAACTATTGAAACCAAATTTTAAAACCTTTATAAAGTATTCAATTTAAAATTGTAAAAAAACTGAAAACAAATCTTGTAGAAATTAATTTTTGGTCAAAATTGTTTTTTTTCTTTAGACAATACTGTCTTTGATAAATATTATTCATAAAAACAATTAAGAACTTCTCTAATTAAGTAATGTCTTCATTTTATTGTTTTTTTATTTTTCAATTTAGAACAGATTTTTGGTTAGACAGGGTCTGATTTTACAAAAAAGAAGAAAAAGAAACTGGTGATTTAAATTCTTTAAAGCATTCTGCTTTTAACTAATAAAAGAACAAAGAAGCTGCATAATCTCCAATGCATTAACAAATGAAAAAGCTTTCTTGAAGTTTTAATTTGAAAAATAAAATATACTTATCTGAAACTTTAAAGTTTAATTTCAATTTAAACAAATATTATTTTGAACTTTTATAGTAGATAACCATTTAAATGTATTGTGTTTCTGACCTATGTTTGGGAATATTAACTATGGAGGAGCAGAACTAACAAAAATTACTTCAAGAAACTATGTAGGCTTTTCATTATTTTTTCTAACTATTCGTTAATCTTAAGGAGTTAAAATATTTTTTTTAAGCAAGTAGGAAGATAGGTGGCTTTATTAATTATTTATATTCAATCAAATATGTTTAAACTTCTTTTAAAATGTAATGGACTTTTTTCTTTTCTTTTTTAGGAAAATGTTGACAAGTTACCAATTTTCATACATGTATGCATAAGAAAAATCTAAGAAAAAACAATACATTTTCTACCTCACCCTCATATTTGTAATGGAGATGAGGCAAAATGTTCCAATTCCTTGCAGTTGACACTTAGACTGACTTTTATTACTGTATGAAGTGAAGTCACAAAACATCTCAACCAAAGTGAGATAATTACCTTATGTATTTCTACAACTGTGTTAATTTAATACTTCTGAAGTGTTTTGATTTTTTCTCTTTGTTGGAGTGAAAAATACATTTACTATAAAAGTAATACATATATTGATATTAAAAAGTGTGTAAAAGTACTACAATTTAAATTTTGATTTTAAAGATTAAATACTTTTTTCTTTAGAAAGAAAAAAGAAGAATATCAGACCAAAGTTGAAAGCTATTTTAAAAATCAGTTTTCAAAGCTTCTTAAGTATTTATATCCTAATCTTGATGGAAATTTAAATTCACTTTCACAAACAAATTTTTAAATTTAAGACTTCATTTTATGATTTATTTTTACTTGCATTTATTAGTTTTATATATGTTTATACATTTTTTTTAATAATCATCTCACCCCAAGCAAGGCAATGCTGCTACTGATATGCAGGGGGTTACAATGAGAGGATAGGGATGACAGAAAAGAAAACGGTACAGGTGATAAAGAGTAAGAGAGAGGTGGGAGTCACAGAAGTAGAAGATGGCTGTTGAAGTTGCATTTAAACTTTTGGAGATTGTAGCTATCAGGGAAGCAAGTATAGTGAAGGAAGTTCTACAGGTGGGAAGTGTGAATAAAGAAACTGATGAAGTAGAATTGATGAAGCAGAAGTAGTTACATTTGCCTATTTTGATGTTAAAATGGTGGGACCTTGTTGTCAATCTAGTTGCACAGGTAAATTGATGAGAGTTGGGCACCAAGGAATAAAGCTTCTCAGAAGAGAAGCTCTGAAAATACTTGTAGAAAAGACAGAGGGAAGCCACATTCCATTGATGAGAAAGTGGCTAAAGGTGAGCAGCTAATCAAGACCTGTTACATTGTTGAGCCTTCTTTGGATTTTGTCGAGAACCTTGAGATGAACAGCAGGAGCAGCTGACCAAATATGGCAACAGTATTCTATGCACAGACAAATAGTAGATTTATTAATATGTTTATATATATAAATATATTTTTATATAAATTATACAGATTATATTTTTAACTTTTTCATTCTGAGCAATGCAACAATGTAACTAAGATGCAGGGGTTACAGAGAATGAAAGAGAATGAGAAGGCTTTAGTGAGCAGAAGTGAGGAAAAGACTAATAAAGTTAGAAGGTGGGAGTTAATGTATTTAAAATTTGGAAGATTGTAGGTGGCAAGGAAGCACAAAATTGGAAAGGAAGATTCACAGGTAATATCTACTGTTATATATTCTTCTGCTGCAGTGTATAATTTTACCTGGAAGTATATTTGTACCGAACAACACAAAGCGGGCAAGATTTGAAGGAAAATAAATATTGTTTTGAAATGTCAGAGAGTGCAAGAATCCAGGTGGCAGGCTGGGTTTTGTTTTGATAAACAAAGGTTGAGGTCAAGGAAATAAGAACTTGGAATATAAATAAAATGCAAAACCGAAGTACCACATGTCAAGCAAGGCTTACCTGTTTAACAGATCAGAGGGACAGTTGAGTTCAATTGAGATCAGAGGCAGGAGAAGAGAAAACGATACAGCAGTCCCTCATGTGTGCATATGCCTACCCTCCACCCAACCTCTACTACACACAAGCCAAGTCATTAAAAAAAGAAAAATATATTCTACATTTATATATATATATTAAGCTCTCGTTACGATTGAGCACACTGGAGAAGAAAATTTTAAAAACAGTTTCCACTTCTGCTATATGTGTGACTCTTCAGAAATGAATTGAGTTCTTTCGGTGACTGGCATGTGTATACACTGCTTATATACAACACGTTAGAATTTCCCTTCTCTAATTCCATGCGTCGATGGCTTAGGGAGTAGCGACTCCGACTGACACCGAATTGGTCAAGTTTCAATCCCGACCAGAAGCAAATGGATGCATCTAGCCACACTGATGAGCTGTGATACAGCGAAACAGGCTTCTATGTGGATGACTAATATTCCACATTTTCATATATTTGTGTCAGTGTTTTTATCAGCGAAAAGATTGTCATTTTAGTTCAAGTTTTATTTTTGTCAATGTGGGTATGCAATACTACAAGAAAAGAATCTATCAAAATAGAACAGATGGCTGCATCTAGGTAGCTCAACAGTAAAAGGGTGAGTCCTATTTTCCAAACAAGTAGTAAGCTTAAATTCATGGAGTCAAGGTACAATGGAAGGAAGCTCATCAGAACAATTGCCATGAAAATATTTGTAGAAAAGCCAGGTCAAGTTGGTGAGAAAGTGTATGATCGCCAAAATTAAGTAACATTGATCCCGGTTAGTATTTAGATGGGTAACCATTTAAGTGAAGGGTAATTGTATACTGTTGCAGGTTAACGGAATTTGGCCTTGTGGTAGATAGCCCACTATAAGTCATAAAATGATTATAAAATCAAGTAAAGCAATTTGAGTTGAAAATAACATTTATATGTACACATATCAATTAATGTTTTTACAAATAAAGTAATACTCGAATATAGGTCCAACGGAGGTTAAAATGTTCATAGCGAATAAAATGCTGAAAGAGTTTTAGGCTTAGGAATGTGGGAGCGTCGTGAGTAAGGAATGTCTTTGTAGTCGCTCCTTAGGTCAGTAAGTAAGGAGCGACTACTTACTGCGGTAGACAGGTTCTTAACCAAGGCTATACAAACCCAGTCTGTCCTACTATTTACCCATAGCTGGGTGGGGAGAAGACATGGATTCATACCTTTCCTAAGGATATTAGCCCATAAGTGAATGTAATGTATTTGACTGGAATTTGAACTCGATTCTCTAATTCCTCAATCTGAGCCATTATCCATTACTCCACCATGCCTCTATGTGTGGGCAGTGTAATCTAAATGTAAATCTAATCTAATCTAATCTAAACTTATTTATAAATAGAACTTTGTCTGTGTGTGTGTGTGTCTGTTACCTATAGACTCCAAAACAGCTGAACCAATTTTCTTGAAAATTTACACAGTTGTACTATAAGCATCTGCAAGTGTTCTTAGCTAGGTTTTGTGTCGAGGTACCTCCGATAAATATTGAAAATCGATAATCGAAAAATCGGGTTATAGAAGGAGTGGTCTGATTTTAATCAAACTTGATACACTCATAGACAAAGACATAAGAAACAATATTCAAAAGTTTCAAGGTTGCAGTTCTTACAATAGTGCAGAAAGTCAATAATATATATATATATATAAAAGGCAAGATGTTTGTGTGTGTGTCTGTTTATCTGCCAGTATGTCTGTATTTTTTTCAGCCCTTTTATTTTAGTTTTTGCTTCAGGTTTGGCTCTAAGTAGGTATTATTGTAGTTCTTAGTCTCAGCCATGATACCATTTAGTCAGAGGATATATTTAGCCTTCAAAATTCAGTTTACTACAAAAAAACTTATTCGATATTGATACCAGAAAATTAAAATTTGACTTACATTCATTCATTTTTCTTTCAGTCTACGGTTTTGCTTTAATTGGAAACAACTATTGTTTTTTAGTCTTTCGTGCCAACGTCCAAAGTGTCTGAGCTCTAGGACCATGGATTAGTTTTAAAGCTTTCGTTACACCCGAGCAACACCGGGCTATACTGCTAGTGGATAATAGTTTGGAATTTTAAATTCAATTCCCTTTGTAAATATCCTTGGAAAAGTTTGAATCTACCTCTTTCTCCCACCTCTAGTTAGGAGTTAATTAGTAACACTTGCATTACTAAAACTTTTTCTGCCCTGATCTCAAACTCATGACTGGTTTGCTGACTCATTTACACACCTCACCGGTTTCAATTTCAACCATGAAGTTAGAGCAACCCACCAATGGCACTCCACTCGTATTTACCAACTGCATATACCTTGTGAATTCATACTGGTGAATTCACACTAGATAAGTTTTTTTTTTTTTTTTTACATGACTGCATATACCAGCATTGAGTATATTGTATATTCCAAAAATTGATCAATACAAGTATTCAAATTTTAAATCTTGTTTGTTCTTTGCAACTCTCTGTTTGTTATGACAGTTTGTTTGACTGTATCCAAGTTAAGGTTTCTAACACATTACTTGGCAAATAGTTAAGAACTTGCAGCAACACCAATGTATATTGATAGAACGAAAAGAAGAATACATGGTGGAGAAAGGTACTGAAGAATTTTTTTTTTTGTATTTTGATAATCATTTCACCTCAAGCAAGATAGGACTGCCATGTGTGTGCAGAGTGTTACAGAGAGAAATACAGGGTACAGGGGATGGCAAAGAAAGGATAGAATGTGGATGGGATATAGAGAGATGAAAGATGTCAATTGATGCTGTATTTAAATCTTTGGAGATTGTAGGTATCAGGGAAACAAGCAAATGGAAGGTAGTTTCACAAACAGGAAGTGTGAGAAAAGAAACTGTAGAGTAGTGTGGTGATACTGACCGAGCAAAAGCGAGGGACCGGATGTTCGTACTATCACGACAAAAAAGCAAATGACCAAAAGTCGTTGGTGCGCTGCTGGCTTTGCGCAGATGTTCCAGTTGAAAACTAAACATTAATTAACAACTTTTGTTCATTTGCTTTTTTGTCGTGATAGTGCGAACATCCGGTCCCTCGCTTTTGTTCGGTCGGTATCACCACAGTAGAAGTGACAGTTACATTTTTGACTATTTTGACAGTAAAAGGGTAGGACTTTTATGTTAACTTAATAGCACACTTAAATTCATATGGTCAGAACATCTGGGAAAAAGATGGTCAGAGTAGTGCAGATGCCATGAAAATATTTGCAGGAAAAACAGAGGGAAGCCACGTCACTTCATTGAGAAAGTGACTGAAGTCAAGATGCCATGTCCATACCAATCATTGTATCTTTCTTTATATTTTACAGCTGATCTTTCACACTCTCTCTCTCTCCCTTTCTCTTTCTATCTCTCTAGTCGAAAATTATGAATATCTGGTCAGTCTGTAAATTCCAAAACAATTTGGCTTTACTGCTTTGCTTGGACAGAACTTGCTTAAGAAACAATTTTTAAAAACGAACAGTCTAAATTTGTGTAAGGGACTGATATAAGCAAACACCGGATTGGGTTACTTCGCTTTTGCAATTAGAATTAGCGTTTTTCCCTTTTGTTATTTTGAAACGCTTACGCCTAGTGCAAGAAATCAAATTTATTACTAACGTCTCGTTATTTTTTTTTATTTTTAATTCCAGATGTAAAAGGTAAGATGTAAAATATTAATTAAATATATTTTCTGCTAGTTTCAATTATTCACGACCGGTAATTCCAACCTAATTCTGTTTTCAACTTAAAAATATGCATGCAGAGTGGCGTATTCATTTAATTGTATTTTAAAAAATAAATTAAAACTTACGACAACGAATGACTATTGATTTCTTTTTATCACTGCATTAATTTAACATTTTTTCTTAATACTAAGTTTTATATTTTTAATGAAAAATAAATTCACTGTAAGTGAGACGTATGCTACTTAGATAGCGCTGAAAATTTTTATAAAAAAAAGTATGGCTAATTTTAAAAAGCATTTTAAAAAAGTTGAGAAATCTTTGTTGAAGATTTTTGTTTCAACTGCAGTATAATAATAGATTAAATATTGGTACAAACGAATTAAAAATTTGGTAAAAAAAAAAAATGAGCATACGTTTTTTTTTTGTTTTTTTTTTTAATCATCTCACCCCTAGCAAGGCATTCCACTGCCACTATTGCGCATGGGGCTACATAGAGGAAGGTAAAGAGAAGGAGTGGTTAGACATAGGGTATGTCAGGAGGAAGGTGACAGATGAGTAAGGATACCGAGGATGAGGGTTGGGCAGATGGGAAGAGTGTTTGATAGAATGGGAGCAGGTTAGTGTGTTAGGAGGTGTCTATTGACCTTACATTTAAACTCCTGGAGATTGTAGCCATCGAGGAAGCAATTGTGTGGAAGAAAATTTCACAGTCAGGAAGTGCGAGGAAAGAAACTATTGGAGTAGAAGTTATGGTTGCATTTTATCGGTTTCACTGTAAAAGGGTGGGATCTAGTTGCTAATCTAGTATCTCATTCAAATTCGTATTTAGGGGGCACCAGTGATCTAAGGTCATCGGAGCAGAAGCCGTGAAAGTATTTATAGAAGAGACACAGGGAAGCCATGTCGCGCCGGTGGGAGAGAGACTGCAGGCGGTCTGCCAAGTCGGTATCTATCACATTACAGACCCTCCTCTGAACCTTATCGAGAAGCCCGAGGAGAATAGCAGGGGTACCCGACCAGATATGGCAGCAGTATTCAATGCATGGGCGGATGGTAGATTTATATATGTGCAGGATAGATTTAGACGGAAAAAACTTCCGGGCCCTACACAGAGAACCGACTTTCATAGCAGCGGATTTAGCAATGGATTCGATATAGTCATACCATTTGAGGTCCGCTGAAAATGTGAAACCAAGGAGGCGTAGTGTTTTACTCTCTGGGAGGCAAGCCTGGTCCATACTAATGGGAGGTAGGTGAGATTGTCGATGATGGTTAATTGAGAGTAATTGATGGTTAATTTTAGAAGCATTAAAATTTACTAGCCATTTCTTACCCCAGTCCAATATGGATTGGAGATCTTTTTCAATCTCGGCTGCGAGGTTAGCTTTGATGCCTACACTAGATTTTTGTAGGAGGCAAGAGTAAACTGTGGTGTCATCGATGTACAAACCTATTTGGGCTCTTATGGAATCAGGGAGATCATTAATGTATATCAGGAAGAGTGTAGGACCTAAGATGGAGCCTTGGGGGACACCTGCGTTTGTATGGTAGTTCTGGGAGGCATGTCTGTTTAATACCACCTTCATTGTGCGGTTAGAGAGGAATGACTGGATTAGTTCAAACAAATGTCCAATTATACCATAGCTCCGCAGTTTACATAGAAGGCCAGCATGCCAAACTTTGTCAAACGCCTTAGATATATCCAATGCAACAGTTTGGGCTTCGCCATTCCTGTCGAGTGCCTGGTATATGTACTCATGATGAAATAATGCACAAATCATAGACAACAAAAAAAAAAAAAACAATTGTAAAATTCAAAATATTTTTGTGATTAAGAGGAAATACCCAATGATATTTTTATTTCTTTTTAGAACGTTAGAAATTTTAGTTGAAGTATTTGATGCATTTTAATATTTTATTAACAATGCCCAGTATTAAAAAAAAAATTAATTTTTGTTTGCGTGTTAATTATTAGTGTTACTGTTTTTTTGTGTATATAAAACATGCCCATTTTGTAAACACAATACAACAATAACATTATCAGAAACTATATAGTAAATTTAAAATTTATTGGAAATTTTCTAACATGTCATCCAAGATGTCTTCATCAACGATATTTTAATAAATTATTAAAATGTGTCAAATATTTCAAATTTTAATGTTTAACTGGGTTGTTAAAAGATTAAACTAAAAAAAAAAAAAGGAAGTGTATTGTAGGTACCACGGTAAAATTTCGTTTTAGGTCCCAAAGTATTTTATTCTTTTAAATTTTTCCAAAATAGCTTTAATTCCATGCAAATGTATATGTTGAACTCAAATCAACAATAATTTATTGATGTTAACGACCAGAAAAAAATCGAACTTCATCTTGCTCTTTTTGTCACCCACTACTGTCACACTGACAAGTAGTGCTGAATGACTTTCGGCATAGGAAACAAATTTCGGCCTATTTACTTCCTTTACTAAAATTTATATGTGATTTATTTTAAATTTCTGCAGAAAGTTTTGCATGATTTTTTTTTCCATTTTCTTTTTTTGTTGCCTTTTTTGTATAATTTACAAAAATATGAAAATAAGTGATAATTGTAGTTTTACTTAATTTTTTTCCCATGAAAGTTAACTTTCAAATATATACAAATATAGAATTTTTTAAGAAAGTTAACTTTCAAATATATGGAAATATGTGATAAATGTAGTTTAATTAACCTTCAAATATATTAAGTACCCCCCCCCCCAAAAAAAAAAACATGCAAATACACACAACTTTCTGAAAACTACTGCATTTTTTAAAAAATTGTCAATGTCATTTTTTCCACTTTTTAACTTTTAACTTCCTTTACAATTGATGTACTTATTGTTTTATTTTCAATGCTAAGTATAAAAAAATGCTTTACTGTATTACTTATTTTGTTCTTTTTGTTATTTATAATTTATGAGTATTTTCATATATTTGAAGCTTAAGTAAAACTACACTTACTACTTATTTTCATATATTTGAAAGTTTACTTTCTTCTGAAATTGAAAAAAAAGAAAAAAAACACGCAAATATATCACTTATTTTCATATATTTGAAAGTTAACTTTCTTCTGAAAAGGAAAAAAAAACACAAATACACGCAATATATTTGAAGGTTAATTAAACTACACTTACCACTTATTTTTATATATTTGAAAGTTAACATTCTTAAAAAAATTTCACTGAGGAATAACTTTGAATTAGTGATTTCCAAACCAGATAAAGGTGCTGGTGTCATTGTTCTTAAAAAAATTCTATATTTTCATATATTTGAAAGTTAATTTTCATTGGAAAAAATTCAGTAAAACTACAATTATCACTTATTTTCATATATTTGAAAGTTAACTTTCTTCTCAAATTAAGTACTAAAAAAAAATTATTACAAAAAAATAAAAAGGAACAAAGAACATGCAACTTTCTGCTGAAATTGAGTACCAAAAAAAAATTGCGTAGCAATTTCTGCAAAGAATTTACAATAAAGGATGTAAATAGACCAAAATTTTCTTCCTATGCCTAAAACCGTTCAGCAGCAAATGTAAGCCTGTAATGGGGACAAAATGATTGAGAAGTTCGATTTTTTTTTTTTTTTTTCTGGTCGTTAGCTTAAAAAAAGTAGGTTTCTTCAACAACTAATTGTTGATTTGAGTTCAGCATATACATTTGCATGGAATTAAGGCTATTTTGGAAAAATTTGAAGGGATAAAAGCCTTCGGAACCTAAAATGAAAATTTACTGGTTCTGCTACTAAATCACGGAAAAACAGCATAGTATGAAAAAAAAACGGTCCCAAACTTAATAAAAGTGAACTTTTTCCATCAAAGTGTTTATAAGAAGAAAGCTCAAAGTATCTTTGAAAATTTAAAAAAAATAAAATTTAATCCTTTCTAACACATTCGAAATGTGGTAAAAATCTTGTTTTTATTTTCATTAGTGGGCACCTAAATTGTTAAGAACGTTTACAATGGAAAAAGTATTAGGTACTTTGACTAAATCCCTAAAAAAACAGCATAGCATGAATAAAAAAAAGGCCTAAACTTAATAAAAACTCACTTTTTCCATCAAAATGATTATATTATTTTTAAGAGAAAAGATCAAAGTATTTTTTAATTATTTAAAAAAAAATTTGAATCCCTTCGAACACATTCAAAATTTTGATAAAATATCTTGTTTTGATTTGAGTTAGTGGATAACCAAATCGTTGCGAGAATTTACAATGCTAAACTGTTTGAAATGTAATATTACATCACTCAGTTTTTCCTCCAGTGACGAACATTAATTTGGAAATTTTTACAAAAATCAAATAATTGCTGGATTTTATTAAAACTTTCAGGACTTATTCACAAATGAATTAAATTATTTTTTTCAAAATCTTGGTTAAAATATATATATTTTTTTTACATCTGTTACCCCCAGTTCATGTGAATTCCTGAAATTTTAAGCAATTAAATTTTGTTGTGATTTATGTACCATGACTAAATTGCTAAAAACAATAAAAAAGGTCCCAAACTTTCTAGCAAAAATCAAATAATTGTCAGATTTTAATGAAACTTTCAGTACTCATTCACAAATGAATTAAATTATTTTTGAAATTATTATTTTTTTTAAAAACCTTGGTGAAAATATATTTTTAACTGTTATCCCCCTCCCTCGACTTAAATACATGGAATTTTAATAAATTTTAATTAGCCGCAAAAATTATTTTTATTAGTTAAACACAGGATTCATTGGGGGATATAAATCATCTGTGTTTTTTTTTTTTTTAAAGTACACAACTCAAACTGAAAATCTACTCCGAAGAGTAAAATAAAAAATGCTATAAAACTCTAATTTAATTTGATAAGCTTTTAATTGCTGGAATAAATAATAATTATTAAGAACATTATTGTCTGAGGGAAAACAAATTTTCTATTACTAATAAAATTTTGAAAGAATTGTTTTCATTTTATTATTATTATTATTATTAAATAATTCATAAAGTGTTACAAATATTTTTAAAATCCTTTATGGAATCATTGTATTAATTTGTTTTTAGTTAAGAATTGATGATTATATTGTCTATCTATAATTGAAAAGTTTAATAAAAATTGTTCTCCAGAAATATTTTAAAATAATTTAAAAAAATCTTTTTTGTGTGTGTAAATATGTTTATTTTGATTAAGTACGATGTTTCATAGGAGTCATAACATGTTTCCATAAAAATTAAATTAGATATTTTTATCATGCCTTAAACTTAATGATAACTTATTAAAAATATGAAAAATACATAATAAAAATATTAATAAATAACATAATATAACTTAGTTTGGTTATTTTGATTTCATTCCTTCTTATCAAATTGAAATTATTTTAAAAGAAATTTAAATTTTTAAATTTTTATTTATTCAGAAAGCGTATTCAAATGTCTGGTTATCAAACTAAACTACAATTTTGTAAAATATTATATAACTGCTGAAAATAAGTTAAATATTTAATTTTACTATTTAGTTAAAAACCAAAAAAAAAAGAAATTAAAATTTGAACACTTGAATAAGCTTTTGATTGCCTGAATAAATAATAAAATTAAGGACATTATAGTCTCAAGAAAAACATTTTTTTTGATTGCTAATGAAATTTTTAAAATTGTTTTCAATTTCTTTTTTTAACTATAACAATTTATAAAGTTTCAAAAATATTTTTAAAATACTTCAAAGATTTATTGGGTTAGTTTAAAAACTAATTAAGCAAAGATTATATTTAGTAATAAAAAAATAAAAAGTTTAATAGAAATCATTCTGCCTGCTATTTTTAAAATAATTTTTTCTTTTTTTCTTTTTTTGTATTTTAAGTTTTATGGTAATTTCTATGTGCAAATTAAAAGGTTATGTTATTCTGTGTTTCCTCCCCTTACCCACAAAATATTTGAACAATTATGTTACTTTTAATCACCATACACTTATCTCGCATCTAGTTTTATACTAAATTTCACCCTATAAATAAGTAATACTTGTGTAAATCATTAATTTAACATGAAATTTGCTAATTTTTAAAAAATAATGCCTCACAGATGTATATTTTATTTTTGCAAGACTTTTAAAACCGAGAATTAGCTTTTGTTTACAAATGTGTCAATTGCTTAAAATAGCTGAAAAATTGAAAGATTAAAATACAACTGAAAATTTTTAGATCTCAATCAACATAATCTCTGTTTGAATTAGACCAGAGTATTTTGCTTACTGGAAACAGTAAATTTAATATTTTATCTTTCAATTAAACTAAAATAAAAGTTTCAGGAAAATTTTTTTGTTTTAAAAAATTCAATTTAAAAGTTAGTTATCAAAAATGAGTGAAGGTGCCTAAGTAAGACATCATTGCAATTACCTGTCAAATTTGTCAGTCAGTATCTGATGAAACACTTATATCAGTACTATAAAATACTTTTCTGAAATTTTTTTCAACTAAAAATGTAAGTAATATTTATTTTAATACAGATTAAGTTAACTTTAAATTGGCTAAATTTTCTCAATGTTTCCAAAAAGTATATTTTATTTTTGAAAGATTTTTTTTACTAAAGAGAATTCTGCTGTATTGACAAATGTGTCAATATGGACAAATTTAAATATTCTACTGATAAAAAGAAAGAAATAAAAAGATTTTGATCAGTTTAAATTTGGTCTGAAAGTATTTTGTTTAATTGGAATATTAAATTGAATCAATTTGGAAGTAAAACTAAAATAAAAACTTTAAGAAAAAAATTATCTTTTTAAAAAACATTTGACAAACCAAATTCAGTTTGATTGGAATATAAAATAAAACTTATGAAAACATGGCAAATATTTTAAAATGATTTTTGTTTTTTTGCTTTCATTTTTTGGGAAAAACATATTTTTATGGTACATTTTGTTCATTATTGTTTGAATGTGTGCTGTGGATATTGGTTCAGAATGAGAAATCAAAGAGCCGAATTTGAATTCCAGTTGAATTCGTTGCATTAACTTGCATGCAAATACCCTTTGGAAAGGTATTAATCCATTGCTTCTCTTTCCAGCTGTGGATTAAATAGCAGGACATATTGGGTTCTATAGCCTTGGTTTGCAACCAGTCTGCCACAGAAAGTAATGGCAAACTATTGTGGGGAAAATGTTCTGCTCAGTCAATCATGTTGCTTTTGAGACATGATTGTTCAAGCATGTATCACATATGGCACTTAACTGACTAAATGTTATGTCATTGCAGATCAGTAATATATACATGTCTGTTTCTTATGAACCTATGTGTCAGCTTTCCAACAATTATTTCTGCATGCCATGGAGGTGCGCTTAGAGAATAATTTTTTAATTTCTTGAGCAATGAATTTCTGGTTTGCACAATTTGCTGCTTCCATGATTTAGTTGCAGTAGGTTTAACATTTTCCTGCCTGTTTGCAAATATTAATGGTTTGGTTATATCTACTGCTGTTGCATAGTAATTATGGAGTGTTGTCACTGAAAATATAAACCTAATATAACATCTCCATAAAGATTTTGAAAGACCTTCAAGTGTGTCTCTGCATGGAAACAATTGCTTAAATGCAGATTTATTGTAGATTCACTTACAACAGGTGCAATTAAAGAAGACTGTTTAAAAGACCTAATATCAAGCTTGAGTTTTCAGGTAACCTTTTTATTACCAAAGTTCACAGAACTTAATGAAACAACAAAGCCAAAGATATTATTTTTTGTCCACTGTCAGGTCTATAGGAGAACTCAAACAATGAGGGACAGTAGCACAAAGAGGCGAAGGTTTACAGATTATTGACCATATTTTTTGCTGTTGTTTTTATCATGTTTCAGCCATTGTATCCTCTGAAACATAATAACAAAACATTGCAAACTACTTGTTACTCTATTGCTATTTCCATGGAAAAGGTACCATCAGTTCCAAAGCTAAATACCTATGATGTTTTGTATATTGAGGTGAACTACACTCATTCCCTTCATATTCCATTAGCAAGGAGTAAGTTCCACTAAGATTCTTTCCAAAAACTGTTGCTTTGTGAAACAATTCCAAAAGTCAATGATTTGTTCATAAATTGAATATTGCTTGTGTATCTGCTACATATTTAGAGATTCTTGATAAAATCCCAAGAAGAATCTGAAATGTTATTGGTCCTGACATCTCAACATTAGATACTTTCTCTGTGGCTTTTCTATATTTTTTTGGTAATTGTTCTGAACTTTCCTCCATAGCACCTAGACTATGAATTTATGTGCAATACTAGATTAGTGGCAAGTTTTCATCATTTTACAGGTAAACTGGTTAGATATAACCCTAAATTCTTGCTTCCAAGTCAATTTTGATCTTCTTTGATCCTCATCAAGGAATTATTCAGCTGAGTAACTTACATAAAATCTAAAACAGAACATGTTATTCAACCTATAGAAATAGATTGTTCTTGTCCCAATGTCTATGTCTATGTCTAGGGATATCTTGTTCAGCTTTTAGTATTTAGTATTCCTTGCCCTGTTCCCATGGAGCCCAGGGATTGAATTTGAAATTGTTTACCTTTATACTCTATCCTTACCAGGAAGCTGCACACATACTGTTGGGCCATGTGTTGAAATGCTGATGCTGTTGTGAACAGGGGTGTTTTTCATTGCTAAAAGAAAGCGATGTATTTTGAAAGGGAAGTTTTGATTTTTTTAATTATCAATTTACTGTTATATATATATATATTTCATTGTTTTATTATAATTTTTGTTATATTATTATGCATTTCTAATCTTTAATAATATACATACTTGCTTAAATTTTTAAGATAAGTTATGGTATCCATTGATTGTTTTACATTATTTTTAAAAATAAGTGTTATGTCACAAGTAAAGAATTATAATATTAAGAACATTCGATACCCTGTGTTTATTAAATTACTTATACATTTATACATTAGTACAAATAATTTTAATCTATTTTATATTTAATGTAACATTTCCCTTTTTATGAATGAGGATGTAACTTTGGAAATTGTAAGGAAATCATTTACCAGTTGTATTGTTTGTTTTACAAATTTATCATTCACTCGTGCATTGAATACTGTTGCCATATTTGATTTAATTCTGCTGTTGAGGTTCTTGACAAAATTCAAAGAAGAATCTGCAATATTATCAATTCTGACTTCGTAGTCTGCCTTCATTCACTTTCTCACCAACATCATGTAGCTTCCCTCTGTCTTTTTTATAAGTATTTTCATGGCAATTGCTCTGACAGTCTTTTTTTCGGGTTCCCTGACCACATTGTAATGTTTTATAGTGGGTTGAACATAAATTATTTAAGAAAGACACGAGGTTGAGATTTACTTTGTTTATTCAGCTATATTGGATACACACTATAAGATAACTAATGCAAGGGAGCGAACTCTTATACATTGAAGAGCTCACCTTGTCACATCTCTCTTGTCAAATAAGATTTGTTTTCAAATTAATTTTGTTTAAGTTTTTGTATGTGTGTATTAATTTTATTTCTTTACTTTTTCTAATTTTATTTATATATAATGAAATCTTTATGTTTTTTTGGGAGTTTTCTTGTTCTCACAGGCCGGTTTGATGATGTTGGTGATTGTTCTTGTATATCACTAGGTTGTGTCTGCAGTTGTATAGGCTGGGTGTGTTGTGCTGTCATATTGGTGTTTATTTCTGTGGGATCATTGCTCTGTTGGGGTGGTGATGTTGGCTTATCCCGACTAATCACCTGGGCTGGTAGATTGAAGGTGATTCTTCTCTGTGGACTGATTATTTCTTGTAGGTGCCTTCTGTTGCATCTTAGTAGCTTTCCATCGCTGTGCATTTTGACGATGTAGCTACGTGGCTCAGTGTATTTATCTATCACTGTTGTTGGCTGCCATGTGTTATTTTCCTGGAGGACAGACACTTTGCTACCTTTTCGTCAATTGGGGAAGGTCTTTTGCATTTCTGTTGAAATATTGTTGTTGCTTCCTACTTTTGATGCTCATCCGTTCACGGGTTTGGTTGTTTTTTACTGTGCTTGTATTCAACAAGGTTGGGATCTTTGTTCTTATTTTCCTGCTGTACAGGATTTCGGCTGGTGATGGCAATTGATTATCAAGCGGAGTTGTTCTTAGGCATTGGAGAGCCATTTGGTAATCCATCTTTGACTGTTTTGCCTTTTTCAGTGTATTCTTTATTGTTTGGACCATTCGTTCAATGAATCCATTTGACTGTGGGTATTCCGGGCTTGATGTAATATGCGTGAATTCCCATTCTAATGAAAAAGTGTGGAACTCATTTGATACGAAATACTTGTCATTGTCTGTGTATAGGCGTTCTGGTATGCCGTGAACAGCGAAGATTGCTTTCAAGTATTCTATACAGTTTGTACTCGTGATGCTTTTCATTGTCTTTACAAATGGCATTTTACTGTATTGGTCAGCGATGAGTAAAATTTGTTGACCATTAAACTTAAAAATGTCAGCTGCGATATTTTGAAATGGCCTGGTCACGTGTTTTTAATGATCATAGTCTCTTTGGTATTCTTTCTTTGGTGTTCACTGCATATTTCACATGACCTTACCATCATTTCTATGTCTTTGTTTATTCCTCTCCAATAAACACTATTTCTTGCTTTTAGCTGACATTTTTCTATTCCTTGGTGCGCATCATGAATTCTTTGGAGCACTGTTTTGCATACTTTTTGGTATGACTATGCATTCACCATTAGTCACTACATCTTGAACTGAGACAATCTTTCATTGACCAGTAATTTCTTATAAGTTTGGGTGTATCCTTTACATCCTCTGGCCATCCATTTAATATCACTTGTTTTAACATTCTTAATTCTTCATTTTCTTCTGTAGCTTCTTGTAATTCTATTTGTTTCTGTACTGTTATGTCGACAGTATGTATTGTTAAACCAAGTTCAATTTCTTCACCTTGTGTTAGCTCTGTTCTTAAGTAATCTGGTATTCTCATCTCTTTGCCTGGTTTGTATATGATCTGAGCATCATATGGTTTTAACCTTAATAGCATTCTTTGCAGTCTTGCGGGTGCTTATGCAATGTTTTTATTTTGTATGTTTTCTAGTGGTTTGTGATCTGATTCTACTTGGAATTCTTTTCTGTATACATATGTATGAAATTTCTCACAACCAAATACCACTGCAAGTAGCTCTCTTTTAATATTTGCATATCGTGATATGGTATCAGTCAATCTTTTGCTTGCAAATGCAACAATTTTGTTGTCGTTGATTAAGGTTGCACCTAATTCTAACATGCTTGCATCTACCTGAATCCTTGTTTTCGCATTTGGTTTGAAGTAAGCTAGGCAAAGATTTTCATGAATCTGGTCGTTCAAGTTTTGGAAAGCTTTACTGTGTGTTTCGTTCCATTGAAATTCAGTATCCTTCTTGAGTAATGATCTCAGTGGAGCTGTTTTGGAACTGAGTTCTGGTATGAAAGGGCTTAGGTATTGGATCATACCTAAAAATTGTTGGAGTTCTTCTCAGTTTGAGGGTGTAGGTTTTGATTTAATTTTGTCGCATTTTTCTGGGTCTGGGTGTGAACCATTTTCATCCCAAATAAGACCATAGTATTTTATTTGCTTTTGTCTTATTTTGCGTTTTTCTTTATTAAAAACAAGACCATACCTTCGGGCTGTATCCATTGTCTTCCTCAGTCTTCTGTCATGCTCTTCAACTGTTTTGCTGTATACGCATACATCATCAGATATTCCAATGGCTCTGTCACAATCTTCCAGTATTTGGTCCATTTTTTGTTGGTATATGTCCTGTGATACATTAAGACCAAATGGACATCTCAAATATTTCTATCTGCCAAACAGAGTATTAAAACAAGTGAGCAGACTCAATTCTTCATCAAGATGTATAGCCCAGTATCCATGTTTTGCATCTAGTTTCGTAAAATGTTTAGCACCAACAAGTTTATGGGAAATTTCTTCTGGAGTTTTGTGGTGTGTTCATTTGATGCATTTGTTCAGTGGTTTTGGGTCTAAACATGTACGTAATGCACTATTTTTCTTCCTGCTACATGCAATTGCATTCACCCATTCTGTTGGTTCATTTACCTTTTCTATCACTCCCAAGTCTTCCATTTTTTTCAGCTTTTGCATTAATTCTTTTCTCATGTGTACGGGATATTGTCTTGGAGGTTGGACGACTGGTGTCGCATTCTCAACAGTATGTATTTTTTGTCTCCCTAGGAAGCTTCGGATACCTTGGAAACTGTCAGGGTATTCATTTGCCAGGTCTTCTATATCTTGTACTTGTCTTTTCGAATCAACTGTTGTTGTACTACAATTGATTTGTACCAACCCTAACTGTATGCATGGTCTTAAACCCAATATCATTGTGTCATTGTCGCACACAAAAAATTTAGCTTTTATAGTTTCTGAATTTTTATATTTAATTTTTAGAATTATCGAGCCATATTGATGTATTTTAGTACTGTTTACTGCCCATAGGGTGGTTGTCTCCCTTTTTAGGTTACTCTGTATTTCTCTGTCATGGTCATTTTGGGGGTACATTTTTTTATAAATCCTATACGGGATTATATTACCATTTGCCCTCGTGTCCACTTTCATTCTTATTTTGTGTTTTCTTTTCTCAGAATCTTCACAATCTATGTTGGCAAATATTTCCTTTCTGTTGTTGTCATTCTCTTTATTTATGGTGTACAGGTACAAATCATCTTCTTGATCAGATCCATTGTCCGCTTTGTACGTTGCATTTACATTTTTTTTTACAATATTCCACTTTACATTTCTGTTGTGTGGACTTTGGCTTCTAGTTACACACGAGCTTCCTTGTCTCATTTTGTTTGGACTCTGTTTTCTATTTTGTCGCACGTGCATTTTCATAAGACAGTATTTTTCGAAATGATGCAGTTCATGGCATCTTCTGCATTCTTTGTTAAAAGCATTACAGTCTTCTTTTCTTTTTCTGTGATCTTTTTCCACATCTTGTGCACGGTTTGGCTTTTCTTATCTCAACCTCGTGGTATAAACCCATTTTTCCTTCGTTAGCATCCTTATAGCGCGTGTTACTTTGGGTTGTAGCTTTGTATGTTCTTGTGCTTTCGATAGCTAATTTTAGTGTGAGGTTCGATTTACTAATCAGATTTCATCTTTCGTCTGAATATTTTAATCCTTTGATTATTTGTTCAAGGAGTCTTTCATCCTTATTAGTACCAAATTCGCATCTATTTGCTTTTGTTTTTAGTTTGATTAAATATTCGTCTATTGTTTCTTCATTTTGCTGGAGTGAGGTAAATTCTAATCGTTCAACCCATTTATTTGGTTTTTGAATCATTTGTGTTTCAAAAACTTTAAATACATTTTCCAAAACTTCTTTTTGTTCGGTCATTAGCTGGGCATTTTTTATAACCTCTCGACCCTTTGGTCCTGTGCTTATTAAAATATAGTTGTATTTTAATTTTTCTTCCATGTTGTTAATAACGAAGTAGGATGACATAAAGTCAACCCATTCACTGAAGGCTTCATGTTTATTTTTGTTTGAAGGCTTCATGTTTATTTTTGTTTGAGCTCACCTTGTCACACACATTTTTATGCATGCTACTAGATTGGCATCTAGGTCCCACCTTTTTATTGTTGAAATAGTTAAATGTAAACACCTCTTCTACTCTGTTAGTTTCTCTTCTCACACTTCCTGTTTGTAAAACTATTTTCCATTTGCTTGCTTCCTTGATAGCTACAATCTCCAAAAGTTTAAATGCAATGTCAATTGCCATCTTCTATCTCCTTGAATTCCATCCATCTTTTATCTTTCTTGTATTTTTTCCTCGCTATAACCCCCTCCACACCAGTAATAGTTCTGCCTTGATTGGGTCAAAATGATTATAAATATAATAAAAGAATAATAATCAGCTAGCATTCTGGGATATACTCAAATTTCACACAGGTTCTTCTATATATAACAAACTGACATTTACTAGAAAATATTTCAGCTTCAATTCCCACCATTTGTACAGTGTACAGAAAAGGGCAATGTCTGATGCTTACATCACTGCGTAAATCATAAGTGGCATCCGCACACATAACAGGAAATGATCACCATTGAATGTACTCTTCAGAATAACTATCCTACAAACATAACATCAGCTTCTACAGGCAGAAACATTGTTCAAGGAGTAGGACCATAAAACTGCCAGTCTGCCTGCCTTATGCCAAAGGCTTATCAGAAACGATTCAGAAGCAACTTCACCTGATAAAGCAATTTCTGCTGACTCAAGCCTACAACAAAGGACAATATTACCAAGAACTGTGTATACTTCATCCCTTGCAGCTGTGGCAAAGAATATAAACACAAAACTAGCCACCTGCTAAAAGTAACATTGGAGGAACATCAATAAACCATAATTAGGGGTGCAACGATGAAATCTGGCATATCAGCTCATGGATGGAAGGAAAAGAATAGTAATCAACCCCTGTGAGGTGAATTAAAATATGGCTCAGTGAGGAGCACTAGACAGACATCTGAAAGAATCAGATCATATGCTGGTCTATGAGAACCTACTTAGCAGGCCCAGCATAGAAATAAATATGATGTAGGATCCCTCCAAAAATAGAAGTCACAGAAAGACTTTGGCAGCAGCTTCAGTGAGTGCAGTCAAGCCTGACAAGCAGCAGCACACATCAAAAAAGTATTGTTAGGTTTAAGAGAATAGCCAAGTAGATTAAAGCACTGGTTCATGTGTTTGGTGGCATAATATTGCAAGTTCAATTCTTGAACTGGGCAAGTGTGTACTTGGACTCAGTGGGACAATAAAAATTAGATGAGACATCTCTGGACTTGGATAATTTTTTAAGGAGATTAAAGATAGGTTTCCATTCAAATTTCCCCAAAGGTTATCTCGATCAACAATTATTTTATGAAAAATAATTTTGTGATAATGATAGCAATAATTATGTAAATGATAAATTATCCCAGAAATTCAGATATCAATAACAAGATTGGCAAATTGAATTTCCATTCTTAGTTTGGGAAAACTTTTGCCATGATCACTCTTTCCTCATGAAAATCAATTATTAGCTATTCATATACCTAATATATGGTATTACACAGCTGTTGCTACTACTTATCACTATATCTCATTACCCAATCCTGTAATAATTATGCTTGTTCAACCCTTCATTAGTTTACATAACCTTTACACCCTGCCAATACCTTATAAATCATTAACTATTCCATTTTGATTATGTGAAAAGAGGAGAAAGGTATTGCTTGTTTTCAGTGAGAAAAGGGAAAATAGAAGTGGAGAGAGAATCAGATTAAGCTGAAAACTGATACTACACTTTGATCTCGGGTATAAGTCCCAGAAGCAATGGCAACCTCGATGTATGAACCACATACATTTTTTTTTGTTTTCTTGCTAACAAATACTTGTTTTCTGACAAAGAAATTCGATTTGTTTCCATAGCAATGTAATGGACAGTATCTGATGTTGCTGTGCAAATACCCTTGGGAAAGGTATTACTCTGTCTCTTCCCTCCAGTTATGGGTTAAATAACAGGACAGATTTGGTTCTATAGCCTTGGCTGGCAACCAGTCTACTGCAGAAAATAATGGCCACCTACTGCATGATAATCTTTTGCCTAGTCAGATATGATTGCCCAAGCATGTATCATGTATGTCACTCAACTGACTAACTGATGATGTTGCCAGTCAGGAAGTACATCATTTATTTAGATGATAAAAATTGAATATTGTCCTAATTGATGCTTTAGGTATCTATCCTCAGTAGTGACATCATCTGAACAGTATAACTAATTTCAGCCAAAAGATAAAGTGTTATATGTAAATGTAATACTTGCCTGCCAACTAGTGGGTAGAAATCATTCTCCCTCAGTTATGTTTCTGAGAAAAATGAATACTGAGAGGTGCCCAGTCCTGGAGAACAAATACCTGAGGTTGAACCACCCAGCTTCAATATAGGGATGGATTGATGTTCACGACTGAGGTCAGTGGAACTGATGGTTGCAGAGGCTAAGCACTTATGCTCATGTTCCTCACATTAAATTCGACCTTGTATCACATCACATTCCAGTGGCGAGAAAAGGTAAATACCTGTATGAAAATGTAATTATTTTGGTTTGAATTTCTGGTACAGCATGTCATTATTTAAAACTGAGATGAGGACAATAGTCTGTTATAAATAGTGTAAATAATTTTTATTATGTTTCTTTAGATAAACAGTGTATGTCTATCAATAAGTATCTGCATGTAAAAAATCTCTGCTGGATTGAAATTAACATATTGCCCAATTCATATATTGTAAAGTTGATTTTATTTTGTTTTCTTTACAGATCTTCCAATACTAAAAGAAATATTGTCAGTGAATCCTGTGAAAATAATCCTCCAGCCTATTAAAGAAAGATTTTTCAAAATTTGACACGTCATTTAATAGTTTACTGGTAAAACCATTTTCAAGAAAGCAGATTCATATTTGCAATGAAATCAAATATGAGCAATCATGTAAAAACACATAGAGAGAAACCATATTCTTGTGAAGTATGTGGATCTTCATTTGCGCATAAATCCACAATGCTACAGCATATTCGAACACACACTGGAGAGAAACCATATTCTTGTGAAGTATGTGGCTGTTCATTTGCATATCGATCCAGTTTGCAACAACATATTCGAACACACACTGGAGAGAAACCTTATTCTTGTGAAGTTTGTAGCTCTTCATTTTCACAGAGAACCAATTTGGTGCAACACATTCAAACACACACTGGAGAGAAACCTTATTCTTGTGAAGTTTGTAGCTCTTCATTTTCACAGAGAACCAAATTGGTACAACACATTCGAACACACACTGGAGAGAAACCTTATTCTTGTGATAAGTGTGGTGTTTCTTTTGCAGGAAAGTCAACTTTGAGAAGACATCTGCAAACACACACAGGTGAAAAACCATATTCTTGTGAAGAGTGTGGTTTTGGTTTTTCACGAAAATCACATTTGTTGCGGCATATGCGAACACACACTGGAGAGAAACCATATTCTTGTGCTGTGTGTAAATGTTCTTTTTCAACAAGTTCTCATTTAGTGGATCATATGCGGACACACACAGGAGAGAAACCATATTCTTGTGAATCGTGTGGCACTTCATTTTCACAAAAAAGTGCTTTAGTGCAGCACATTCGAACACACACAAAGGAGAAACCATATTCTTGTGAAATATGTGGATCTTCATTTACCCAGAAATCTAATTTAATGCAACACATTCGAACACACACAGGAGATAAACCTTATTCTTGTGAAGTGTGTGGTTCTCCCTTTTCACAGAAAACAAATCTGAGGCAACATGTTCAAACACACTCTAAAAAGAAACCATATTCTTGTGAAGTATGTGGAAATTCATTTGTACAAAAATCTACCCTAATGCGACACATTCGAACACACCAAAGGGAGGAATCTTATTCTTGTAAAAAGTAGAGATATTCTTTGTCAGAAAATTCATTTTATTAAAACATATTCAAACACAAAGGCTAGAAACCATGTTCTTTTAAAGTTTATGGGGTTTTTGTGCAGAAATCAAACTGAATTCAACACAAAAACTATAATCTTGTGAAAAGTAGGGGTATTATTTTTTGTTAAATGCCATTTTAGTAAAATATATGCAAACATGCATGAGACAATGCGTATTTATGGGAAGTTTGTGGTTTTTCATAGAAATCATATATTTGGACAAACTGGAACGAGACCATATTATTGTGATGTGTGTGGATCTTCTTAAGAAAGCTCGATTTTGTAAATCATGCATGGGCACAAAGTTTGTGCCCACCATTCAAGGGCCTACTGAAGAGAAATCATACTCTTGTCAAGTATGTGAATTTTCTTTTTTTTAAACATCAGTTTTAATAGTACATATGTGTACATACACTGGAGTGAAAGCATTCTCTTGCAAACACAGTGAACAGAAACCATTTTGTGGACTGATACAGATGCTTACTTCAATTTTACACAATATGCAACAGAAACTCATACGCCTGTGAAATGACTTAATCTGTATAACAGGAAAATATGCAGAACATTGTTCTTTGTGAGGACAATATTTTTCTATGTTAAAACTGTGTGTTTAATAATGAGGCATAATTAATGTGAGAGAACATAAAGACTTGACTATAATATACTAAACATTCTTCCCAGTTATACAGTTTAATATTAATAAATCAACAAGATACATATCAACATAAGATCATAATTTGATGTTATTTTGAGTTGCCTTATGTGCGTCTGACAAGATTATTTCCAAGGAATGACTTTTTAATTCACATTATGGAGAAACATTTGTAAAATAAATGGATCTACATGTCAACGTAATTCATATTTTTTATATAGCATCATCTAAAAGCGAACTTTGAAATTTGTATATAATTGTTTAATATTGTTTGTCAAATCATTTCATAATTATCTTTGAAAAAGGTCATACACAATGCAAATATTTTAAATCTTTGAAATGTTCTTCTTATGAACTTAATTTTTCTTCAAAGACAGAAGCCTTTGCTTCTGAATTCTCCATGATAACAAAAATTATTTGTTTTATGAAAGAAAATGTTTGATTATGACATTAATGTTTTTTATAAATTTCTAATTGAATTTTCTGAGGTTTCCATCATTAAAATGGCTTCAATGTCTTGAGTTACCTAATGCGTGTCTGATAAGATATAAAATTATTTTTCCAATGACAAATGTTTCTGTCTATACTTCTCCATGGTAACAAAAATTGTCTTTGTTTTATAAAAAAAAATGTTTATGTTAATTAAATTTAATTAAGCATATGATGTTAATGTTTTACATAATTTTCTGACCAAACTTCATAAGCTTGAAAGAAAAATCTGCTACATTACATGTAATGACCTGGCATCTCAGCTTCAGTCACTTTCCCACTGCTGTACTTACTATGTGCCTTTTGTATAAATATTTCTCTGGTGATTCTTCTGATGGGCAATTTTATTTGGTACCTCAACCTTAACACATTACTAGATAGGTAGCTAGGTCTCATCATTTGACAGTTGAAATAATTAGCAATAACTTTTAGCTCTATGCTATCATTTTCTTGTTGTACTTGTTACTTGTAGAATTCTCTTCTGCAAAAATTTAACTGCAATGTCAATCATTAATTTCTGTTTTCTTAATTCCTGTTTTTTATTGTTCTACTTAATGTTTTCTTTTTTTTTCATATTCTCTCACACTAAGTAATCCTTGTGTCTTAGTGATTTTATTGCCTTGCTTGGGTGAAATAAAAAATGGAAAGTATAATTGTCAGAATTACTATGATAGTCATCACTTGACATGTCGCTCTGTTATGGATATCACTCAAGTGACTCATAGACCATAAAAACTGTCTGGTTAGCATCCTCAAAAAAGAGCATGTCCAATTTTTCATATAATTTTTCCATGCCTGTAAAAAAATTCTTGCAAATTGTTGTACTTACACAATTTTAGAGTAGACAGTAGAATGAATTTTGAAGCCATGATGTCATTTGCTGCACTCTGCTACTAATGTACATTTAAATTAAAGAAGTTTAACAAATGTTAGAGAAAATTATGCATTCAATCTCTACTAAGGTTCAAAATAAATTTGGCTATTCAGTTTTTCCTAGTAAGCCTATATCTTTATATATTCCTTCAGACCTTTAATTTAAAGTAAATTTTTGTGCATTTTCAAAGTCATGGATAGCAGTAGGAAACTACAGTTTTTGATCTATAATGCCACAGGCTACTGTGCATAAATATTTTTATTACAATTTAAGCAAAAAGTAAGCATTGTTTTGCAAAATTCTGTTAATCCTTAAATTTACTAAATGACTTTGAGATACATCTTTAGGACAAATATTGTATTTTAAAGAGATTTTTAAATGTTTTGTTAGTATTTTCATATAGATTGCAGCTTTGATGAGTGATTGTAGTAACGTTTTGAAAATGTCAAAAAATTAATTTACACCCAGAAACTTTTCTTCTCATACAGATTAGCATGATGCTATTATTGTTCAAATAAAACCAAATTTTAACATCAAAGAAAATATTTGAATTGTCCAAAATGCATTTTTCAAGTCTTTTAGTAAGTCTGTAGTGATAACTACAGTTAAATTATTTAAAATGCATGTTTGTTTTTAGTATGTCCATAATGAACAAAATGATAAATATAAAATCAAAAATCAATCAGATCAAAACATACCTTTTTTAGAATAGACTTGAAACAAATTTAATAAAACCACATAGACATGTTTTGCTTAACACACGCACAAGGCGAATGCTTTATTTACATTAGGAACTGTTTTAAAAAAATCGAGATAACTCTTGGCAGACTGAGAGTCATTGATAATTCAACACTCCTCCTCAATTGCTGTCAGACTACTGTATCAGTTCTCTAACACTTAGTTCTCTGAGCTTCACAAATTGTGTGCTCACAAGTTCTTTTCTCAGCACATCAGCTATCATGTCTTTGCTCTGACAGTACTCTAGTTTAATAGTCACCATTTCCACCTGCACTCGAATGTAGTGAAACTTAATGTCAACATGTTTGGCTCATCCATGATATTGTGGATTTTTTGCCATACATATTGTTGATTGATTGTCCTCGTATATCAGTATCGGTTCAACTGAAGCTCCTATTACATCACTTTGAAGACATTGCATCCATACTGCCTTCTGTGCCGCACTTGCCAATGCCATGTATTCTGCTTCAGCTGTTGGTAATGCAACACAGGTTTGCTTCTTACTTCTCCAGCTGACAGCCGCTCCACTTAATTTGAACAAGTACCCGGAGGTTGATCTGCGATCATCTAAATCACCAGCCCAGTCTGCATCTGAGTACCCCAGGAGATCGGTTGTTTTTTCCTTGTCACATAATAAACCTTACCCTCGTGTACCGTTTACGTAACCCAAGATATTTTTTACAGACTTTCAGTGTTCTATTGTAGGCTGGGAGCAGAATCTTGCAACATTTCCGACAGCATAGGCAATGTCAGGTCATGTCCTTGTTGACAGATACAGTAGTCTTCCAACTGCCGATTAATACAATTCTTAGTTGACCAGCTTGTTTTCTTTACTTGCTTTAGTTAATCATGCTCCAACATTAATTGGAGTTGATGTGGGTTTTGAATTTTACATTTGGAATCTTTTCAAAACTTTACTGTATATGCCTGTTGTCCAATCCATATTTTCCCTGATTCTGGATAAGCAATCTTAACACCTAAGAAGTGATGTAGTTTCCCCAAGTCCTTGACGTTGAAAATTTTTGATATTGTATTGACAAATTCTTGGATGCATGTCAGAAATTTGCTCGCCAGAATGATATTGTCAACATAAACAGCAGTTATTAAGATTTCTCCTCCTGAAAATTCTATGTAGATGCAAGGATTATTCTCTGCTTGAAGTGCATCTTTTTCAGCTGGCAATCCAGTGATTAATTCCAACATCTTGGCGTTTGTTTCAAACCATAGATGCTTCACTTCAGTTTACAGACAAGATGTTCCTTGTTTTTAACTTTAAATCCTTCTGGTTGCTTCATGTAAATTTTTTCCTTCCTTCAGCTCACCATTTAAGAATGCAGTGGTTATGCCTAAATAATGTAACCTCAGGTCAAGATGTGCTGCTAACACAATAACAGTTGGCACCGATTCAAATCTGACAACTGGGCAGAAGGTCTCATCATAATCAGTTCCGTGCTTCTGAAGAAAACCTTGAGCTACCAATCGAGCTTTATGGTGTTCCACGTCTCTGTCAGCATTATACTTTCGTTTAAACACCCACTTGCTCCTAATAGCTTTTTGTCCACTGGGAAATTCCGTAAGGTCCCATACCTTATTAGTATGTAAGGAAGAAATTTCACTTTCCATTGCTTTCATCCATTCATTTTTCTCAGGACTAGAAAGTGCTTCTTTCATTGCCAATGAGTCATTTAAATTATGAGCCATGTAGGCCCATACACCATACTGATCTGGAGCTTTCTTAATCCTTGATGATTTTCGGGGTCCTGTCACCTCTTGCAAGTTATCATCATCATTACAGCTGTTTTGATATTCAATTACTATTGGAGATTGATTTACAACTTCCTTCCTCCCCTGTTCAGCTATTGAATCTGATTTGTTGAAGATGACATCTCTGCTATGGAATACTGTTGATTTTATTGTATCATAGAGTCTATATTCTTTAACACCGATACCATATCCAAGGAATATACTTTTCTTTGCTTTGGAATCCATTTTAAATTTTTCATCCTTTTGGTATGTGGACAAAAGCATCACATCCAAAAATGTGTAAATAGCTCACGTTAGGTTTGTAGCCCTTCCATACTTCATATGGCATCGTACCTTGTACTGCATTTGTTGGGCTCAGGTTTCAAACATATGAAGCAGTGGATAATGCCTCTGCCCAAAATTTCGAATCCAACAACATTGCTCATACTGTTTCTACCAATGTTCAGTTCGTTGTTTCAGCTACTCCATTTTACTCTGGAGTTTTAGGAACAATATATTTGTCGTATACCCTCCTTCTTTAAATAATCTTCAAATTATCAGTGTGTAGAGTCTTAACACTATGTCCAGTGAATTTCTCTACTATGGTTTTCCATTCCATGAACCATTTGAACACATCTCTCTTGTACTTGAGCACATATATCCACACAAATCTTGATTTATCTTCAATAAATGTGACAAAATATTCAGCTCCACTAAGCAATTTTGGCTCTATCCTTCCACAAACATCGCTATGTACAATTCTGAGAAGTTGGGTGGTTCGCCTTCCACCAGATTTTGGAAATGAATAACAATGATGTTTTCCATCCAAGCGTGACTCACAAAAGTTGATATCCTTGGTTACATTATCGTCAAGGCCAGTTACTAGTTGGTCCCTTACCAGTTTCTGCAAATTCTTTGCTCTAAGGTGGCCAAAACGTCTATGCCAAATCTCCTGTTTTGTGTTACTACCTAAGCAGGTAGTTGCTGCATGGGCTGCTTCATGTGCTTCATTGCAGTTTAAATAGTATATGTTCCCAATTTTTGAACCTGTAGCCACCACTTCTGCTTGTCATCCAAAAGGTGACAATTCTATTCAGTAAATATGCATGTCTTTCCAGATTTAGTAGCTCTAGACACACTTAATAAGTTATAAGATAATTTGGGATCACATAGAGTTCCATACAACCTGCATCATTGGTGTTTCCCCTCTGGTACATTCACTTTCAGTTCTATTGTTCCTATTTCTAATGCCTCAACTGAGAATCCATCACCAACGGTTATTTCCTCTGCTACGTCCAATTTTTCTGAAATTAATGAATTTCTTCACATCGTAACATGTTGCTCCAGAGTCCACATTCCAGTTGCTCTTTTTATCATTAGACAGCAATGCATGATGTGCAAAAAGTCCAACAATGTAATCGTTAGAATCACTTAAGTCATCCTGCATTTTCTTAGTGAAGAAGGCTTTCTTTTTAGATGGTTCCACTTGACACTCCCTTTAGTATCTTCACCAAGCAATCGACAGTCACACTTAATGTGTCCATTTTTTCCACAGTGATAACACTTGGGTCCCCTTTTGTTGATGTGATGTTTTGACATCATGGCTTTCAATTCGGTACCATTAATTTTCCTTTCTTTAACCTTGGTTTCTTCGTACAGTAATCGTTCAGTCACTAACACCCATTTGGGAACATCCTGACTTGCTTCAACTGGAGTCATCAACATGTTATAAGAATCTGGGAAAGTAGCTAGGAGATGTACAACTCTATCCTCCTCATCAATTGAATCGCCAAAGACTGCTAACGTATCAAATATTTCCATCATCATTTTGATGTGTTCGTAAACAGAGTTGCCCTCCTTTAATTTAAGGATATATAATTTTCTCCTCAACGCTAATTTGTTAGCTCACGTTTTATTTTGAAATTGATCAGCCAATTTCTTCCACACAGCTGCAGGATAATCAGGGTCTCCAATTAGATACAACAGTGATGGTTCCACTGAGAGCACAATCATCATTAAGGCACGATCTCTTATTGATAAATATTTCGCATATGTTGTTGCATCTGTCCTTCTTTCTGGAAAAACCTCTGTTTTGTTCACAATGCTCCACAAACCATCTTTAATTAATGCCATTTTGCATTGTACTTTCCAAGTGGCATAATTTGTACCATTCAGTGGCACGAGGTTACTAAGTTTTCTTTCCATTGCCATTATACGTTATAAAGCGATACAAAGCTTCTACCGCAACCTAGAATTCAAGATGGCTGAAAAAAAAGGTCCCTGGCTTATTTTCTGAGCCCATAACCTTTGAACAAAAAAATAAATATAAAGTCAAGAATCAATCAGATTGAAACATACCTTGTTTTGAAGAGATTTGATCTTTCAAACTGGAAGACAAATTTAATAAAACTACATAGACATGTTTTGCTTAACACACATATGAGGCGAACGCTTTATTGACATTAGGGACTGTTAAAAAAACAAAAAACAAGAGAAGGTAACAAAGACTAAGAGCAGATAACTCTTGGCAGACTGAAAGTCATTGATAATTCAACATAACAGTACCTAGCAATTATATTCAACCTAATTACCAGTAACTGTAGATAAGAAAAAGTAGTAACTATACTTTGCTGATAAAATGAGATACTGTATAGCTTCTCACAAGTTTGGCTGGACTATTTTGAACTTATAAAATTATTTATATAGAAATATAAAATGGTGACAATTTCTCCATCACACCCTGTATATAGCAGGTGCACTGGCCCAGATATGGCAGCAATATTCAAAGCAAGGACAAATGATTGACTTATGAATATGTAAGATAGATTTTGGTGAGAAAAAATTCTCACACAATACAGTGAACCAACTTTCTTTGCATCAGATCTAGCAATTGATTCAATATAATCTTCCCACTTCATGTCAGCAGAAAATATTAGTCCAAGAAAGTGCTATAAGTCACTTTCCTGGAGGTCAGCATCAGCTAGGATGATAGAAGGTAAAAATTGTCTTTTTATTACTGATAATACAGAATGCTTTACTTGGAAATTTTCTTCCAACTTCATGCCTAACACTTCATGAGTATTTTCACTTGATTTTTCCCTTCGAGAAAGGAATCTCTACTGAGTGATATGCACAACTCCAGTTATCGTTTCCACTATCTCTCAACTAAATCCCCACAACTATTGACATTATCCTTGTAATTGTCCAAAGAAAATATGCTCCTGAGCTGATTCCTCTTCTCCCCAAACTACAATAAATGTGTTGCTGATTCTTGTCTTTCAGCTTGTTGAAAATTGTCCTCTGTGGTTTCTGTCATTAAGAATTCTGCCGAATTGCAAAAAACAGACACTTATACACAAAAAACAATACCCAGTCCAGTGGCAAAAGCTGTTGTTTGCACCAGGGGTGGCAGTACTATCTTAGCCACCAAAACTGTGTTACCTCCCCTAGTTAGTGGCTGATGAGGACAGGATATCACATTTACTTTCCCACATTGTATGTAGAAAATTGAAAATAATTTTTTTATTTACAAATATTTAATAAATCTTCAACATATAGAAAAAAAACTATCATGAAATCTTTATTATTTCCCATTTAATAAAGTTAGTATTGATTGGCATTTTGCCTATGTTTTGACAAAAAATCCAAAGAATAGAATTTGTTAAAATTTTGTAGGTTTTTGTAAATTTTTAAATAAAAAGATTTCTTTTCAAATGTATTTCTTTACAAAATGATAATAAAACTTAGTAAAATAATAAATAATAAATATTGCATTATACATGGTTCACATATTATAATCTGGTAAATAATCATTACCATGAGAATCTTGGTAGTTTAAAGTAATAGTTGTTGTGATGTATTGAAGGAGGATAAAATGAATATATTCAATCACATTTAAGGAACACTTACTGTTTATTTGTGTATCTCACAATCCTCCTCTTTTTGGAGGGGTGAGGTATGTAATTTAATTTTTTTTTTTTTTTCAGCTTTATACATTGACCTTAAAGTGTTCTGGTCTTTTGCTGAGTCTTCCACTTCTAGTGGTAGTTGGTTGTGTAGTATAAGCTGGGGTGAAAGTTACGAGGTTGAAACACTAACTGGTGATGGAAGCCTGACTACTTTCGTCTGGAGGTTGATACTGGGGATGGGAATAGATTTGCCTGGGTTGTTGCAGGTAACTCTGTAGTTTGAAAAAAAAAACTTAATGGACGTCCGCGCACAAAAGAATCTTGTTGGGAAGCCATATTGCTTTTATGAAGACAAAGTTTCACAAATTCATGGCTAGTACGAGAGTTGAGGAAATATAGACATGGCTGATGAGGGAGGTTATTTTTTTTCTCGTGTTAGATTACCTACCCACACTCTCTTTGGACGAACTTATGCTGCAATTGTGTTTCAAATTGCTAATATACACTTTGATTGGGAAAGGACTATTTTGCATTCTCAAGTTACACAACTACAAGCTCATCTGTTTGTATAGAAGTAGGTACCAGTTCATCAGAATGTTGTTGCCAGAGCTGATTTCCACCATATGATCTTGAACCTTGTTGGGAGGTGATCTTTGAATGTTGTCAGCATTGATATCTCTGAGCAAAGACAGTGTCACCCTTCTTTATTTATAGTGAATTTGCCTGAGAGTGGAAAATAATCTGTCTGCTCTGATTTGCTGACACACTGGTTTTGATGTTGGATCATAGTATTTCAAACTTTGTAGTTTTTGACCAAACCTGATGTTGCTGGTGACTCGTGTGGTAGTGTGGGGTGAATTTCTATAAGAAATTAGGGATTTGGAGAGCTTGTATGGATGGTAGGATGTGCGTTGTGGTGCAGTGGATATCAGCTTGGAATGAGAAATTGGGGAGCCGAGTTCAAATTCCAGATGAATTCATTGCATTCACTTACACGCAAATACCCTTGGGAAGGTATTAATCTGTCTCTTCCTTCCAGTTATGGGTTAAATAACAGGACAGATTGGGTTCTATAGCCTTGGCTGGCAACCAGTCAACCGCAGAAAGCAATGGCAACCTACTGCGGGATAATCTTCTGCCCAGTCAGTCATGTCTCTTTCAAGACATGATCGCCCAAGCATGTTTCATGTATGGCACTTAACTGACTGACTGTATGGATGGTACCACATTCATGATTTGCTGATTTCAGAGATCGCATCATTCGTTCTGCTAATCCATTGGTATTGGATGCTTTTTAGATGTCTAATACCATTACATGTAGAGAAGCATTTAAGCTCATCAGATGTGAATATTGGTGCCTTATCTGAAACTATTAGTTTTGGGATACCATATTTTACAAATGTGAACATTGTCATCAAGATATCCATGATTGTAGTTGCTGTAGCACTAGATGTAGGAATTACCACTTCTACCCATTTCGAAATGGACACCAACTGCTACAAGAAACATTGATCCTTGTAAGGAACTTTTGGTGGGTCCAGTTGAGTGATGGGGCATATTGCACATGCCTTCACAACTGCTTCAATGTCCTTGTCACAATTAGGCCACCAGAAGATTCCTCTGGCCAGGCTTTTCATTTTGACAGCCCCAAAAATGGCCTTTGTGCAAATCTTGGATGACTTGTTTATGTAGTTTTTCTTGTATATCTACTCTTGATCTCCCCAACACACACACACACACACACACACACACACACACACACACACACACAAGCAAACAGTTGTTGGGGATAAAAGTTTATATCATTTCTGATGAAAGTTATGAAATTTTTCTGGCACATTTTATTCCAGACTAAATAAATTACATGGGATAGGATTGGGTCAGTTCTTGTTGCTTTACTTGGATATAATTCCGCTAATTCTTTGTAGAAATGTGTGTCACCTTCTTCATCTATGTCTCTAATTGACTCTGGAAGTAGCAGGTATGATAAACCATCTGGATTTGTCACTATGAATCCCAATAAAAAAAGCCCATGAAAGAAATACCATATCTTTGTAGTCTGCAGGCTTTGTTGGAATGTCCTTCTTTGGGCCAATAATGAATTTGAATAACTTGTAGTTTGTAACAAGTGTGGCTTTGTTGTTGCACAAATAAATGAAAAATCTTTTCACTAATCATATAAGTAGCAGTTTGCTTGCTTTCCACTAGAGTTGCAAGGTGGAAAATTAAAGACTTTCCTCTTTTATTATCCTTGTCTTGTTCCGTCAGTCTCTGACTTCCTGATGACATTTATAACCTCCTTATTGCCAGCATGAATTTTGATGGCAACCTTCTGGGCCATTTCTATGGAGGTAGTGATAGAGCAAGCCTTACAAAATAAGAGGGTCTTCTTGAAGAAGTCACTTTTGGGTCATTTTGCACCTTAGACCACACCCTAGTCTGTCTTGCAAGGTGTCATTTAAATAATTAATAAAGTTACAATAAACAGATAATTGTTTTATATCTGCAATAAAGTCTGATGCAATTTCAGAATTTTTCTCTCTCCTAACATGGAATTCTATATCATGCCATGATTTCAAACGGCTTTGAATTAGTGTTGAAGGAGTGACGTACACATTAAGGTGGAATAAAAAATATCAAAATTCTGAAATCATATTCCTAATAGTAATAAAAAGTTGTGTCTTCACTTAGAAGTAACAAATCCAAACTATTATCAAAATTGATTAATATCTTGGGCTGTCAAAATTAGTTTGAAAAATTGACATTTTATATTAAATATGCAATTTTCAAAATTTTCTATTTTCTTATTTTGATAGTTTTTGGGATCTAATAATGACATAAATGCTTACTGATTATAGTTGTCAATAATCATAATCTTTATTTATTCATTGAAGTTAATAAAAACATTTCCTTTCAAATTTTATCATTTTTGTCTAGAGAAATATGTTGCTTGAATAAATCCATTCTGATTATTTTGTCCACACTGAGACTCAAGCTTCAGTTACTGCCTTTACACAATGTTCAACAGCTTGGGTGTGACAAGGCAGTCCTAAAAATGGGAGAGTTCTACCCTTTTCCCTCAATTCCTCAATTATGGAATTCATAGTTAAGGGGTGGGAGGGTTCAATATAAGATGACAGATCTGCCCAAGATATCAGAAAAAAGTAGTCAGAAGCATCAAAAGTGATTGTTGGTAATCTGAATTGTCAAACTCCATTGTCTTGTTCTTGTCTGGCTTTGAAAATTCACCTGATGGCTAATTCTCACACAAATTCTTGTTTATCATAGAGCATAGAAACCAGAATGTTCTCAGGATGTAGAAAATATGCATTTCTTTGAAGTACAAGATGTACTATTTCTTTTTGGTCATTAGGCAGGACTTTAGATCTTTGAATCATTTTGAGAATATAAGGAGCTCCATGACCAAGTGACCAAAATCATTTAATATCAAACCATGGAGGAGCATTTAGTTTTATGATAAATGTTGCAATTGTTTTCAGTTTTTCTTCTGGTTCTTTGGTCCCAACATAGAGATGAAATGTTTGGTTCACCATTGTCACTCAGCGTGAGTGGGAGAGTGTTCCCGGATTTTTTCCAACAAAAGCATCTGGAACTTCACCTTTGTCAATAGCTCAGCATGTCAAGAAGGTATCTTTGATCTGTGGTTAATTTAATATCATTGTATTGAAAAGAAATTGTTTTCAAACTTTTTCACTTTTAAATATTCATATTCTGTTAATGCTTTTCCTACATTACCAAAATGGCTTTGAGAGCCTGTAGTTGTTCCATCCAGGTATTTAAAGATAATATGCAGAAATAACTCATTCAGATGAATAAAACAACTGGTCCACTGTAATAGTCTCTGCATTTTCTCCTCTAGTAGTTTAATTATTCCTCCTGAATAACTGGTATTTATGACAGTTCCATCACATTCAAGGCAAACTAGGTTTTCAACAGATATACTTTTCTTATAGCAGAAGTCTAGTATTGATTAAGAGATATCTTTTGCTGTTCCACTTTTTAGTAAAACATGTCCCATATATATGGATTATGGTTCTTGTATTAAAGAAATATGTTCCTCTGTGATAACTTACCATTTATTTTTTTCCACCACAATTGTCTTATCCTTTCTTCCATCAAAATATATGGCCTTTGGTGCTTTGGATTGGTGTGATTCATTGTTATTCTATATGCTCCTCACTTTAGAACACTCTCTTCATAGTTTAATTCTGTCAATTATACTACTTGTTTCTTCAGTAGAAACTGTTCTTATGTCTTGCGAAATGGGGGAGAATAATGCTGCTGCTGCTCTGACACATTGAGTCTGTCGCAAGTCAGAGCAAAATTTGGTAGTGATTTCCACATCTGCTTTGGCTTCAAGCTGCTTGATGTTACTGCCACATATTGTGGTTGCTCTTGCTCCTTGTCCCCTGATTCTGAATCATCTGTTGAAATAAAAGGAGATTTAATTGGAAAAATAGTAGTTGATTTCTTTACCTTTTTGACATTTTGGTCTTCATGTTTTTGTATTGTTTTGGTTTCTTCTACATCAGTGTTTTCTATGATAATTTTCTGAGCAGATATTCACAGGGATCTTTTGTTCCTTCTTGCAGGAACATTTCAACAATTCATTACATTCGCAGGATCATATGTCAAACAATCAATAGGAATTGTCATGAAATTGTCTTAGTTTTTCATTATATGGTGCATTATTCTTAAAGTTCTGATATGATTTCAAAAGCTGTCTGTATTTTTCATTATATGTCTTCAACATTTATATGACGATGACCAAAGATACAGTTGGAAGACTTGCTGAATCCCATATTAGCATGACAGTGTTGCGAACCTTGGCTGCAATGTCAGAAAAACAAGGCTCTTGCTGGTTTCTCTCCACTTTGAGTTCCAGTTTAGTTACCAAATAAAATTTCATAACATCATTATAGGTAGGTAATGCATTCATTTTCAGAAGTTGTAGGGAGCCAAAGGTAGCAAACTTACTATGTCAAATTTTGGGACCAGTAGTCATCCTGTAAAACGTGTTTTAAAATTAAAGTTTCAGTACTCACCAGCAACAACTCCTTGATTGATCTTCCTGATGCACTACACATTAAGTTTTGTATCTAATATTTATATTGTTATCAGGAATACCTTCTAGATGCTGACCCTGCCTATTTGATTCTGGAGACAGGTGCTTCTCTGTTATGATGGAAAAATGTACTTTAAGTGAATTGGCAAATTGAATCTTTTTGCAGCCCATCAGGAAACTGGGTTGCATGGATTTTGGCCTCATATAGGTGATGCCATCCAAAGTACTCTTTGACCTCATATAGGTGATGCCATCCAAAGTACTCTTTGACCTAACAGTATCAGCAGCAGAGAGTCAAGTCTCTTTGTTTTTGCTTTGTGACACATTTCAATTCACACAGATTATGAATATTATTTTAGGATGTATATTTTAAGTAGTTAAAAAGAAATGAATCTTTTCTAGCAAGTGATGAGTGAGAGAAATTAATTTTCAAATCCAGTGTATTTGTGGTAAATAAGCAAAAGAATGGTAGAGAGAACATGAAAATAAATGGCTGTATGTTTAGTATGCAAGTTGACATGAGTAGAAATTTTTGGATCAAGCTAGGCTGACTCAAGTTAAAAGAAAGTGGTTTAAAGTTAAAACAATTTGATAGAAAAACAAAGACATTGGGTACCTTCTGTGGCATGTTTGAAATGGATATTCAGTTTGGGGTTATTCAAATCATAGTAGTAGCATGCAAGAAGGACCACAAATTGTGATGTATTGACATAGTAAAAGTAGATACAGCCAAATTAATAAACTCCATGGAAGCACAAGAGAGTGAGCTAAGACTTCTAAAAAGATACAAAGCGAGTATTCAATTAAAAGAAAATTACCATCCCAAATACATTCAAGCCAGAAAAGTATCACTGCCTTTAGTGACAGCCAAGTTAAACTGCATGATCAAGCAAGGTGTTGTCAAAAAAGGTACACTTGGTGGAAGTAACTGGGCCTCATCTATTGTAACAATAAAAAAGGTTGATGGAGATTTGCATATATGCAATGACTATAAAATTGGAATAAATCTCCAGATTGTTTGAATTCATTTCCATTACCAAACATCAAAATGGTGAATTGTGAACTGGCAAATATGGAACACTAGCAGTATAGCCCGGCATTGCTCAGGTGTAATGAAAGCTTTAAAACTAATCTATGGTCCTGGAGCTCAGACTCTTTGGACGTTGGCACGAAAGACTAAAAAGCAATAGTTGTTTCCAGTTAAAGTGAAACCGTAGACTGAAAGAAAAATTAATGGATGTAAGTCAAATTTTTATCTCCTGGTATCGATTTCAAATAAGTTTTTTCATCGTAAACTGAATTTTGAAGGCTAAATAAGTCCTCTGAGCAAATGGTATCATGGCTAAGACTAAAAACTACAATTATACCTACTTAAAGCCAAACCTGAAGCAAAAACTAAAATAAAAAGGCTGAAAAAAATGCAGATATACAGGCAGATGAACAGACACACACACAAACATCTTGTCTTATATATATATATATATATTATTAAGTAAATCATCGAGCTATATATTCAACCTCAACAGAATGCAGAAAGCACTGGATGGCCGTTTCGTCCTATATTTGGGATTCATCAGCAGTGCGCATCCACTACCAGGAATTGAACCCAGACAGTTTTTGGTTATGAGGCTGATGTTATACCAACTGTACCATGGACCCTGGTGACGAAGAGGTAACGAATTAAGCTCGATGAAGTGCGCCGCTCCTCACAAATTCCGTGGTGGAACTAATCCAAGCTCCTTTGCCTATAGGATAGTGCCTCCCCAAGCAATGACTTCCACAACCAAGCTGCTAAATCCATAGCGTGTTTTGTGGTTGAAGCACAGATAGTATTCAAGAAGTAGTAGTATATATATATATTATCGATTTTCTGCACTATTGTCAGAACTGCAACCTTGAAACTTCTGAATATCATTTCTTATGTCTTTGTCTATAAGTGTATCAAATTTGATTAAAATCGGACCACTCCTTCTATAACCTGATTTTTTTCAATTATCAATTTTCAATATTTATCAGGGGTACCTCAACACAAAACCTAGCTAAGAACACTCACAGACGCTTATAGTACAACTGTGTAAATTTTCAAAAAAATCGGTTCAGCCGTTTTAGTGTCTATAGGTAACAGATACAGACACACACACAGACAAAGCTTCATTTATAAATAAGTTTAGATTTTGAAGGAACTGATTTGAGATCTACCTACAACCAATAGGCCTGTTAAGGTAGACTCACTTACCATTTGGAATTAAAACTTCTAGACAAACATTTCAAAAGGCAATTGAAGGAATATTGTTAGGTAATTAACATGATTATTTGCCAAGTTGATATAAGGGTACAAGCAAAGACCAAACAAGAGTTAAAACAAAAAGTGGATCAAATATTATTGCAATTGAAAGAGGCAGGAGTAATCATGTAACTTTGATTGTAAGAACCTGGCATATTTGGGCTATCAAATATCGAAAACTGGTATAACACCTAACAAAAAAGATTATGGAGGTAGCGACTCCAACCAATAAAAAGAAATTAGAATCCTTTTTAAGTTTGATAAATTTTTACAGTAGATACATCCCAAAATATAGTGAACTAATTGAACCATTGTCAGAGTTGCATTAAAAGAACTCAGAGTTTAAATGGACACACAGACAACTCTTTTATGATACTAAAAGCAATTATGAAAAACAAGGGTGTTTGATCCTAAGAAAGAGATAACGCTAACCACAGACTTGAGTGAGAAAGTGATTGCTGCCATCCTATTGCAGGAAGATCATCCAATTATATACATATATATATATATATCTAGGAGATTGACAATGGCAGAGATAAATTACTCAAATATTGAAAAGGAGGCCCTAGCAATTGTTTGGAGTATAGAGAGGGAACAAAATTTTTTATTAGGTAAGAAATTTCTACTAAAGTCAGACCACAAGACACTGGAGTTTATCTTTAACCCAAGGAAGAAGTTGCTAAAGGTTATGTTGTTGAGAATTTTAAACAGGGTCATTAAAATCATGGCATTTGATTTTGGCATTGTATATATTAAAGGAAAATACCATCCCCCATATAGATGCTTTGTTGAGATCATGGTTTGTAAAAGGAACAGACGATGAACATGGAACTGAGGAAAACAAAATAATTCATTGGTTTTGAAGAGACAGATAAACTTTCAGTCAACAGGTTAAAGAGCAAGATCCAGCATTAAGCAAAATAATCGAAAAAATAAGGAATAAATGAAACAGTTGTTCAATAGTGGAGTAGCCATTTAAGGAGATACGGCAAAAGTTGAGAGTTGAAAATGGAATTGTATGCAATGGTGAAGTGATAGTAGTGCTGCAAACATTAAAATACAGAAATATTGAGTGGGGTATACAATGACGTGCATTGTGGCGTTATGGCAACATGCAGAAGATTAAAATTATAAGCATAGAGGCCAGGTTATGCAAAGTATATTGAAGAATTGATTAATAAATGCCCAAAATGCAAGGAAATTAGAAGATTCAGGCAAAAAGAGTTTCATTCATGGCCCAAAGAGGCACAACCATGGCTTAGAGTACATATGAACCACACACATCAGTAGCATAGGATCATTTCTCACAATGGTGGATGCATCTTGTGGTTGGCCAGAAGTAATCAAGGTTAAAGACTGGAGAGTGTCCACAGTCAAACAGATTTTGAGATATGTATTTGTAAGAGATGTCGTACTACGGACGTAAGTGCTAGATAATGCTCCTGAATTATAGGATGAAATTTTGTGTACATGGTCAAAGTGAATAGGCTGCATTCCGTATAAAACTTCTTCATGCCCTGCTCAATCTAAAGGAATTACAGAGTAGACGGTACAAACTGTTAAAATGTCATTGAAGGCATTCTCATGTGTCACTGAAAATATTTCTCAATAAAATGCTCCTCAGTTATAGGTCGATACCACATGCAGAGAGGCAGTTGAGCTCCTCAGCCCTCTTGGATAGACTAGAGAGATTAGAACCTCCATTACCATGACTTTCGTTAAAAGGGAGAGAGTACAGTACAAGAAAGACAAAAGTGCAAATCCCAAAGAAATAAAGTTCTTTTACAGAGAGGCAATAATATGACTTTGACTGAAAAGAAGAGGTTGTATGTTTTGGCTCATGCAGATCAATTTAGAAAAAGGATTGTGTCGGATGATGTGGAGATGGAAGACCAAAGTCGAGAGGAGGAAGGTAACTACAATGATGAGGCAGAGCAGAGAAGAGAAACGCAGAAGCAAAACAAGAGAGAGAGAGAGAGAGAGAGAGAGTGAGAGAGAGAGTGAGAGTGCTACAGTGATAAGGATAAACAAGAAATGGATATAAGTGAAGTAGAAAAAACTGATGAAGAAGTGGATGAAAAAAAACCAAGGTTGCCAATAAAAAGGAGAAGAGAGGAGCAGAAGCAAGAACTATATAAATCAAGAATAGTTAGACATAGCTAAAGGAAAAACAAGGGGATACGGCCATTCAGGGAGGGTGTGGTATCCTATGCAAATTAGCTGAGTTGTATTTAAATGCTAAGTTGTTAATTGTCTGAACTCACATCATGTGTAATGGTGTACAACATATCGAGTACTGAAACTGCAAGATATACCAGACATAACAACATGGCAATTGACGTGGCATTCGGAGGTTGTAGTTATCAGGGAAGCAAGCAAACAGAGGGGAGTTCCACAAATGTGAAGTGCAAGAAAAGAAACTGTTAAAGTAGAAGAGATTACATTTAACTGTTTTGATGGTAAAAGAGTGGGACCTTGATACTAATATAGTCAGTCAGTCAGTTAAATGCCATACGTGATACATGCTTGGGTGATCATGTCTCCCGCAGTAGGTTGCCATTGCTTTCAGCAGTAGACTGGTTGCCAGCCAAGGCTATAGAACCCAATCTGTCCTGTTATTTAACCCATAACTTGAAGGAATAGATGGATTAATACCTTTCCCAAGTTTTGTGCGTAAGTGAATGCAAAGAATTCAACTGGAATTCGAACTCAGCTCCCCGAGTTGTCATTCCAAGCGGATATCCACTGCACTACAACGCATATAGTAGCATGCGTAAAAACATGTGGTCAGGGAACCAGATAAAAAAGCTTGTCAGAGCAGTTGCTATGAAAATATTTGTAGAAAAGACAGAGGGAAGCCACATCACATCAGTGAAAAAGTGACTGAAGGCGGGCTATGTGCGTTGTGGTACAGTGGATATCGGCTCAGAACGAGAAACCGGGGAGCCGAGTTCGAATTCCAGTTGAATCCATTGTATTCACTTACGTGCAAATACCCTTGGGAAAGGTATTAATCCGTCTCTTCCTTCAAGTTATGGGTTAAATAGCAGGACAGATTGGGTTCTATAGCCTTGGTCGGCAACCAGTCTACCACAGAAAGCAATGGCAACCTACTGCGGGATAATCTTCTGCCCAGTCAGTCATGTCTCTTTCGAGACATGATCACCCAAGCGTGTATCACGTATGGCACTTAACTGACTGAATAGAGATAAAAAAACATTCAGGATGTGCGTTGTGGTCCAGTGGATATCGGCTCGGAACGAGAAATCGGGGAGCCGAGTTCGAATTCTAGTTGAATTCATTGCATTCACTTACGCGCAAATACCCTTGGGAAAGGTATTAATCCGTCTCTTCCCTCCAGTTATGGGTTAAATAACAGGACAGATTGGGTTTTATAGCGTTGACCGGCAACCAGTCTACCGCAGAAAGTAATGGCAACCTACTGCGGGATAATCTTCTGCCCAGTCAGTCATGTCTCTTTCGAGACATGATCGCCCAAGCGTGTATCACATATGGCACTTAACTGACTGATCATGCTAATAGATTAAATTTTATATTTACAATAAGCAAAATACTTTGCTCTATTTCAAACACAATTTAAATTGATTTGAATGAGTTTTTTTTTTATAAGTACAAATGCTAAGATCATTCATGCTGAAAAACATGTCAACACAATATAATTCTCTTTATTAAATAATCTTTCAAAAGTAGAATATACTTTTCTGAAGCTTTATTTATAGGAAGATTAGTTGATTTAGTTTAATTAATCCGATTTGAAACAAATATTATGTATTTTCAGTTTAAAATATCACAGAAAAGTATTTTTTTAACATGGCATTTTTGTGAGGTGTTGATAATTGTCTTGACAGATCTATGTTTGGGAACTTTTTCTAAAAAAATATAATTAACAATTACTTCATGAATACAACATAAATGCCTTATTTATATAATCATTTAACTAGTTAGTAATCATAAAAATTATGAAAATATTCTCTGTAATGTAATATTCTAATGAATTCTATGTACTATGGTTTTATAGTTTTACTTACAAAGATGCTTGTTGACGAAATCTTAGATAACTACTAATAAATTTTAAATTTACTATAGTTACTGCTCTTATTTTCTGATAATGTTATGTATGGATATCCTTATTTACTGAAGTTGGCCGGTCCTGGGTATGACAGTAAACTACATCCAACAGCAAGGCCTCTAATTTGGAGGTTGTGAGGAGCATGGAACCACCTCTTAATTGCTGTTGTTCCCAGGTCCATCCTGACCCAGTTTGGTAGCGCCTGTTAGGGTCCCAGCTATGGGTAAATAGTTAATCCCCAAACCAAGTTCAAAATACTATGAAAGTATTTACCAACAAAATTTTTTTCAATGAATAATATTACCAACAAAACATTTTGAAGGAAAAATGTTACCAACAAAAATACGTGAAGGAAAAAAATATTACCAGCAATACATCTGACTCAACAAAACCCACTTTACAAAGAAAGTATATTCTATTCATAAAAATCTATTGTAAAAATCTCGTCGGCATTAAATGACCCATTGAGGTTGATATGCCATAAAACAAAACAAACCAAAGTTGGCACATTTATACACACACAAAAAATATTAAAAAATCTTTTTAAAATAAAGCTATCACTGAAGCTTTTCCATTTATTATTAGTAAATATAGTTTTTACTTAATAACAACATCACCAAACTGCTTCAAGTTAATATAGAATTTTAAAAGAGTTAAAACTTTATAAATTATTATAATCAAAATTTTAAAAAATTAAAATACTTCATCTAAAAATTCATTACTGTAATGTTTGGTGTTGGAGACAATTGATGCTTGCTAAACATTGACTACCAACAGGATGGATGATGATTAATGAGAGAGTGAAGACAAACCCAGTTAGTGTGCTTGGCATCTCTTCTTATATTTTTGTTCCCTTTCAGATCCGCAGAGGCTGTAACCACTGTGACACCAGAGGTTATTTCCCTTTTATTGGTCAGGACATTACAATGCTTTCTTTTTTCTTTTTTTTTTTTAAACTGGAGAGAGTTCATTCAATATGGTTGGAGTACTTACACCGATGGGTCAGACTTTGTGTAGTAGGAGACGTCTTTTAACCTAAGTAAAAGAAAGATGACAATGAATCAGATTTTTATGTACAGAGATATGTTTGTTTTTTTTTTTGTTAGTAATCAAGTCATTTGGGTGGCCATCTTGTTTGGCCTGAATGCCTGAGGTTTAGGGCTGTGTGTTTTGCCTGGTTGTCTTTAGGTTTTGGTGGTGTCACCACATGTGTGTGGCTTTCATCTTCAGATGAAGGGGTAATCATGTAAGTTATATGTGGGATTTGTTTGTTGTTTAGAGATTTTTTTTGAAGAAGCTGGCATTTCCTGTAGTTTAGTTGCCCTTGTGTGTGGCGGTAATCATGGATTCCTTTTTCTTTGTTACAGTCATTGGGTTAGGTTGGTAAGATGTGAGAGCCTTTGCAGTGTGGTCGCTTTTTACAACGACTGTGTCACTCACACTGAGATCATTAGGTTTCACGTGCCTTTGTATCGGTGTATTGCTTTACCATTCTCTTGGCTTAGGTGTCACGCTCCTTAATGCCAGGGTCTTTGGCTATAGGTGTGGTAGGTGGTTTTTTATGGTCTGGCCAAATAGTATTGAGGCTGGGGTTACACCAGTGGTACAGTGTGGTGTTGTCCGGTAGTCCAGCAGGAATTATTCAAATTCCTGCTTCCAGCTTCGGCCTTTGGTTAGGGCAGCTTTGATGGATTTTTTTACAGTGCGTATAGTGTTCTATTTCAGCATTGGCTTGGGGCCATAGGGGTGTTATTTTTCTGTGCCTAAATCCGGTGATGGAGGCATAGGCTTTGAAGTCATAGCTGTTGAATGGTGGGCCGTTGTTCGTTTTAAGGGAGACTGGCACCCCAAATTCAGCAAATATCTTGTCCAGATGGGGTATGACTGATGTTGTTGAGATGGAGTCTAGGATGTCAACAGGAATATAGCGTGAGTATTCATCTGTGACAACAAGTAGGTACTTTCCATTTTGAAGGTGTCCAAAGTCAGCACTGACTTCTGCCCATGGGGCTGCTGGTAGTGGGGACATTTGCAGTGGCTCTTTTGCCAGTTTGTGGGTACTGATATGGCAGGTGTGGCAGTTCCTGATGTTTTCTTCCACTAGGGGCTGCATGTTCTTGAACCAGACCTTTTCTCGGAAGAAGGCCATGGTTTCCACAATGTCCTGATATCTGGCATGTGCTAATTTGACAGCTCTGTTTTGTAGTATTTCAGGCAGCACTATCTGGCGCCCTTTGAGAATTATGTTGTCCTTATGTGCTAATGATAGTTTGGCACAGTTGGCATGCAGAATGTGGAATGTTGCTTTGCTAATGTCGTCCTCAACACCATGCCATTTGCTGGTAAGAATAGCTTGGATGGTGGTGGTAAGTGTCTTGTCTTTTGCAGTTTCTATTGCAACTTCATCAATTGTCATTGCTTTGGGGGTTGAAGTTGAGAGGATGTAGTTTATATATTCCTTTGCTATTTTCTGTTCTCTGCAACTTGGTGGCAGGTACATTGGATGGCGGCTGAGATAGCTGAGTTGTCATGGCCTGGTCGGTATATGACAATCATGTCGTATGGTTGTGTTCTCAAAACCCAACATTTCATGTGTGCTGACAGTTGGGAGGTGGCATTGTTGAAAATGGATGTTAGAGGTTTGTGATCTGTATGGACAGTAAATGGGGCTCCGAAAATATATTTGTGAAAGTGTTCACATGCCCACGTGAAAGCAAGTGCTTCACATTCTGTTTGGGAGTATCTTTGTTCGACTGTGGATAGTGCTTGGCTTGCAAACTGTACTTTCCATCCATTTTGTGACAATACAGCGGAGATGCCTACCGGGCTGGCATCGGTGTGTATCTTGGTGTGTTTGTTCAGGTCAAAGTAGGCAAGTGAGCATGCTTTGCTCAGGGCTCCCTTGATGTTTTTTAGACATTTAGTGTGGCGTTCAGTCCAGGACCACTGTGTATTTTTTTTGTTAATTGATATAGTTCAAGGGTCAGGGTTGCATAATTTAGAATGAATTGTGCACCGCAGAAGTTGGTCATCCTCAACAAGCTTCTGACTTTTGACACATTTTTAAGGTTGGGTGGTCCAAGGATTGTTTTTATTTTAAGGTAACTTGGGCTGATGCCTTCATTACTGAAGGTGTGTCCAAGGAATTCCAGTGACCTCTTGTTATACTCGCATTCAGGGTGAAGCCTTTTTCGCGAAGTTGTTGAAATATTGTGTGGAGGTTTTGGTCATGATCCTGCTGGTCTGATCCGAAACAAAGGATGTCATCACTGATGTTGATGGCTCCCTTAACCCCTGCAAGTGCTTGACTGATTTCTTCCTGGAATATTTCACTGGCACAGTTGATACTGAAGAATAGCCTTTTGTATCTGTACAGACCTAAGTGCGTTGCAAAAGTGGTTATGTATCAGAATTCTTCAACTAATTCTAACTGGTTGTAACCCTGATTGAGGGCTAATTTGCTGAAGATGTTAGCTCCCGATAGAATGGTTTTCAGCTCATTGAGTGTGGGGGTTGGATGCCGTTCCCTTTTGATAGCTTTGTTTGCTGTCCTCATATCAATGCAAACCCTAATTTTCTTTTGGTCCTTTTTTGGTACCACTACAATAGGAGATACCCATGGGGTCGGTTCGTCTGCTTTTTCAATTACTCCAAGCTTTTCATCTTTGTGTATCAGTTCTTCTGTCTTTCCTCACTTGAAAGGGAACTCTGCGGTATCTCTGAGCAATAGGTGGCACGTTTTCATCTATGTGCAGGTGAACTTTTTTACCTTTTAGTCTACCTAGACCATTGAACCGGTCTGCATAGTCCTCCAGAAGTTTGAGGGGAGAGGGTGGGGTTTGTGCATCAGAGTTACTGATGTGGTTAACTGAGAGCTTGTTCGCTGACAGTAGGTTGAGCCTCTTACATGTTTCCCAGCCGATGATGGGTTTTTCTGGGCCCTTTATTACGTGTATATCAGCTTGGCAAGAGATGCCCCTAAACTCTAGAAGTGTGCTAAATTGACTTAGAACCAGGGTGGTTTCTTTGACACCAAATCCAGATATTACAGTTTTTGTGGGTCGGAGGTGGGGTGCTGTTCTTAAGCACTTGAAATCTGTTTCAGACATGATGTTAATGGTGGCACCTGAGTCAGCTAATACATTAAAAGTTTGGTGGCTATCGCCAAAAGATACATTGAAGCAGGGAAGGTTTTTCATCTTACCTGTATAGAATACATATTCCGTGTCACTACCGCTGGTTGAGTCCCGTTGATGATCCTCAATGCAGTTCACCAGCTGCTGACAGGTTTGGTTTTGTAGGCGTGGGGGACGATTTGTTCTCCGTTGTTTGTCTTCGTTGTTTAGTTTTCTGAAACAGACAGAGATAAAATGCCCCCGTTTCCAGCAATAAGTACACTGGCTTTGGAATGCAGGGCAAGACGTTGGTCCCCATTCATGTGGGTATTTCCCATTGCAATTTCTGTACCTGTTTTGCTGGAATGGCCGTTGCTATTCATACGAGACTTTGTTCATTAGTGCAGTGGTAGTCCCAGTAGCGGCATTGGTCTCTTCTAAGTGCATTCGTTCTAAGTGTGTTACCATAGTTTCTGTTGTTCTGGCGTAGTTTATTAGGTCACTTAAGGGCATATTTGAATTCATCAGTCCCTTTTGGCGAACTTTCTCCGATAAAGAGCCTGTTATTAACTGGAATTTTATTTTAGCATTTGCGCCTGCAAAGTGGCACATGGCTGCTGCCTCTTTTAATTTCTGGTAAAAATCCTCTATGTTCGGAGTGGTTTGTTTTAGCTTTAGAAACACAAACCAGTTATATTCTGTGTTGTTCTGTGGGTTGAAATGGTTCTGCACAGCCGAGATGAGTTTATCAAAATGAGTCTCGTTTTCTCCTGGTGGGATCTGTTTGGACGGCAGTTCGTCGATAAGGTCATTCATCGCTTCACCCACAAATGTTAGCAGAATTGCTTTTTGTCTTTTATCATCCTCTGTGTCATGTGTGATGAAATAATTTTTCAGTCTGTTGATGTATTTTGTCCATCTTGCAGCTTAGGCTTTCAACTCACAGTTGAATTCCAGATAGTGTGATAGAGCGGCCATGTTTGTATTGTAGCACGTTGGAATATTTGTTGTTGCTTTTTTTTTTGCGTTTCTTTGTCTTTTTTTTGTTGTTGAGTAAACGACTCTGTCCTCGTCACCAATGTAATGTTTGGTATTGGCGACAATCAATGCTTGCTAAACATCAACTACCACCATTGTGGGTCAACAGGATGGATGATGATTAATGAGAGAGCGAAGATAAACCCTGCTAGCATGCTTGGCATCTCTTCTCATATTGTTGTTCCCTTCTGGATCTGCAGGGGCCGTAACCCCTGTGACACCAGAGGTTATTTCCCTTTTATTGGTCAGGACATTACAATTACTCATCAAAATAATTTTCTTTCTTGAGACAATAGTCAGTGGCAATTCTAAGGGGGTCCAGAATTTTGGTTGGCCCATCGATTTCTCCCTCCCCTGACTTTTATAAGCTTCAAAAGTTTATGAAACTGATCAGGCTCTGATTTTGATTAGATTTTATCTTCAGCATCTTACCCTCTGTGTTTTCTTTCTCATTTAGCTTTTTAAGGACACATACAGAGACCAGTTTGAAAGAAAACGAATAATATAAAACAACCAGATAGATAGAAACAGACATGCTGTTAGGGAGAGAAAGAGACTTAAGTAATATGTTCATATCTGAAGGAAGATGTTAATTAGAAAAAATGTCCCCAATTTGACATGTAGATACATAGGCAGTCAGTGATTTATGGCCGAGTGAAAGAATTGGTCAGAAATTACATTGTTTGAGTTGCACCCCCTCAACTCCTTAGAAAAATCTTGGCCCCTTATACCCCCCACCTTTCAGAGTTCCACAATCACCACTGTGCTTAGACTTTATAAATTTAAACATTGTACTAGGTTGGTTGGGGGACAGAAGGGTTAAGCCTCCACTCCAATTTCGGCTGGCTCCTTGGTTGCTCCCCTTCCTTTTATAAGCTTCAAAAATTTATGAAACTGATCAGTCTCTTATTTTGATAAGATGTGATCTTCAGCACCTTGCCTTCTGTGTTTTCTTTCTCATTTAGCTTTTTAAGGACACATACAGAGACCAGTCTGAAAGAAAAACGATTAAAATAAAACAACCAGATAGATAGAAACAGACATGTTGAAAGAGAATGAGACTTACTAAATGTTTTCATATCTGAAGGAAGACATTAATTAGAAATAATGTCCCCAATATTTTTTTTCAATTTTATTTTTTGTGCTTCAAAAAAGTTTTATAGTGGAAAAAAAAAAATCAGAGCAGACAAATGACACTGTTCTGCTAGTATTGACATTAGTATTAACCTTTTGAGTTTGTTTTGAAATAAACCTCCCTTGTGTTCCAACAGCTTGAGAGTGGAAAAGAGGGCAAGAATAGATTAGAACTGCACTACTATGAATGAAAATTTATCCCATTTAATATTGTGAAGTAACATACTTATATTCAAACTAATTCCTAAGTTGTGTATACACTAACATGGTGTAGACTATGAAAATGAAAACGCTGCTTGAGTTTGCCCCCCCTCCTCCTCCTCAAGAAAATCTTGGCCCCTAAGTGCCCCCACTACTTTCAGAGTTCCACAATAATTGCCATTGATTAGCATAAACATTAAGCTCTATAAAAAATGTTCCATATTTCACAAAAGTTAAGTAGGTCTTAAAAGATGTAAACAATTTTTTTTCTTTTTTACCAATATTTTTCTAAAAAAATAAACATTTCAAAAATAATTTAATTCATTTGTGAAAGAACCCTGAGTTTTAAAATCCAATTATCTGATTTTTGCAAGAATTTCCAAATCAATGTTTTTTTGTTTTTTTTACTACAAAATGATATTAATATATTGGAAGTAAGAAAACAACAGTTTTTGCCAAAATTTTAAATGTTAAAAACCTGTAAAATTTTGGCAAAAAATTTTGTTTTCAAGGACCTAATGATATAAAGATTTTGACCATAAAAGTTCGTTTTTTTGTTAAGTTTTGTCTCCCCCCCCCCCATCATGCATATTCATTTTTTAGCAAATCTTTGGAGTTGCCTATAAAATAAAATCTTCAGGAATTTTGCTTTAATTCAGTAAAAAAAATGTAAAGAAAACATGGCGGACCTGAATGAGAATAACACCACCTAAATTTGTTGTTTTTCATTGTTTTTTTTTTTCATCGCAGTCTTATCGGTTATTACATAAAGTTTCCGATTATCAAAAATATTTGAAAAACTTTCAATATTTAAACAATTTTAGGATCGTTCAGTTTCTCATACAACGTTATAAACCGATCCTCCATTTTCGTCACTTTGTTTTTTTGGAATGACAAATTGTTGCTCTTGTTTTTTTGTCTTTTTCAACTTTTCTTCAGTTCTTGGATGGCATCTTTTTCGGAAATTCCAAGAATGGCTTTATTCAAAAATTTCGCAAATCATTCAGTTGTTGAATATGCGCAAGCCAAAAAGTTAATTGCACATAATCGATTTACTTTTTTCTAAAGGTTGTATGAAAAACTGAGCCCCCACCCTAAAAATTGTTTAAATATTGAATTTTTTCCAAATTTTCTTTGTCGATCGGAAAGTTTAGGGTTTAATCGATAAGACTGCACTGAAAAAAGTAAAAAAAAAAAAAAGATAATCAACCAATTTACAGGTGGTAATCTCAATTATTGAAATTTTTTAAAATCTGAAAAATTTAAATGTACCGGCGAGTTGTTCCAGAATAAAAGGTCGATTTAGCGTTATGAAAAACTGAGCCCCCTCTTAAAATTGTTTAAATATTGAAATTTTTACAATTTTTTTTTTGTCATTCCTAGAGTTTAGGGTGTAATGATTTACACTCTAATCGATCTACACTGAAACAAAGTAAAAAAAAAAACAAATGAAAAATAATAAATCTTTAAAAAGGTAGTGGAAATTTCCTTCAGATCCGCCAAAAAAACATTTTTAAAAATCTAATTAATAAAACATCCTATTATTCAGCAATACAGTTTTTAATTTTTTTATTCATTAAGTCCTGAATAATTTCATGATTTTCGCAAATTCTTAAAAAATGAGGACATCAATTTTATTTTTATTTTACATTCATTTCGGAAAAAAATATGTATCTTTTCCTCCGATGTAAAATTTTTTTGTTTCATGGGTAAAACAACAGGGATAGACTGCTCCACTCATAAAAAGAAAAAAAAATTAAGAGTTAATACTATTTTTTTTTTTTTTACACTTATTAACATTTTTAAGACTACCTTTCTTTAGGTTTCATGTAAAAACAAAATAGACTCCTGACTTTTACAGCTGTTAGTTACAAGTTGAAAAAAAATTAGAAAGTGTGTGTGTTGCCATCAATATCTGCATTTTTTTTAGTTTTCTTTTTGCTTTTTAATTTTTGTTCAGCACATGCACAAACATGAGGGTAATTAACTTAACTATTTATTTATCTGAAACAACTAAATTCCAATAACTGTAAAAGTTGGGGATCGATTTGACATTCGCAATAAGATTACACATCCATTTCTAAATCAATAAAGAATCAATCAATATTTTTCGAATATGACAAAAAAGTGTTGTGGTCGGAGGAAGGTCTAAAAAAATTGAATAAAATCACAATTTTTTTTTTCGAATGAACCAGTCTGTTTACTACTTTTTAGTACCACGACCTGCTTATTTTGCTGATAGGTATTTTATTTAATTTTGAAAATATGTTCAATCTTTTTATGGTTATAGGAGAAAAAATGTCTGTAGTTGATCAGTTTCCCGGTCCCCCATAAAAAAAAAAGCAATTCCGCAGAAAATTACTGCGAAACTGCTTTTGTTGTGTGCGATTCCCGCTTCTTTTCTTTTACGTTACTTATGTGATGTTGTCATGTTAATGAATTTTACGGCATCCGACGATGAAATAATATAGCAAATGGGAATTAATGATTGATTCAGAAAGGAGTATTTTTATTAACAGGTATTTGCTTAACGGATAAATAAGTTTGAAATGTTAATTCCTTATGAATATTTTGCCTTTGGCTGACCTGCAACCCCCTGTCCTGTATGTTTTTTGCTTTTCATTTTTTTTTTTTTTTACTTTTTTCAGTGTATTCTTATCGATTAGACCCTAAACTTTCAGATTAGCCAAAATATTTGGAAAAAAATTCAATATTTAAAGATTTTAGTCGGTGCTCAGTTTCTCATACAACGTTCTAAAAAATCGATCCCCCATATTGGAAACACTCGCTTTGGGGTCGAGTGAAAAAGACACTGACGAGGCCTTTTTCTTTGTTTGTTTGTGTGTTTTTTTTTTTTTAACTTGTAGGAAATTATTGAAAAAGACCGTTTCGGAAATATAATTTGTTTTTATTCAAAAATATTTACGAGGGGTGTGGTGCCGGTCGTACAGGTCCGCTAATATTTTATTTATTTTATCTTATTCTTTAGGTAGGTACCACTTTTTGACGGACATAAAAAAATGCTTTGAAGCAGACTACCATAACGTTTATTTTCGATGTTTTTCATATTTTTTTTTTTTTACTTTTTTCAGCGCAGTCCTATCGAATTTTACTTAAACTTTCCGATTATCAAAACAAAATTTGAAAAATTACAATATTTAAAAAAAAAAAATTCTTTTCAGGTGGTGGATCAATTTCTCATACAACGTTGAAGTATAAATCGATCCTCCATTTTCAACCCACTCGCGCTGTGGGTCGCTTTGTTATGTTAATTTCGTTGTTTTTCATTTTCTTTTTTTTTTTTTTTTTTTTTTCAAGCGCAGTTCTATCGAGTGTTATTTAAACTTTCCGATTATCAAAAAAAAAAAAAAAAAATTGAAAATTTACAAGTGTGGGAAGGATCATTTTCTCATACAATGTTATAGTAAATCAATCCTCCATTTTCAATCCACTATATAGGGTTGTATGAGAAACTGGTCCCCACCACCTAAAATCATTTAAATATTTAAATTTTTGCAAATTTTTTTTTTTTTTTTTTTTTTTTTTTTTTGTCATTCGTAAAGTTTAAGATGTAAAAGATAACATTGCACTGAACAAGGTCCAAAACATTTGATAATGAACAAATTTACAGGTGGTAGTAATGTCGTACCGACGACTGATTTCAAAATGGACGCTCGATTTACTATAACGTTGTATGAGAAACTGATCCCCCCCACCCGAAAATGTTTAAATATTGAAATTTTTCAAAATTTTTTTGTCACTCATAAAGCTAAGGGGGTAATCGATAGGACTGCGCTGAAAAAAGTTAAAAATTAAAAACAAAAATAAACGTGGTGGTAGTCTGCTTCAGGTCCGCCAAAGTAACTTTTATTTATTTTATAAAATTTTTGAATCCTTTTTAACATGTTCGAAATTTTGGCAGAAAATTTTGATTTGATTTGAGTTAGCGTTGCAGAAAATGTTACAACTGTTTACAATCGATCACGTAAGTAACTCACTTTTTCAGTGACCACAAGCATATTAATTTGGAAATTCTTGCAAAAATCAAATAATTGTCAGATAAAAACATTTTAATTTTTTGCATTTTGACTGCCTGTATTTTATTTGTATGTGATATTTAGCATTAAAAGGTCACGTGATTCAAGGATTGTCTTCTCTTACAAAATAAGTTACATTCACCTGTTTTTGTCTCCTTCCCCTTATCATCAAATCTGTCAACATGTGCAGCTGTCAGGCTCAGGCTACCTAATATGATAACAAATTACAGTAAGCAGGCACAATTGTTTGAAATCAGATGAAGGTTAGTTTTTATTTAAAAATTGACTTCAATAACGTGTCAGCGATGTATATTTTATTTTTGCCAGATTTTTAAAACAGGAATGTGGCTACTGTTTTGAAATTTGACGATCAATTAAAAAAATGGCGCTACTTTTAAATTTTTTTAAAAAAAGCTCTAAATTTTTAGATTCCAATCAATATAATTTCGCATTAAAATACGCCAGTGTATTTTGTTTACTGGAATTACTAAATTTAATCTCTTGACTTTCAATTAAAGCTAATTTTAAAGCTTGAAGATAACTTATTTATTTGTAAAATTTCAATTTAAATTTAGGTGTAGAAAATTTAGTGGAGGTACCTATTAGGTACCTCCACAGATTTTTCGATACCTAAATTTAAATTGAAATTTTAAAAATAAGTAAGTAATCTTCAACTTTAAAATTAGCTTTAATTGAAAGCCATAAGATTAAATTTTAATTCCCCAAAGAAAAATACACTGGTATTATTTAACCTGAAATTATATTGATTTTAATCTAATTTTTTTTTTTTTTTGAAATCGAAAGGAAAAAGTTAAAATTTCCCACCATTTTTGATTTATTGACACATTCTGTCAACAGTAGCCCAATTTCTGTTTTAAAAATCTTGCAAAAATAACATATACCTTGCTAACACGTCATTTAAGTCACCTCGATGACGCAATGGCAGGGTGTTAAAAGATTTACGAGCTCCGGAAGTTGTCAGACGGAAAGTATTGCGACCATACGCACCAAAAAAACACAAAATTTTAATTTCTTTTTTTTGGTTTTTAACTAAATAGTAAAATTTAAAATAATAATTTCAGCAATTTTATAATATTTAATAGAATTTTAGTTTACATTTATAGCCAGACATTTGAATATGCTTTCTGAATTACTACTGATGTTAGAATTATGTAAACATGTTGTGACTCTGCACGAGTAAACACCTGTTGCAGAGGCACCAGTGACTTAAGTTCGTTCGAGCAGAAGCCATGAAAGTATTTATAGAACAGACAAAGGGAGGCCACATTTCGTCAGTGGGGAAGTGGCTGTAGTCGAGCCGCCAAGTTGGTACCTATCACATTACTAATTCTCCTTTGGAGCCTGTCAAGAACACTGAGATGAATAGCAGTGGTGCCTGACCATATATGGCAGCAGTATTCCATGCACGGACGAATGGCTGATTTGTATATATGTAGGATAGATTCAGGCAGGAAAAACATCCTGGCCCGACACAGTGACCCAACCTTCTTAGCAGTGGATTTAGCTATGGACTCGATGTAGTGGTTCCATTTGAGATCAGAAGAGAAGGTAAGGCCGAGGAGGCTCAGTGTATTGCTCTCGGAAACTCGCTTGGTCCATGCGTATGGGAGGCAGGAGAGATTGCCTGTGATGATTGACAGACAACAGCTTGGTCTTAGATGCATCAAAATTGACAAGCCACTTCTTGCCCCATTTCACCATAGAGTGTAGATCCCGTTCAAGGTCAGCAGCAAGTTTATGTTTGTCCGCTATGACGGGTTTCTTACTGATGCGGGAGTAAATTGTGGTGTCATCTGCGTAGATGCCTACTTAGCACTTGATCTCATCTGGGAGGTCATTGATGAAAATAAGGAAGAGCGTCAGGCCCAGGATAGAGCCCTGAGGGACACCAGCATTTGTGCTGTAGGATGAAGAGGCATGCCCATAAAAAACGTCCTTCATTTTGCGGTTATTTAAAAAAGATTGGATTAGATCAAGCAAGTGTCCGGTAATACCGTAACCCCGTAGCTTACATAGAAGGCCAGAGTGCCAAAGCCTTGGAGATGTCCAGAGCAACAGGGCGAGCCTCGCCTGACTCATCAAGGGTCTGGAGCATGTACTCCATAACGGTTGTTAGCTTGTCGGCTGTGGACCTGGCAAAGCGGAAGACATACTGCCTGTCAGAGTAGAGTTTGTGGGCAGTAAGATGTTGAACTATTTAGCATTAATTATGGCCTCAAACACTTTCTCGAAAATTGGTAGAAGACTGATCTGGTGATAGTTGGATGGGTCCGAGAATTCACCACAGTTCTTAAATACAGGAACGACTGAAGAGAACTTCCAGCATGCAGGAAAACAGGAAGCAAAAAACAGTAGTTATACAGTTTAGAGAGGACAGGGGAGAGTTCAGGAGCACCCATCTTAAGGACTATCACCGGGATTCCATCACCACTGCTTGTCTTATGGGGGTCAAGTTTTGAAATTACCCAGGATACTACTGTCGGGGTATTTTAATTTTTATTTTTCATAAAACATCTTCAAATATAAGCCTACAAAGCTAAACTAAAATTCCAAATATTGGATAATTGCTGAAAACTTAAATTTTTAATTTTAACGTAATAAAAAAAATGATTTGTGTGAATAAGATTTCTACCAAATTCGGTCATTTGAAGAAAATAATGTGTCAGCGAGGTGTATTTTATTTTTGTAAGATCTTTTAAAACTGAGAATTGGCTTCTGTTTACAATCAATGAAAAATGGCAGAAAATTTAAAATTTTAAAAACTTTTTTAAATTTAGAAAATTGTTGATTCCAACCAATATAATTTTAGTTTAAAATATACCAAGGTCTTTTACTTACTGGAAATTCTAAATTTAATCCCTTGGCTTTCAATTAAAGCTAATTTTAAAGCTTGAAGATAACTTATTTATTTTTAAAATTTCAATTTAAATTTAGGTATAGAAAAATGAAGGTAAAGATAAATTAATCGTACAAAAGAAAACAGATGATCTCCATGTCATTTTAAAATGCTGTGAAAATAAAAGTTGTATGATCTTTATCTAAAAAACAAAAACAAAAAACAGAACTATACAAGTTAATTGTAGACACACCCAAAATGCTAAAAATTAATTTTTTTGTATGATAATTTTTGTGGACTAAATTGGGAAAAAGTCAGCCAGATATAACCAAAACTTGTTAATTTGGTAACTATTATGTAGGTACCTAAAAAAAAAAAAAGCTAAAAGACAGCATCAAACAGCATAATGCAAATAAAAAAGGCCTCAAATTTAATAAAACAAACTTTTCCATCAAAATGTTTATATTATTAAACTTTACAGCCTAAACTTTCTGATTGACAAAAAAAAAATTGGGAAAAATTTCAATATTTCAACAATTTTAGGTGGGGGGGGGGCTCAGTTTTTCATACAACATTGTAGTAAGTCGATCCTCCATTTTTACCTCCACTAAATCACGAAAAAAAACAGCATAGTTACTTTTAAACTAAATTTTTAAAAATGAAAAAGTTTTCTTGAAACTTTTATTTTAGTTTTAATTGAAAGCTATATGATTACATTTACTATTTCCAGTGACCAAAATACTCTGGTTTATTTTAAACAAAAATTATATTGATTCGAACATAAAAGTTTGAGATTATTTCTTTCTTCTTTTTCTTTTTTTTCTTGTCAATTTTTGAGTTTTCTGTCATTTTTGAGTGATTGCCACATTTTTGTAAACAAATGTTAATTCTTGGTTTTAAAAATCTTGCAAAAATAAAATATACATCTGTGATACATTATTTTTGGAAAATTTAGCAAATTTTATGTTAAATTAATCTGATTTACACAAATATTACTTATAGCATAAAATTTAGATTAAAACTATTTCTTAATCACAAATTTGAAATTTTTGACCTGTATGCATTGTAAATCAAGATCTTGTTGACAGGTTCTTGATTAGAGCTAAAAAAGTATGGAGTTTATAAGCAACAAGATTGTCCTCATTTCTTTTCTAAGGGAGGGAACTCTGACCTTTTAATTTGCACATAAAAATTATCATACAAAAAAGACATCAAATGCACAAAAAAATGTTTAAATTATTTTTAAAATATTTCAATTTTCAATAGGCAATATAATTATCAATTCTTAACCTAAAAAAGTAAAGGCAACAACAGTTTTTTAAAATATTTTGAAAATTTTATGAATTATGATAAAAAAATGAAAAGAATTCTTTTAAAATTTTATTAGTAATCAAAATTTTAAAAAAATTTTTACCAAGATTTTTAAAAATTAATTTCAAAAATAATTTAATTCATTTGTGAATGAGTACTGAAAGTTTCATTAAAATCTGACAATTATTTGATTTTTGCGAGAATTTCCAAATTAATGTGTTTGTCACAGAAAAAAAATGGGTGAAAATATCATTCTGTTTTCCATTGTAAAACAGTCAAATCAAAAAATTTTCTGACAAAATTTCAAAAATGTTAGAAGAGATTAAAAAATTTTTTAAAATAATTAAAAATTACTTTGATCATTCCTCTTATTAATAATATAAACATTTTGATGGAAAAGTTTGTTTTATTAAATTTGAGGCCTTTTTTATTTGCATTATGCTGTTTGATGCTGTCTTTTAGCTTTTTTTTTTTTTTTTTTTTTTTTTTTTTAGGTACCTACATAATAGTTACCAAATTAACAAGTTTTGGTTATATCTGGCTGACTTTTTCCCAATTTAGTCCACAAAAATTATCATACAAAAAAATTAATTTTTAGCATTTTGGGTGTGTCTACAATTAACTTGTATAGTTCTGTTTTTTGTTTTTGTTTTTTAGATAAAGATCATACAACTTTTATTTTCACAGCATTTTAAAATGACATGGAGATCATCTGTTTTCTTTTGTACGATTAATTTATACATAAATAATGCAGGGCTCTACGGACAAATTTATCTTTAGTTGACCTTTGACAAATATTTTCGTTTACTAGCCAAATCCATGTAATGTTATTTCACTCTTATGTTATGAATAAAACAATTCCAGGTGAAGTTTCATTTTCTAATTCTCTAAGACAATACAGACAAAATTTATGGGAGGAAATTTAGAAATTTCAAGAACAATTACATTCAGTGGTACTGTTACCTGGCAAATATCACTCAGAACAGTGCTTCTGTTGTGCATCTAAAACTATTTGATGTGGCGGACCAGTAGTTTTTTTTTTTTTTTCTCCCAATGTGCCAGGGATCGGCAAGCAAAGCAAGCCAATCCAGCTGAGTAGAGGGGGGTGTGAACCTCGGAATTCTTTTCTTTTTTTTTTTTTTTAGATATGTACTATTTCAGGGATATTTTGAGACTATCTAATAAACATGAGGACATGATATCTTGTTCATTCTAAGGCAGTCATCACTATCACTGACATAACAAGTCTTCCCAGTGTGCCATTGACCGGTACCATATTTGTACTATATTAGTTATGGCCACTGGTTTCGAGGGTATATACTTTTAAAAATCCAGAAAAAATATTTAAAGCTAATATTAATACTTCGTAAGCAATTTGAATTTAATAAAAAGCATTCATTTTCTAAAAAATAAACAAATAGTAAAACAAAATGTTAATTTTACTTAATTGTAGACGTATTTAAAATATCGATATGACTAAACTTTTTTTTTCCAATATTTGCCATTTTTTGTAGCCATAATAATGTAAAAGAAAAAAAGGAAAATGAGTCAAATATCTTGGCAGTCTCTCGTGGTATAGTTTTACTATTGTTTCTTTCTTTTCTGGACAATCTTCGCGTACCGGCAGACGATGGTTTACGTACCAGCAATGATATGCGTGCCATACTTTGAGTAGCACTGACTTAGAATAATTTAGTCAACTGACAAATACATGTTTGAAGATCTCATCAGTTTCAATATTAGTCACTAAACAACCTCATAAAGACATTACATTCACTTCAATTGTTACCTGACAAACTTTGAAAGGTGTCATTTAGAAATATTCAGTAAACTTACTGACAAAATTTAAATGCAAATTTGAAGTTTTTAAGATCTCATCAGTTTCAATATTACTAAACAACCTCAAACCAAAAGATCATAAATACATTATATTGAATCTAGGAACTGTAGAACTGTTTAGTTATCTGGCAAATATCACTTAGAATAATTCAGTCAACTGACAGATGCATGTTTGAAGATCATATCAGTTTCAATATAATTCACTTCAAATGTTACCTGGCAAAGGTGTCATTTAGAAATATTCAGTCATGATTTTCAGTTATTGTAATACTCTTAACAGCAGGTTTTTACCTTATTTTCAATTTCCCTATCAGGTTGGTAAATGTCACTCAGAAATATTAACTATAGTAATGCTGATCTAAGATCTTAAAGTGGGACTGGAAAGGGAAATGTCCAGATGGTCTGGCAAACACATACTGTGTCTCTGTGTTACTGAAATTAAACTTATTTCTATCTGTTTCAAACTGAAATTTTATCTTTTAAAATTTATAGCTCCATTTGCCCAATATTGAATTGCATTTACCTTTTTATTCCAATTTCCAGTCCCACTTTAACACTTGCTCAATTTGAATTATCAAATCAATAGCTTGTGTCTCTAAATCTTTTTGTTTTCAAATAGTACTGCTTTGTCCTTACACTTTCGATCAACAGACACAATGTTAGCTGGCCAGTCACACTGTCCTGGCCCCCCAGCAATCCTTCTGCTGTTAGACATCCACTTGTCAATGGTCTCTGGGTTGAATTCAGCCAGATCTGGACCTTCAGAAGAAAGCAATATTAAATCTGATAGTCTCTGTACAAACAAGCTGCTCCATATGTTGCTCTTTATTCTCTTCTGTGCAAAAAAGGCTCTCTCACACTTTGTGGATCTGATTAGAAAAGTGAGCATTATTCTCACAAGATTAAGTACATTGCAGAAGTCAGTCTTGTATAGGTCCTTGGTCAGTAGGGTTTGCCACAGATCAGAATAAGACTTGACCCTGAAAGTATTTGCAACAAAGAATTTCATGTGTCTCCGTTCCATCTGAACAACTTCTATATTGCATCCTGCAGCTACAAGAGGTTTTCCAAACCGGTCACAAATAATGTCTATTTCATGATTTCCAAAATGGACAAGTTCCCTTATGCATTCTGGCAATGTGTCATGATTGAACACCTTAATGAAACTTTTCATCACACCTTGAGCATCTACACTTGTATTTGTTCCCAACAGATTTTGAAACCTTGACTCTAGTTCTTTGATTGTAATGTCAACTGTAGACTCAACATGCTTCTTTAGTTTTTCTTTCACATCATAAACAGGACTCCCGGTCATTTCAACTCCTTGAAATTTGGGATTACCCTGCAAATTTTCAAACTGTTGTTCTTCAATACACAGGATAAACTTTTCATGCATTCCCCCAGGAATGTATTCCTCCTTCATACTTGAAACAGTTTCGATACAATCCTTAATTGATGCAACTGCTACAGGAAGAATCGGATTGTTTGTCTGTATTTTTAGACTGAACAAAGCTAGCTTGCCAAATAGATTGGATACAAAATGACAAAATGCAGATTCTTCAATTGCCTGTTTATTTTCTTAGCTCTACCAGCAATGTCTGCATTTGATGATGTTGCTGCAAGATTTTCCATATGAGTGTAGACTGCTGTGTATTGACCATGATCCTCAACCAAATGACCATTTTTCTTTCCTTGGAGAAAGACTCTCATTGCCCTGTCTACACGGGGAATCCATCTGGTACCCTTCACTGGTGCTAGTGAGTAGATTCTTGCTTCAAGTTCTTCAATGATCTTGAGCTCTCTCTTGCGCTTTAGACAGAAGTGGTAAGTCTTCCATATCAAATGTAGACAGTCACTGACAGACTGCATAATAGGAGTCTGTTTTTGTAGGTTCAATAGGGCTAATTCAAGCCTATGTACCATACCGTGAAAGTCTATGAGATAGGGAACTTCCTGCCTTAACAGTGACACACCATTCCTCTGTCCTGTATTCACATTTGCCCCATCTGCACAAAACCCAACAATTCTCGATATTTCATCATCACTGATCCCCACTTTTGAAAAAGCAGATTTAGTAGCAGAGATAATGCATTTAACATGGCCATGTTCAGTAGCAATAACTTCAACACGTTTATTTTTTGCTTTGCCATTCAACACTTCTCATATAAACTGCTTCATTTTCTGACACAGATGTCTGTGGCACCATCAATCATAATTGACACATAATGAGTCACTGATAGATTCCAATGTCTCGTCTCTGATCGTGCTTGCAATAGTAGACATCATTTCATCACACCTAACATTGTTACTGTATCCAGGTGTCACAGGTAGCCCATTTTTGTATTGAAGTAAGAGTAGGAGCTTGAGTTTTGTTAAGGCCATTTTTTCCTTCCCTATACAATAAACTGTGTTAAATTTAACTTTCAAATCTGTCAAATCTTTTTTGTTTGATTTGATTTCTGCATCGAGAAATTTCTTGGCAATGTAAGACTTTTCAATTGAGTGTTTGCTTGTTTTATTAATGATAGAGTTGTGGCACTTGCTGTGTCTAAGACTTTTATAGATACCTCCACTCATTTTTGATACCTCAATTTAAATTTAATTTTTAAAAATAAAAAAGTTTTCTTGAAGCTTTAATTCTAGCTTTAATTGAAAGCCAAGAGATTAAATTTACTAATTACAGTAAGCAAAATACCCTGGTGTAATTTCAAACCGAAATTTTGATCGAAAATTTTGTAGATTTAGAAAAAAAGTTGTTAAAATTTCAAATTTTCCACTATTTTTCATTGATTGTAAACAGAAGCTGTTTTAAAAGTTTTAAAAAATCTTACAAAAGTAAAATACACCTAGCTGACACATTATTTTTTTTTCAAATTACCAAATTTAAACTTTAAGTTGACTTTTGAAACAAGAATTACACGCTTACTGCCTGTAATATTTCTTAAAAAGTGTTTCTCAATTACGATATCCTTATCACATCTGTCAACTCCTTATCGAGAGATGATGACTGTTATGTTTTACAGTAGCTGGCCAAAAAATACCAAGTATAGAAGATGAATTTGGTATAAATTTTATTTTTTTCATGTAAGGAAGGACAACCCTTGAATCACATGACCTTTTAATTACAAATATCACGTACGGCCACCCATACAAATAAGATACGGGTAATCAAAATGCACACAATTAAAACGTTTTAATTGTTTTAAAAATCCAATGGCTAAATCATTTGTGTTAACCTTTTCAATTTTCAATTAATAGATATAGTCTTCATGCTTTAATTTCATACCCTAGCTGACCTAATGGAGGAAGAAATTTTAAAATATTTTTGAAAGTTTATTATTATTAAAAAAAGGAAAATAATTTCTGTAAAAATTCATTATTCATTGAATTTTTTTTATCTTTTCAGACTAAGATATGCTTAATTGATAGTGTTTATAAAAGCTATTAAAAGTTTATCCAAATAAAAATTGGCATGGTTACTGCATTTTTCGTAATATTGACCTACTTTTTAGAAAGAAGGCCAATATTGAAAAAAAAAAAAGAAAAAAAAAGACGGTTGATTAGCATTCCCCAATGACTCCTGAATTTAATTATATTAGGTTTATCGTTGCCCAAACTCAAATTTTTAGACATTTCTAGAGATGAATTGGTAAAAAAAAAAAAATTTTTTTTTTACCAATATTTTCTAAAAGTAATTATTTTAATATTGATTTCAGTCAATTATAAATAAGTCCTGAAATTTTCATAAAAATCCAACTATTATTTGAATTCTGCAAGAATTTCTAAATTAATGTCTTTCACGATCAAAAAAGTGCCTTGTGTAATATTACGTTTTTATGACATAATAAACTATGCGTCAATTTAGGTCTCTCACTGACGAAAGAAAAAAGATTTTCTACCAAAATTTCGAACGTGTTAGAAATAATTTAAAAAATAATAAAAAAATACTTTGATCTATTCTCTTAATGATAATATAAACATTTTGCTGATAAAACTTTAGGGCCTTTTTCCTTCATACTATGCTGTTTTTTCAGCAGTTTTTTGGGGGTACCTAGACTTACTATGGGCAAGGGCGTTTTCACGTTTAAATTTAGTATTGCCATCAACAAAATCAGTTTTTCTAGCCAAAGTTGAAGCAGCCTTACGACAAAAATCACAATACGTTGCATTTTTTCTCTATTGTAACAAAGCCAGGCGAAAGTTGACAACCAAACTTGTTGGAATTCTCGTACAATGGACGCCTTACTTTCATTTTGTGTGTCATCATTACTTTATCATTCGGGGGCATTCTTTTGAGTCTCAGTTTCATTCAGCATTTCTACTTTGTTCGATTTTGCAAAAAAAGCCGATATCAAATTTAGTATTGTTTTTTTCTTTGTTGCCATGTTTCTTTAAATCTTTGTGCATGCTCAGAAAGACGAATGAAACATGAAACTGCAAAAAGAATGTGTGTTGCCATCATCAAAATGCCAATTAATATCTTGTATATTGTTTTATTAAACCTTTTATTGTTTAAATCATTTGACTTTGCTCGTTTTATTAAAAAAAAAAGGGTTGAACAGACATTTTTCACTCAGTAATGAGCTTTGGAAGATTGTCAATGAAAAAAACACAGTCGCCAAAAGATAAGTGTTTTATTATTTCTAGTCGCCACTTGAAAAAAATCACTTGCAACGTAGAGCCCTGTAATGTTGTAACATTTTTATGAGTAGTTTGCTAGCAACAATGCCATCCAGTATTGTTTTTTAAATTTATATCTGGAGTTTTTTAATTCTTGTCTGCATTGTTTTTTAACATTTTTTATGAAATTGTTTTATTTCTAAGTATTTTCTTTAAAGAAAGGTTTTCATAAAAATGATTTTAATTAGTGATATAAATTGAAGGATCCAATCATTTACTTCAACTTTAATTTACTATAGTTTTTTTTTTTTATTAGTTGCAAATTTGGGCTTAGGCATGTTATGAAAGTACAAAAAAATCATGAGTTCACTTTTAAATATTTGTTCACAGAATGCTAAATTTTTTTTTACTGGTGATACCTAGCCAAATAGTGTAAAGTCATTTATTTGAGTTTATGTAGCTGAAATTGGATTCATCACTGATTTATTTTTGTTGAGGTTTGTCTTCACTTTTCTACTTTATATAATATTTACACTGTTTTTCTTTTATTTTTATAAAACAGGGGTTCCCAATGTTTTTGTTTTTCTGTACCTCTTGGAATATATTTAGATTCCTGTATACCCATGAAAAAGAAAAACAATGAAATCAAAATTTTTGTATTATGAAGTCTTTTTGAGACTCATAACATCAGTGAATTAAACACAGGTAATTTATAAAATGGATGTGTGGTGGTGCAGTGAATATTGGATTGAAACAAGAAATCAGAGGGATGAGTTTGAATTCCAGCAGAATCCATTGCATTCACTTACATGCAAATGCTCTTAGGAAAAGTATTAATCCATCTCTCCTCCAATTATGGGTCAGATAATTGGACAGATTGAGTTGCCTTGGTTGGCACTCTTTCTACCTCTGAAAGTAATGGCAACTTTCTATGCGAAAATCTTCTGCCTAGTTAGTCATGTCTCTTTCGAAACATGCCCAAATGTGTATCATGTATAGTTCTCAACTGATGGACTGAATTTATAAAATAGTCTGATCCTTCATATATATTTTCAAAACTATGTACCAATAAACAAAGCTAAGCAAACTAATGAGATGGATGGGCTTGAATTTTTTTTTTTTTGCAACAAGTTCATTTATTTGAGGGGAAACTTTAGCAATAGCACAACAAAGATCATGCTCAGAAAATTTGAGTTTTGATCTGTATTTTGATTTAATTCCTAACAACACTGAAAACGCTGCTCACAAAGCCATGTTGATGGAAATAACAACAGTGCTCGAATAACAGGTTTAGTAATCTGTGTGTATGACTTTCACATCTAGAACCAAAAATCACAAATTTTTTTTCAAAGTACACAGCACGTGCAGAATCATCATTTTGGAGCTCTACCAGTTCCTCTTGCAGACCTGTCCCAGCCTGCAGCACCTCAGCATTTGCAGTAAAGGGATTTCTAAGATCCTTCGTCTTCACCAATGCTTGGGAAATAGCCATCAATTTCTTCTTCCACCTTCATAAGATATTCAGTTGCTACTTTTGTGATGTTGTTAGTCTCAGATTGTGGATTTTAATCATTACACATCATTTATAATTTGAAGACCTATAAGAGAGGTCTTATGAACCAAGCTGTGATACAACAAATAATTGGAAAAAGCATTATTGGTAGATGATTATAGGCTTCTGTGGAGTTATTTAATAAAATTAGTTTTGGCGCAAGCATAGATCAGTTATTGAAATCACTCTTAAAGGATCAACAAATCTATTTTGTTGACCATTACACTACCCTATGTCCTCCTTGAATTAATATTTTTTTATCTCTCCCATATATTTTCATTTTGAATCCGTAAGTATTGTATATTCATTTACACATAAATGGTAACAAGGTAAATATTTTTGTTCAAGAAAATATTTGTCTAATGCTAGAAAATTAATTGTAAGGTAATAAACAATTTATTAGTCATCTTACTAGTTAATAAATTCATTATTTAATGACTTGATCAAAAAATCTTTATTAACCAAATTTATCCTTTTGGGTTTTCATAAATTAACACTTATGATTTCAGTCATAAGAACAAGTGTCATTTGAAAATGTAATTGTTTTTATAGATAAGTTTTGTATATTTACTTACTATAAGTGTTTGCATATAAGAAAGTTTCTTGTACTGAAACTATAATAATAATACTGTCCAATTCATGTATTCTAAAATGTTTTTTTTGTTTGTTTTTTTTACAGATATTTCAACAATAAAACAAAGACTACCAGTGAATCCTGTGAAAATAATCACCCAGCCTAACAAACATAGAATATTGAAAATTATCTATACAATGTAATATTTTAAAATATGGACTAATTTACTTGCAAAATTATTTTTGACAAAACAGGTTTACATTTTCAACTATTTCAGTTTTAGAAAGGCACTCAGGTGTTGACACTGAAGAGAAGCCATATTTTTGTGAAGATTGTGAATTCACTATTTTGAGAAAATCGGATATGAGTAATCACGAAGAGACAAATACAGAAAATAAACCATATTCTTGTGATGTGTGTACATTAATCTTTAAAAGAAAGTCAGCTTTAAAGCTGCATAAGCGAACTCATGCAGAAAGACCATATTGTTGTGAAGTGTGTGGCTCTTGTTTTTCACATAAAATTCATTTGATACAACACCTTCCAGTACATTGTAGAGAGAAACAATATTGTTGCAATGTATGTGGATCTTCATTTGTGCATGAATCATATTACCTACAACATATTCGAAAACATGTTGCAAAAAAGCCCTATTCTTGTCAAGTGTGTGGCTCTTCATTTGCAAAAAATTCCACTTTGGTAATACATGTTCGAACACATACTGGAGAGAGACCTTATTCTTGTGAAGTGTGTAACTCTTCATTTGCGCGTAAATGCACTTTACTACGGCACACTCGAATACATACAGGAGAGAAACCTTTTTCTTGTGTAATATGTAGCTCTTCATTTGCACAGAGAACCAGCTTTCTTCAGCACATTCAAAAACACATTGGACAAAATCCGTATTCATGTGATGTCTGTAAATCTTCCTTTTCAAGAAAGTCAGATTTAGTGGAGCATATGCGAACACACACAGGAGAAAAACCATATTCTTGTGAAGTGTGTACCTCTTCTTTTGCCATAAAAAAATCTTTGATACAGCACATTCAAACACACACTGGAGAGAAACCATATTCTTGTGAAATCTGTGGATCTTTGTTTGCACAGAAAGGCAGTTTGAATCAACACATTCGAAAACACATAGGAGAGAAACCATATTCTTGTCAGGTGTGTGGATCTTCATTTACATGTAAATCAAATTTGAAGGACCATATTCGAATACATACTGGAGAGAAACCATATTCTTGTGATATATGTGGATTTTCATTTACGCAGAAATCCACGTTAACAAGACATCTTCAAATTCACTACTGAGAAACTTTAATCTTGTAAAAAGAAAGGACACTCTTTCTTTTAGATATTTCATTTTAGTAAAACATGCACAAATATGCACAGGAGGCAAACTATATTCTTGTAAAATTTGTGATTCTTCTCTTTCACAGAAACCATGTATAATGCATTTGGACGCACACTGTCGAGAGATCATATTACAATATATGTGGATCTTCCTTCTCCAGATTTAGTGAATCATATGAAAAGTCACCATGGGAAGAAACCATACTCTTAATGAATTTATAGCTCTTCTTTTTCTCATGTAATTCAGTTTTAAAAGTACATATGTGAACACACAGAGAAACTATATTTTGGTGAAATGTGTGAATCTGTATTTTCAGACAGTTTGTGTAAGAAACAGATGTGAAACATAGGAAATAAAAACCATAGTATAGTATAGTTTTGTTTTTTTTTTTACTTCAATGGTAAATATGTGAAGGAACTCAAGATAGCAGTTATACTTTCGCTAAATAGCTTAATCCATATGACAAGAAATATCTAAAGTTTTATATTTCCTCATAAGGATGCTATTTTTCTATGCTAAAACCTTCACATGAGTTCAATAATTACGCTTACTAAATGTGCAGGCTTTACACAAAAGAACTAAATATTTGGAAAAATGACATAATTTTTTATGAATAAAGAACAATGCTGGGTGCGATGGGTAAATTGTCACCATTTTATATTTTTTATTTCATGCACGTGCATTGCTTTTTATGAGGATTTGGAAAGAGTTGGATAATATATCCAGTCAACATCATAGTATTTGGAGTGATCACTAGTGATGGTGAGATTATGCCTCCGTTTTTCTACAGAGCCTCAGACTCAACACATAGGCCTACATCAAGTGCCTTGAGGTAGTGCTAGGTCAAGTGGGTGTCTGCTGGAAGACCCTATGTCTGGCAAAAGGATTCTGCACTATGCCACACAAGATAACTGAGTTATGGCTGCCAAACAATTTCTGCAGCAGCATCACCCCCTTACATCTGGCCACCTAACTCCTCAGACTGCCACCCCCTTAATTACTATGTGTGAGGCACAGTTGAGCAAGAGACTAACAAAACTCCTTGTACCACCAAAGATAAATTAAAAGCAAGGATTATGGCAGAATTCACCAACTTAAACAAGGAGACCACCCAGAAGAGACACAGGAGATTCTTAAGTTCTTTGGAGGCTTTGGTTGAATCCAATGCTGATTTTATTAAATAAATTTACTCTTTTATATTTCAAGATCTTTTTCTATAATTTTGGTAAAACTATGTTAAAATATGATGTCAGTATTATTTTCATTTTTGTATTACTTAGATGACAAGTTATCCATTGCTCCCTGTACATGTTTGTGTGGCTATAATTATAGAGGTAGTGATATGTGTGTTTTATGTTAAAGTTTTGTTGAACTTATAATTTGGAATGCAATTTGATTTCATTAAAAAATTGTAGGATATTAATATGGATTAATATCCTGAAAGAATTCTTTTATATTGGTTGTTTGGTTTTATTTAACAGCATATCAACCTCTATGGGTTAATTATTGTTGAAATGTAAATATTTTTAATTTTGCTAATTTTTCTGTAATATATATTGTTAGTTATTCTACTATGAAATTGTATTGCTGATCGTTTTGCTTTAAAATTATATTGTTCATTTTTCTACAAATATGTATTACATTTCACCATTCATAGCAGGTCTTCTATTGCCAGTGTGGAATATTGACTAACAAAAGTGCTGAAAACAAAAATAATCTAAATGAAATCAGCTAGTTTATATTTAAAAAAGAATTCCCAGCATCTCTTGTTTATGTACATGTGTAGTTGCACCAACATAACAAATTTAGTCCGATGTGTTACATAAAATCTTTTTCCACTTTGTCATAATTCCCCCCCCCCTAACTTAGCACTTATGCTGATATGTATCATAGTGATTTATAAGTCAATATTTAGATGTTATTTTGAGTTGGCTTATTGTGGTGCAGTGGGTATCAGCTTAGAACGAGAAATCAGAAGGCAGAGTTTGAATTCCAGTTGAATTCATTGCAGTTACTTACAGGCAAATATCCTTTGGAAAGATATTAATCTCTCTCCTCCAGCTATGGGTTAAATAACAGATTAGATTCTGTAGCTTTGATTGGCAACCAGTCTACCATAGAAAGTAATGGCAACCTACTGCAGGAAAATCTTTTCAGTCAGTCATATATGTCATTTAACTGACTGACTGACTATATATGCCTCACAAGGTTATTTTCTAGGAACTTCTTTTTTATTTTCTCTGTTCATCTTTTTTATTTCATTTGTCAATCCACATTTTCTATGGATCAGCATGTCTGCTAGTTCATATTATTTTGCATAACATCATTTAAATGGCAACTTTGAAATGTGCATAAAACTATTTAATATTAATTCTTTAATCATTTAGTATTTGATATTTTTTAATCATTTGATATTTGTTTATTAAAAAGAAAATCCCTTCACACATAATGGTATTATTTTAAGCCTGTTAAATGTTATTCTTAGACTTATTTTTCTAAAGACAAAGGTCTCTGCTTCTGATTCTCCACAGTGACAAAAAAAGAATTGTCTTTACTTTTATAAAACAAAATGTATGATTATTTTGTTTAAATCTGATTCAGCATATGACATTAATGTTTATCATAATTAATTCCAGCAGAATTTTTAAAGATTTTCATCATTGGAATGACATTAATTCAAGTTCATGAATACACTGACTTTGAAATAGTCTGTTAAACTGAAAGTTCACACTAATAGGAGTAAGGCATATTTAGTAAAGCTAAAAGTCTATTAAATCCAAATTTAGTCAAGGAGGCCAATGCATCTTTTTGGATATTTATTTAATGGTTATTTTAGGATTTTAGTTTGATTTTTCTTATTTTTATTTAAAGGTTGTGCTTTGAAAAGACTAACACATATTTTAACTTTTTCACAATTTTTAAAAAAATATTTCAAATTTAAAGATATTTATTATCAAACTTAATTATTTGACCTATATATTTAAATATATACATTTTATAACTCTTTTCACAATTAATGAGATTCATATTATTTCTTATCCATGGACAATACCATTGGTTTATGGCCGCATCATGTTGAACCACCAGTTCCTGTATGATCGTCAATGTTAAACAATGTCAAGTTTGGTCAGTACTTAAATGGGTGACAGCTTGGAAATACCAGGCTCTGTAAATTTCGATGTTCAGGTGATGTAATGGATTGGAATTCAGAGAGTCAAGTTCCAATTCCAATTGAATTCATTATAATCACTTATGCACAAATACCATTGGGAAAGATATGAATCCACCTATTAACTCTCTAGCTATGGGTTAATTTGTAAAACTTCTATCACTAATATCATTATTGCCAAAAAATAAAAAATTGTGCACAAAATATTTAGATTTCGGCATTAAATAATCTATATAGATTTATATGCCACTAAACAAAAACAACAGCAATACCTTCCTTCCTGAATATTTTTTTAGTATGATTAGCAGTAGTGTATTAATACAGTCAAATTATTTGCAATAAATTTCTGTACAAAATTACTTAAAAGCATTAGCAAAGTTATATATACTATAGTCATCCGCAGACAGATCTGTTTCACTGTATTACAGCTCATCAGTACAGCTTAGACTCCGGTCGCTTCCTAACCCAGGATTGAAACCCGACCAAATTGGCGTCAGTCAGCCAATTCTACCCCTGGGCCACGAGCATCCAGTAGAAGAAGGCAGGCTTATATCTGGTGTTAATAATACAGTGCTTGATGTAATATAGCTTAGACTCCGGTCGCTTCCTAACCCAGGATTGAAACCCGACCAAATTGGCGTCAGTCAGCCAATTCTACCCCTGGGCCACGAGCATCCAGTAGAAGGCAGGCAGGCTTATATCTGGTGTTAATAAAACAGTGCTTGATGTAATATAGCAGAGCTATAAATATACATATTATCCTACATCTATAGCATGACTTGGAATTTCATGCACTATGCAATCATCAGGTGCTTATAATGAACTGACCATTCTGGAAAAATCACAGAACAATTTCTTCTAATTTTGGAACTTGTGCGTTCATAAAAAAATCCCTATTACTTGAGCATGGTAAAATCAGTTATTCTAAATTGTCTGAATATACATTTTAAAATCCTAGATTATGTAATAACTAATCTACAAATGAAAATTATTCAAAAGTTTTACAATATGATTGTATTGAACACTTTTTAATATAACTGTGTACTGGTCTAATTTAATTATGACCAAAAAACTAATTAAATAAATAATTATATATATATACAGTGGAACCTGCCAAATGCAACCCTCTTCGTCAGTGTCCACCTGTTTTAACAACTGTTTTTCTATGCATGGAAGATTTGCTAATGTTAATTGACACTTAGTGAGCAACCACTTCCAGAATGCAACCAGTGACTAACATCAACAAATGAAAATCACTGATCAAGCAACTGCATTAAAAAAAAAATCCATTTTGGTCATACACTATGAACTTCTAAATTAGGAGAAACTAAATGAATAATCCCAAAAACACTTCATTGTTTTGTTGTAGTGTTGTATCAAACTTATTTCTTGTTGAAATGTACATTGCCTGAGTTCACCTCACAGTCAAACATTGGCTGTTTTGTACAATATATATTGCATTTGACATGTTCAAGGGATTTATTGCAGTCTCTGTACTGACTTGGATGAATTCTGGGATTGGGAAAATCACAATTATGTCAAATGTTTATCTCTTTCATTCCTTTATTTTATTGTGTATCTATCTTTTTTTCCATGTATTATCACACATTCTCTTTTTTTTTTTTTTTATCACTCACTGAAACTATACTTTTTTAAGTCCACTTTAGTCTCTTGTTGACTTGTAAAAAGTTTTTCAAAATTTTAAAATGAATTACGCTGAATAAATTTCTTTAAAGTTCTGCCATTTTCTTATGTTCTCATTTATTTATTATCTGATTACATGGTCTAATATACATATACTGATGAGTGGAATATACGTTTCTGGCGTAAATAGGTCATGACTATGAGTCTTTAGTGAGTGGCCACCTGCCGTATGTGACCAGTTTTTGATGGCGGTAGGGGTGGTTGTATCTATATGTGTGTGTGTGTGTATATATATATATATATATATATATATGGAGAGAGTATTGTTATGGTGCTTAGTGACAAAATTGCTGTTTTTCAGTAGATTACTGATATAAGGCTGTTCTGACGAGCAGCTTTTTTTTTTTTTTTTTTTTTTTTTTCAAAGTGCTTAATATCAACACAGCATTAATAGAATTAATATGGGGTTTTTTTTTTTTTTTTTTTTTTTTTTTTTTTTATATAGTCATGCTCACTTTGAAGTTTTGTGAAGGCATTTTTATGAAGTCTCACTCTTCAGGAATTATATCTTCAGGGATATATATACACAAACACACTACCGGTCATAATTATTAGACCACCCCAATTTTTTAAAAGAAATGATGTATTTCATACTATTTTTAGTATTTATTGCCAAATGAAAATAGAATGTTTTTGTTATTACTTTACTTTCTTGCCTTGTAAAATTTAGCAAAGATGAACTTGTCCAAATCACCCTAAATTTTCTTCATTCTTTCATTGAAGAAACTGCAATATAGATAATTATTAAATATTTATAAATTCATTTGATGCACATGTTATTGTGCAATATCAACAAAAGAACCATTATATTTTCATTTACAGTTACAGTTATTCACTTGGCAATAAATACTAAAAATTAGTATGAAATACATCATTTTTTTTTTTTTTACACTGGCTTATGGCCGGTAGTGTGTGTGTGTGTGTGTGTATATGTATGTATGTATGTATGTATTATATATATATATATATATATATATATATAAAAATATACACACCTATCTATATGAATATGTCAGCTCTATCACTGATATTGAGCGCTTTCAAATAAGTACCATGCATATATAATATATAAACAATATAATATGTATAACAAATTGCATATATTTATAATTATATACATTTCACACACACACACACACACACACACATATATATATATATATATATATATATATTGTTCATTAGTTGAATTGAGACTTTCCTGATGCAGTCAGACTTTTGCTTTTGTAAGGACACGTGACAACTAAATACATAAAGTTCTTATGTATAGCCAGCTTGATAAAGGACTGTTAGATGAGTGTGGCTCAGGTGTAAAGACTTGCTAAAGAGTCACCTCTCATCTGTCAATGTACCTTATACTAACTTTGAGTTGCCCAGGATAGAAATAACTGGAGATATTTGTCCCCGAGTGGTATTAGAAATTTCAAAATCAGTCGTATTGATTGGCTAAAAGACAGTGAAAAGCATCAGCAAATATTCCTGTTGCTATGTGCTGAGATCCTTGCTGTTAATATATGGGGATTGTATACAGGTCACTAGTAAGACTGAAGTGTCATACATGACAAACAAAAACTGAATGAGATTCTCAGATCCTCATGCTAAAATCAATGGGAGTGTCCATCACCATATACATGAAAATAACAAAAATTGTCATGAATATATAAAAAATCCATTCTTTTCCTTACAAATTACTTTGTGCTAGGTTATGAACTGAGCAGATATGAAAACATTTCAAGAGCCAGAGAAAAAAATGTATATTTAAAGGCACTGTTCAGTTTTGCTTCCTTATTGACACTGTAGCCAAGAGGTCAAAGCACATTAGATCTAATGACTGTTTCCCTTAGAAGAATGCAGGTTTAAATCCAACTAGGCCAGCAGATGAATATAAAAAATTCTACTGTTTAATAAATAAATGGAGTGCCTATTCAAATATGAATATCTACTAAAAATAATGTTTAAGTAATATATATATATATATATATATAATGTTTACGGTCATATCACATTGAATACACCGGTTCTCACTCAATCACCAAAGTTGAGCCTGGTCAGTATTAGATGGGTGACCACTTGGGAATGCCAGGTGCTGTAAGCGTTATTGACAGATGTACGTTGTGGTGCAGTGGATATCAGCTCGGAGTGGGAAATCGGTGAGCTGAGTTCCAATTCCAGTCGAACACTTTGCATTCACTTACGCACTGGTACCCTTGGGAAAGGTATTAATCCATCCATTCCCTCCAGTTATGGGTTAAATAACAGGTCTGTTGTTCATGCAATCTGTAGCAGACATCTACACTATTGTTTGTTATCAGCAGTTCCAAAAAGTGTGGATGGTGCTACACAAGCCTTCACCACTTTAAACAATTCTTTGTGTGGTTGTCTGTTAGACGCTCATACGTCGAAATCGACGGGAGAGTCCATTATTATTATATATCTATATATGAATAGGAAATTTTATCTTAGCTGACCAGGTAATTGTTAAAATTTTATTTACAAGATGTTATGGACCAGGTTAACGTCTGAAAAGAACAACACGACCACCAGGGTAGAAATAACAAATATATATTAACAAGAAATAATACAAAATGTGGAAGGTGTTAGTATGGCTGTCAGTCTGGTTTGGAGTGAACTACTACCAACTCAACCCCCTCTCTCTCTTGAGAGGCGTAGTATATATAGTGTTAGGAAGAGTTCATTCTGGAGTTACAGGTAAGGACCCATCACATCCCAAGCTTTTACCTCGCAGGGGTCTTTAATATTTTTTACTCTTCGGATTAATCATCAAAGGCTCTGTAAATTTTCTTTTTCTGCTAGATTTCCGTGGTTCTGAAACTGCTTGAGGCCTTTGTGTAGTGAATGTGTCAAATATTGTGTCCATTACTTCCTTCTTTTCCTGAGGTAGACTGTTAGAATCCTCTAACAGCCTCTTTTTGACCTGATTTAAATGCCTTTTATGTGAGAACTTCGGACCCTGAATTATGTAAATCATGTTCCCGATCCGTTCCTCTATTGTAGGATAGGATGTGTTTTTTGTGAACATTAAAAAAAAACTCTCACCTGGGTTAAATTTTCTTTTCGGTACAAACGATGTTGGTGATTTCTTTGTCTGATTTGGTAGTAACTTATTGAATACTGATCTAATTTTTCAGGCAAACCTTACTTCCGCCGGCGATAGTGCCAATGGCGTCGTACTGTTCAGTATAATTCTATACATTTGCAAGAATTGTTATTGTGCCTTTTCTGTTGGTACGTCATAAGCTTTCCTTAGTGCTCTTTTTAGGTGATATGGCAGAGATTTGATGTGTTTCACCTGAAAGGTTTCACAAAATTCTTCAAAGTCCGCAGATGTAAATTGTGTCCCATTATCGGTGACTAGACAATCCACCACTCCGAAGCGAGCAAATAAACTTGTGGAGGCAATTTATTGTCGTCTCAGAAGTAGGTTTTTCTACAACGAAATGATTCTGGCCATTTGCTGTAACTGTCTACTACAATCAAGTAACAGAAACCCTCTAATAGACCTGCGAAATCTGCATGGATTTTTGACCACGGTCGATCTGTCTCAGGCCATTGCTTATGAGTGATCAGAGGTGCCTTGGCTGCTAAGGAACAGCCCTTGCCTTTGTCCACCATATGTACAATATCTTGATTCATGTTTGGCCAGTACACATAACTTCGCATTAAAGATTTCATCTTATTTTTTCCTGGGTGGCCCCAGTGGAAATCCTTAAGGATTCTCCTTTGTAGCGTTTTCGGGATTACTACTCTTTCATTATATAGCAGAAGATAATCACATAACGAAAAACTATCTGGGATATGCTTATCTTTTTCTGCAATTTTTGTTTGCGTTTCCTTTATAAATTCGTCATTCACTGCTCCGTTTCTTATTTCCTGTAATGTGACGGGGAGGTCTCAAATTGTTCTGCATAATGATGTTCTAATATCTCCCTCATATCGTAAAGCTGTAATTACGAAATCTTCTAATGGCTCCGTTTTCTTTGATACTAGTCTCGAAAGACTGTCTGCATGCCCGATTTTGCTTGATGGAAGATACTCTAATTTGAAGTTTTAATTTAATAGAATCGTCCCTCAATCATAGTAATCTATTAGCAGTGTGGGCAGGTAGGCGTTTTTTTTATCCAAATATTGTCACTAATGGCTCTGTAAGGTAAAGAATCTGCCGTAAATATATCTGTGGAATCTCGTAACCGCAATAATAATCCCAATGCTTCCTTTTTGATTTGCGAGTAATTTTTTTTTGTTGGCTGGTAGTAACGTTCTTGGCGAATGCATGATGGATTTTAGTGTCCCATCCGGCATTTTATGAAGTATACATGCCTCAACAGTCAACACCATAGGAACTTGTGTCACTCGCGACTATTATTTCCAATCTGGAATCATAATGCGTTAAAAATAAATCTGCCGTTAGAATCTTAATGATTTTGTTGAAAGTTTTCTGACATTCAGATGACCATTTCCAAATTATTTCCTTCTTCAACAGTTCATTTTTGTTTTTAATCATATCATCCCGAGCAAGGCGGTAATGCCACTGATGTGCAGGGGGCTACATAGGAGTAAAAAGATTGGAAAAGAGAAAACCGCATTCTAAACAAAAAACAAGGGATGAGCCTCGTCACCTGTTCAATATACGTGGGTGGAGTGTGAACCGGGCGATAGTTTAGTCTATCTACTCCAATTTATGGGGGCGCATAATTTGTGCATGTTAGGTATTAACTCTTGATAATAATTTACTAAACCCAAAAAGCTTTGTAACTCGGCTATATTTTTTAGAGTGGCATGTTTTTTTAATGCCGTGGCTTTTTCTTTGTCAACAATATGGACCAGGTATTTTATCTCCTTCAGAAAGAAGTCACATTTATTTTCTTTTACCTTTAAGCCGTAATTTTGCATCCGTGTGAAGACCTCTTGAACTTGTTCCCAGGGTTGTTCAATATTTTTGCTATTTATCAGGATGTCATCAAGGTATGCGATTGTGAAATCCAGTCTGCCTAGCATAGTGTCCATTATTTGCTGAAATATTTCCGGCACGGCCTTGATCTTGAATGCTAATCTCTGGAATTTATATAACCCTTTATGAGTGTTTATGCACAACAACCTCGAGCTTTCCTCGTCTACTGGTATTTGTAGGTATGCTTTGCTCATGTCTATGTTTGAGAAAAATTTTCCTCCGTTCAACTTTGTGAATACTTCCTCTGGACTAGGAAGAGGATAGTGTAAATCTTTAATCCCTGCATTTAATCCTGTCGAGAAGTCAGCGCATACTCGTATCTTTCCCGATTTCTTTTTCACGTAAACCGTAGGTGCGACCCATTCACTATATTCTATTTTTGCTAATATACCGGTTTCCACGAGTCTATCCAACTGTTTGTCTATCTTTTCTAATGATGCAAAAGGTAATTTTCTTTTCTTCTTGAAAATGGGTTGTACATTTTCTTTTAGTTCGAATTTGGCCGGTATTTTTTTACACCTCCCAAGGTCGGCTGAAAATATGACGGGGAAACTCCCCTTTAATTTCTCCTTCAATTTCTCTGCCTTGGTCGATAAACTTTCTACTTTTTGACAGAACGTATTTATCGATAAATTCCAGAGGTCAAATTTCTGCATTCAGTCAGTTCCGAATAAATTTTCCATATTTTTTAGAACAAACATGTTTAATTTCTTGGTCCTCCCGTTGAACGTCACATTTGTGATAATTTCCTCCTCAAATTTGATTTTTCTTCCTGTTACCTACCTGGCTATTTTATGTTCTCAACATGGTCGGTTTGTTTAATTTCTTCCATGTCTGTAGGCTAATAATGGTTAAATCTGATCCAGAATCCAATCGTAGTCTGATTTTTTTGTTTAACATCACCACTTGTACATATTTTTGTATATTTATTACATCTGTTTGGTCATTTCTAGTGGTTTTCACTAGGCTTTTGTTTTCTTTCTGTGTTCTACAGTGCAAACTTTTATGTCCCACTTTATTGTACGACAGACAAGTCTTATAGCAGTATGGACAATCTTTGTACCAATGCAGAGTTCTACAGAGGTAACATGAACTGGGTATGGTTTCTGGGGTTTCATTTGACTTTTTGTACTAAAGTCATTGGTTTGGTTTGTTGTTTTTGTTTTTGTTTTTTGTTTGGGGGGGGGGGGTTAAAAACGTGTTTTTTGTTGTACTTTCCATATGTGAGCGACACCAGACTTCGATATCTTTCAAGTCCTTTTCATACATCTCTGACAGTCCCCAGCTAATTTTTGTAGCATCAATTCTGGTTCACTCTCAAATTTTGTTAGAATTCTTCGTCTGATCTCCGCGTCGTTAGTCAAAACCAGGCCTTGAACAAATATCAAACATTTAAAGTTGTCAGCGCTGAGTTCAGATAACTTAAAGTCATCGCAGTGTTTGTTCACTATGGAAACGAATGTTATATAGTCTTCACTATATCTTTCTTTGTTAAGTTTAAACATTTCCACTTTTTGTAGAATAGCAAAGCTTTCGGACTGAATAATTCCATTAAAAGTTTCATGGCTTCCCCAAATATCAACTTATTTGTTTTCTTCAGTAGGATGTAGTCTACGAATTTAGTATGTTTACTTGACCCTAGTTTCTTAAGTAGCAGACATGCTTTTTTCGCTTCTGACCAATTCCTGCAATCAACCTCATATAGATCTTTATATCTTTTAAAGTAAGCTGTAAATGTTTTGTCTTTGTTCGGTGCACAAGTGAAGTCTTCGATTAAGCTCCATATAGCATTTTGCGAGAATGCCAATTCAATTTCAGAACTTTGCCCTTTATTTGTCACCACCCATAGTAGTAATTCTTGTAGTTGCTTTTCTTCATTTTTCTATTGAATTTCTATTTGTTTCTCTTCAAGCCTAATCTGTCTTTACTCATTTTTTTTGTTACTGCTCGAATTGCATTTTCATTAGTTCCAACATGGTTGTCTTAAAGTCTTCTATGTTTACAACGTAATTTAATTATAACAGGCTATCTGTTGCTATGAGGAGAAGAGAAAAAACATTCCCTTTTTTTTTTTTTTTTTTTCATAATATGTTATTTATGTACATAAGGTTTATAGTTATGGCGGTTAAAAAAAATTTCCTTTCCTTGTTCGGAAAAAATAATGATATTTATTTCTTCTTTGCACAAGGAAGAAAAACAAAAAATCACTTTGGCTGAAGAAAAAATCAACTTACAGATTTTTTCCCTTTCTTGTTACACCAATTACCCTGTTTTAGCTCCTCTGTGTTTTGTGCTTACAGTTTTCGAGAACCACTGTTGCGAATCATTCCTTAAGGACTTTGTAGCTAGAGTTGTGTACTTGAGTAAAAGATTTTGTCTTTTTTCTCAGTGTAGAATTCAGGTCTTTGCCGCCCGTTGTTCTGGAAAATTGGTGAGAAAATTTTTTTCCTGTATAGAATTCGATTACTGTTATGGTTGACAGGTAGAATCCGTTTCTTTATAACTTTGTCACCGCTGTTATGGCTGGTGTCCAAAAAAGTTTTTTTCTTTTATCTTCGTGTAGAATCCATTTCTTCAGTATCTTAGTCACCACTGTTATGGGCGGCCGATGACCGAAAGGTTTTTTTCTTTTGTCCTTCGCGTAGAATCCATTTCTTCAATATCTTCATCGTCACTGTTATAGACCAGGTTCAGGTCCAAAAAGAATAACACGACCACGGGTAGAAATACCAACGATATATTAACAGGAAACAACAATACAAAATGTGGAAGGTGTTAGTATGACTGTCAGTCTGGTTTGGAGTGAACTACTACCAACTCGACCTTCCCTCTCTCTTGAGAGTTATAGTTTACAAGCAGTATAGCCCGGCGTTGCTCGGGTGTAATGAAAGCTTTAAAACTAATCCATGGTCCTGGAGCTCAGACTCTTTGGACATTGGCACGAAAGACTAAAAAGCAATAGTTGTTTCCAGTTAAAGCGAAACTGTAGACTGAAAGAAAAATGAATGGATGTAAGTCAAATTTTGATTTCCTGGTATCAATATCAAATTTTCTGCACTATTGTAAGAACTGCAACCTTGAAACTTCTGAATATCGTTTCTTATGTCTTTGTCTATGAGTGTATCAAATTTGATTAAAATCGGACCACTCCTTCTATAAGCTCATTTTTTTCGATTTTCGATATTTATCGGGGGTACCTCGACACAAAACCTAGCTAAGAACACTTGCAGACGCTTATAGTACAACTGTGTAAATTTTCATGAAAATTGGTTCAGCCATTTTGGAGTCTATAGATAACGGATACACACACACAGAGACAAAGTTCCATTTATAAATAAGTTTAAATAGATTAGATAGATATAGTGTTAGGAAGAGTTCATTCTGGAGTTACAGGTAAGAACCCATGTCACAAGAAGTATTTATAAATAAAGATAAAAATTTGTCTATACTTTTGAGATGACATAGTATTTACATTGTACAGTTGCCCTCATCTACATTGCTATGTTTATGACTTTTCAGCTGTTGCACACTTCTTCAAGGACACATGGCCCAGTGGATATGACTTGACCCAAAGAGTTGTGAGTTCAATAACTGGCTACAGCAGTAGTGAACAAATAACTTAGTGAGTTGAGTTCAAGGGAGATAACTATATGGCATCCAGAAGTATCATTGCACATGGAATGAGAACAGTCTACACCAGCGATTGAAATAAAAGGTTCAGTTAAAAATTCCTAGCACTTGAAGGCCGGAGAGTACAATGACCGAAACATCATAAGCATTGCAATAAAGACGAGGACAATAGTCCGAACAATAAAAATAGTGACTCATGAGGTTAACTGAAAATTTTAAGTAAATTATGGAGATTGTTAAGTGACATAATTTAATGTCCAATAAATGAAAGTGAGTAAGTAATTTTGATTCTTAAAAAAATTCTGCAATTAATATTTCAACTATTTAATATGGGATCTATCTATCTATCTATCTATCTATCTATCTATCTATCTATCTATCTATCTAATCTAATCTAATCTAAATCTAAACTTATTTATAAATAGAACTTTGTCTGTGTGTCTGTATGTATGTCTTTGTGTGTGTGTATCCGTTACCTATAGACTCCGAAACGGCTGAACCGATTTCCTTGAACATTTACACAGTTGTACTATGTCTGCGAGTGTTATTCGCTAGGTTTTGTGTCGAGATACCCTCCGATAAATATCAAAAATTGATAATCGAAAAAATCAGGTTATAGAAGGAGTGGTCCGATTTTAATCAAATTTGATACACTCATAGACAAAGACATAAGAAACGATATTCAGAAGTTTCAAGGTTGCAGTTCTTACAATAGTGCAGAAAATCAATAATATATATATATATATATAAAAGGCAAGATACCAGGTCTGATCAAAATCAGTTTTTCAGCCCCTTTATTTTAGTTTTTGCTTCGGGTTTCTCTCTAAGTAAGTATAATTGTAGTTTTTAGTCTCAGCCATGATACCATTTACTCAGAGGACTTATTTAGCCTTCAAAATTCAGTTTACGACGAAAAAAACTTATTTGATCAATACCAGGAAATCAAAATTTGACTTACATCCATTCATTTTTCTTTCAGTGTATGGTTTCGCTTTAACTGGAAACAACTATTGCTTTTTAGTCTTTCGTACCAACGAGTCTGAGCTCCAGGACCATGGATTAGTTTTAAAGCTTTCATTACACCCGAGCAACACCAGGATATACTGCTTGTTTTAAATAACAGGAGGTTATGAATATAACCATTTTTTCTAATTTTTTTTAACATCATTATAGTCATATATGTTGGCTTAGGAATGAAGTAATTCTTTCAGAAATGGAGATATTTGAAAAAAAAAATCCAGAGTGCTGATTTATATTTTGATAAACAGCACTATTGAGAATTTTCCATTTAACTAAGTTTCTTTCTCTGTTAACAAGTGTGGCATTCTTTAGATCAAAGTTGTTGAATTTATTTCTATTTAAAACTAATGCATTTGATATATTTTGTCCTTTTCGTGTTCATTGTGATTTTTAAATTTTTTAAAGGTTTCCCAATATATTGTGAAGAGCAGTTGTGACAGAGTTTTTTTTTTATATATATATCTGCTTCAGAATTGTTTTTTATGGATATTTTGGGTTATATTTATAATCTCATTCCATTCTGGTTGTAATTCTAATATAATATCTTTGTTATTTTCAGTGATACACTAATAGGGTAAGTGGATTTGTGAAATCAAGTTGGTTTTCTGTAGAAATGTAACATTTCTTGATCATGACACAAAATCTTACCTAAAACCTGATATATGCAATAATATCATTATTAAGGCTTTTGGTTTCATAGATATGCTTTTGATAATTACATGTAAAATAAACTTTCAGTTGTCTACAAATTGATGAATATTTTTTTATGTCTTAATAATAACATCTGGTCAGGTGCCCCTGCTACTCTCCTGGGTTTCTTGACAAAATACAACAGAGAATCTGTAACGTAATCGATACTGACTTGGCAGACCGACTGCAAACACTCTCTCACCGGCATGACATAGCTTCCCTGTGCCTCTTCTATAAATACTTTCACAGCTTCTGCTCCGATGAACTTAGATCATTGGTGCCACCTAGGTATGAATTTACATGAGATACTAGATTAACAACTAGGTCCCACCATTTTACAGTGAAACAGATAAGATGTAACCATAATTTCTACTCCAATAGCTTCTTTTCTCGTGCTTCCTGCCTCTGGAATTCCCTTCCACATGCCTGCTTTCCCGACAGCTACAATCTCCAGGAGTTTAAATATAAGGTCAATAGACACCTCCTATCACACTAACTTGCATCTATTCTCCCAACACTTTCACCATCTACCCAACCCTTATTCTCGGTATCCTTACTCGTCTATCACCCTCCTTCTGACATTTCCTATATCTAACCATCCTTTCTCATCACTTTCCCCCCTATGTAACCCCCTGTGCAATAGTGGCAGTGGAATGCCTTGCTTGGGGTAAAATGATTATAAAAAAAACAAAAAAAAAAACAGTTTATATAATATTTCATGCTCTTTAAAGAAGAATGCTAAAAACTGAAGGAATATCTTTGCTTCATGTGATCTTTGTTAGGACTTTGGGATTATTTTCTGTGTATTTTAAATAATGTTGACAGTATCTAAATATCTAATTTTTACATTAACTAAGTTTTTCATCACCTGAACAACTGCAAATTTCCAAGGTCAACATATATGACAAACATATCAAAAAATCAAAATTTTCGCCATTTCAACATAATCTCCAGGAGTTTAAATGTAAGGTCAATAGACACCTCCTAACACACTAACTCGCATCCATTCTCTCAAACACTTTTTCCATTTACCCAACCCTCAGCTTTGGTATCCTTACTCGTCTATCACCCTCCTTCTGACATTTCCTATATCTAACCACTCTTTCTCTTTACCTTCCCCTATATAACCCCTTGCGCAATAGTGGCAGTGGAATGCCTTGCTTGGGGTGAAATGATTTTTAAAAAAATCTTATAAAATATACTGAACATGAAAAAATTATCTTTAAGTATGATAAATGACATGTTTTAAATGTTTAATATTTTCAGTTGACCGTAACAATATTTATCCACATTGTTTTTTTTTCAGTAACCAACTGTTTTTTCTTTATATTTTTCTTTCAAATAAATTCATTATATTTTTGCCTTGATAAAGTTCATCAGTGGATGAAACATATTGGCTAAAACAAAATATAAACTTACCTTCAAATATGATGGTTGGCAATAAATGTATATGCATTCAAGATCACGTTATTTCATCAGTAACTTCTTTTTGCTTTTTTTTTTATTTATTAATGTTCACTCAATATAAAGCTCAAGAGCCACCCAAGATAGTAGGTTACTCTGTGGTCTTGTATTAGTGTAAGAAAGAACAAGAAGTGAAATTCTTGTGGCTATGCAGGAAAGATAACACTTTCCCGCCATTGTAACATGGCTTCCCTTTATCTTTTCTATAAATACTTTCATGGTAATTATTCCAATTAACTTTCCTCTATGGTACCTAGAATTATGAATTTAAATGCTGTACAAGATTGGCAGCAAGGTCTCATTAATTTCAACAGTTTCTTCTATCACACTTCTTGCTTGTAGAACTCTCTTCCAACTTCTTACTTTCCAGTCAACTTTGATCTTCAGAAATTTAAATGCATGTCAGCTATTATTATCTGGTCTTATTCTTTTATTGTCCTCTCTCCTTAACAGTAGTTTTTCTCATATTTTTTAATACTCAGTAACCACTTGCTTCCTAATGGTTTAATTGCTTTGCTTGAGATGAAATGGTTAAAAAAAACAAAAAAACTCTAGACTTCAGAGGGTCAAAATTTAATTAGTGAATGCTATTTTGGAATTCAAGTGGAGAAATTAGAAGTATAGCATGGAAGTAGACTTTAGAAGTAACTGGAAACCTAATCCTGGTTGAGAAATGAGCAGAGTATATTTTGTTAGCTTAGTATGTCATTTGTTTTTTAATGGGGCAATTGTGAGTCACTTTCAAGCATATACACTGATTAAGAAATCACAGAATGTGATTTGAAGACAGTTAAAAAGACAGTTTTGGTATTTAACAAAAACTTTGTGTGCTGTTTTTTTTATCATTATTTTCATCACACTAGGAAACAAATGTTGTTCCAGAAAGTAATAATAGAACACTGGATAAATAAACATGGCGTTGTAGTGATGAGTAAAACAAGTCAGTTTGATCATTACAAAAGAAATAGATGAAAATTTGAAAAATTCAAACTTGCTATGAAGTTTAATTTACAGTAGCCAATCAGAAGCAAGATCTCTTTCAAGAAAAAATATAATGTCATAATTGTGAGACAACCACAAGCCAAATGGAAATTCTCGAATGAATCATCTTGTTCATTTGGAAATACATATAAAAGATAGCTTGAATTCAGTTAAAATGGATGGATCATTTTTTATCAGTGTGCCAAGGCTATTGAAACTCACTCACTCACTCACATATAGACACCTCATGTCACAGAATTAAATGTCATTCCAACACCTGCTAAAATTTTCACAAATGAATATTATGCACATATATGCTTATATGTGCCCACAGTCAAATTAAGCAGAAAACAAGTTCTCATTAAATCACCAAAGTTAAGCAGCATTAAACCTGGACAGTACTTAGAAGGGAGACCACATGGGGACACCAGGTATTGTAAGCAATCTACTACAATCTGAAATGATATTTCATCTTTAAATAACTCACAGTGGTTTGGTAAACTGTAAAAAAAAAAAAAGTAATCAGTCATCATGTTTATATGTATAAACTAGAACACTGTATAACGACATTTACCTAATCACTCTACTCTTCCATAAATTGAAGTAGATAGACTAAACTATCGCCCATTTCACACTTCACCCACGTCTATTGAACAAGTGAAGAGGCTCATCCCTTGTTCCCTGCTTAGGATGTGGTTTCCAGATTTCTCTTTTCCAATCTTTTCATTCCTTTTTCTTTTCTTTTCAATTGGAGCAGATAGACTAAACTATCGCCCGGTTCACACTCCACCCACGTCTATTGAACAGGTAAAGAGGCTCATCCCTTGTTCCCTGCTTAGGATGTGGTTTCCAGTTTTCTCTTTTCCAATCTTTTCATTCCTTTTTCTTTTCTTTTCACTTGGTGCAGATAGACTAAACTATCGCCTGGTTCACACTCCACCCATGTCTATTGAACAGGTGAAGAGGCTCATCCCTTGTTCCCTGCTTAGGATGTGGTTTCCAGTTTTCTCTTTTCCAATCTTTTCATTCCTTTTTCTTTCCTTTTCACTTGGAGCAGATAGACTAAACTATCGCCTGGTTCACACTCCACCCATGTCTATTGAACAGGTGAAGAGGCTCATCCCTTGTTCCCTGCTTAGGATGTGGTTTCCAGTTTTCTCTTTTCCAATCTTTTCATTCCTTTTTCTTTTCTTTTCACTTGGAGCAGATAGACTAAACTATCGCCCGGTTCACACTCCACCCATGTCTATTGAACAGGTGAAGAGGCTCATCCCTTATTCCCTGCTTAGGATGTGGTTTTTGGTTTCCTATGTTTCAATCTTTTCACTCTTACGTAGCCCCATGCACATCAGTGACGTTACTACCTTGCTCAGGGTGATATGATTAAAAAAAAAAAAAGGTTTCCAGTTACATCACGTCGAAACATCAGTTCCCCATATGATCACAAATGTTAAGCAATGTTGAACCTGGACAGTACCTAGATGGGGGACTGCTTCGAAATACCAGGTACTGTAAGCTTGGTTGGTGTAATGGATAATGGTTTGGAATTGTTTATCAAAGAGAAAAGTTTCAATTTTCAGTTATATTCACTTATGTGCAAATATCCTTGATAAAGGTATGAATCTACCTCTTCTCCCCCAGCTCTGAATTAATTAGTGAGTCTTGTGTCACTAAATCATTATCCCCCCCCCCACACACACACACACAAATATTCCCTGGCTTTGAATAACCTGCAAAGGATTGATAAGCTGTAAAAAGACAAATCTTCTGTAATTGTAATTAGCTATATAAAAATTTATTTTTCTCTCATTCAGTTAATTGCCATATGCGATACATACTTGGAATGATCTTTCAAGATATGACTGATTACGCAGAAAATTTTTCACACAATAGGTTGCCATTATTTTCTGCAGTAGACCGGTTGTCAAACAAGGCTATAGAACCCAATTTGTCCTGCTATTCAACCCATAGCTGAAGGAAGATGAAATGGATTAACACATTTGCAAAAGGTATTTGTGTGCAAGTGAATGGAATGAAATCGATTGGACTTTAAAATCAGCTTTCAAGTTTCTAGTTCTGAACCAAATGCCACTGTACCACAATGCACATTTTTCATATTAACCTGAGAACAGTAACCATGGGGTATATAGAACCCAGTGCAAATGATGCCATTTTAATTACAATATTTACATTATTCAGACTATTGTCTTCATCTTTGTTGCCATTTGTTTGACGTTTTGAACCTTTAAAGTGTTTGGTTTGAAATTCCTAGCAGCTGAAGAAGGCCGGAGCTTACAACGGCTGAAACATTGTACAAATGGTAACAAAAATGAGGACAATAGTCCGAATAATGTAAATACTACCTCATCTCAGAAATATAGACAAATTTTAATTGCAATTTAATTAAATTTTCAGTACCTGATTTTTTTACCAAAATAATGTTTTTCAGTTCCTATTAATGTTAACTCAAAGTACAAATTTTGAAGTGCCTGCATGTAAAATATTTCAAATAAAGATTGTATGGGAAAAACTACTAAAAAGTTGTAAGTTTAAAAATGTGTTTTTCTGACAGTATTTATTTATTTCTATTATTATATTTGATATTTCAGACCGTCCTTGGCTTTTCATCAGAAACAAATGATTTTAAAATTTAAATTAGAAACGTATTTTCAAAATCGGGTATGATATACCCATGGTTAGTAGTGGTGTAACTTTAATTAATGGTTGGTATTCCAGGGTTAATACACATTTTAGATTTTTTTATCTTTCAACAAGGCTATTTTGATGTGTGATAAGCTACATTACCACCTACCGTAAAGTTTATTAAAAAAATATGTACCGCCCCCCATATCCCCATCTGAATTGTAGCTATCCAGTATAATAAATATAATTTTTTCAGCACTAAAGCTGACTTAAGCTTCATAAGCTTCTCCTTGGTGTGGTTATTGTATTAAACAATCTTTCATCATTGGATTGATTTACATTTTTTATCAACCTTGTGCAGGTTATTTAAAGCTAGAAAATATTTTTTACATTGTAAGCATATAGAATAAAAAGAAATATATATTCTTAAAATATTGGTTATATAAGGTTAAAAGAGAATTTAATTTTAAACATATATGAGCTCTTCAGTACAAAAAGGTACTTTCTGTTCTGTATGCGAAAATCAGTTAAGCATAACAGTGTATTCCCCAAACCTTCCTCTATCTGGTAAGCAACTCGACTGTATCATCAGGTACTCGCTACAAGGTCTAAATTTCCGTGGTTCACAATGATGTTGAATACACACCTGCCTGACTGTGCTGGAGTTCATGCCAAGTGCTGGTGTTGAAGGTACCTTCTGCCACATCCTTGTAATGTTTATGTTGAGAGTCAGCGAGTCAGAGCCCTTATTTTTGTCTACTCATTTTGGTTGTTATCTAATCAGTAACAATGTATAATGATTACCTTTATGTTAACATGTCATATTATTCATTTTTTTCCCTTCAAAATATTTTTTTCATGAAAATTCATTAGTGTGTTTATGCGCAAACTTATTTTTGTCATTAGAAATATTTGAAACTTTTTATCTGGCTATGGGGAGTATAATGTCATTATTTTGTTGAGCAAAAGTTGCACTACGGTGGTGCTCAGTTTACATGACATATGTATAAAGTTTTCTGCTTCAAAATTTCACACAATTTTTTCACTGTAAGTGTTTATATGTTAAATAGATGCTTTTGGGCACCTTTAAAAAATAATATGGTTAATCTCAAATAGATAAAAATTTATGGCATTTTGAAAATCAACAAATTTTAAACAGGATTTTCTCATTATTTTTATTTTGTATCGGATAGTACCTTCGAATTCCAAATGCCTCAAATAATTTCTTGGTAATCACATGCTAGTATTCTGTACATATTTTTCTCCTTCCATGCTTTTCAAACATGGGTAGAATTACACTACCTACAGTCTTTCTTCTGTCCTTTGACCTCAGAGTCTAGCTTGGATAAATAAAACATTATTTTCATTTTGTCATAAGTAAAAGGTTGTGGTGATACCGACCTAGCAAAAGCAAGAAACCAGATGTTGGCTCTATACCGACTAAAAGGCAAATGAACAAAACTTGTCATGCGCATCCGAGTTCGCGCAGATGTTCTAGTTGAAAAATAAAAATTAATCAAATATCAAATTTCCATTTCGCGAGCCTACAAAAATTTTATTTACCAGCCAATGGGGAGCCTGGAATCAAATACAAATGTGAAATTCAAAACGAGCTGTTTGATCCAAAAAGCAGAGACACAAAGCATCGTCAGACAGAAGGACAGACAGGCTAGAGTAACCAGTGTCTCCCCTTGACTTAAGTCAAGCGGCTACTATGCTGGCCTCTTTCCTTCTCCCTGTCTCAAAAGTACTTACTGACCTCAGGAGTGACTTTTTCAAAGACATTCCTCACGAACCAACTTACTGACTTACAGACCTTAGAAGTGGCAACTTCAAAATGAACATTCCTCACATTCCTAAGCCTTTTATCTCTTTCAGCATTATTGTCATGAACACTTTAACCTCCGTTGGACCTATCCTTCAAGCATTACTTTAATTGTAAAAACATTGACATGTGTATATATATATAAATGTTATTTTATACTCAAATTGCCTTTCTTGATTTTATAATCATTGTCTGACTTATACTGGGCTATCTTCCACAAGGCCAAATTCCATTAACCTGCAACGATATACAATTACCCTTCACTACAAACGGAATAGATAAGCAAACCACTAAGGTAAGCATTCAATCAGTTAAGTGCCATACATGATACATGCTTGAGTGATTATGTCTCGAAAGAGATTTGACTCAGTGGGCAGAAGATTATTCCGCAGTAGGTTGCCATTACTTTGTGCAGTAGGCTGGTTGCCATCCAAGGCTATAGAAACCAATTTGTCCTGTTATTTACCCCATAACTGGAGGAAAGAGACAGATTAATACCTTTCCTAAAGGTGATTGCACGTAAATGAATGCAAGGAATTCAACTGGAATTCAAACTTGGCTCCCTGATTTCTCGTTCCAAGTAGATATCTACTGCACCACAATGTACATCTGAAAGGTAAGCATTACTTTTAAGAGAATCTAGTTTTAAGTTAATCAAATCTAAGAGTAAGACAAATACGTTTATTGTTAAAGAAAGTTCTAAATTTCTTGTTTACATTTTTTTTTGTATATAAGTCGATGAGTGACGAAAAAAAGTATTAACTTATATTTATTTTTGTTTTAATACAAAAAATGTGGCAGAAGGCAAAAAACTGAAGATGGGGAAAGGCTGGACAACATCTGTCCTATATCAACCTATTAGCTAGCCACAATCGCTTACCATATTGCAATATTCCTTGCACCAAAAAACATACAAACACCATAACACCTCAAAGACTTTATTAAAAAAAAGTTAAGTATTAAATTAATACTTAACTTTTTTTAATAAAGTTTTTAAAAAAATTTAATTAATAATACCATGCCTAGAAAGTTTCAAAGGAAACTAATTTTTCTGTTCTTACAAAATATCTTTTCTTTTTATCTTTTGTTTAGTTTTTTAGCACTTTTAGAGAGCATTATTACATTCAACCAGAACGAAAATTTAAGTTCAAAGACTGCATTTTTTGATTTTAAAATGTGTTTTTCTGCTTTCTTAAGTTTCAAGCGGTATTTTTTTTTCCATCCGTTTGTTTTTAAAACTCTTTCGTTGCAGCACTAGCCACAAAAATATCCCTTTTTGTCCGTATAACAGCTAGATAGCTAGATCCATTATGTGAAAAAAGTCAGCTATCGATTTGACATTGTATCGATTGTATCCCTTACCTAAAAATCGATAATGAATAAATTTTCATTATCAATAAAATAAAAAAAGATTGACGGAAAACTAAAAGGAAGCTTTATCCATTATTTTTTCGAGTAGTCCAGTCCAGTGTATTGAATAATTTTTTTTAAGTAGCATCACGACAGGCTTTAGTTTAAATGTATTTTGATGATAGTTTGCTATTTAATAGATAAAATATGTTTTACATTTAATCTTTTACATTTAAAAGATCGAAGAAAAGCCGAAATGATTTGTACTGTTCCGTTTCCTTTATGCACTTGAAGATAGCAGCAGAAAAAGTAGTTCCGCAGAAAATTACTGCGAGACTTCTTTTGTTTTGTGTTATAAATACGCTACTGTTTTCATCTGATGACTTAACATTTGATAGTGTGTTTCACGGTGTACGTTAAATTGTAAGAAATTTAAAGATCATATCAGAATTAAATAATTGACATCGGGAAGGAGAACGGATCGGTAGGTTTTTTTTTAAGAAATGTGATACATGTTCAATGATAATTTAACTTCGAAACATTTATTTCTAGGACAACTATATTTTATATCGAGATGGGAGTTGGCGGGAGATCAAAGCCGACTGGGTCACTCGGACGAGGGAGTCAAAAATTGCTACACACTAATTGGCTGTGGCAAAAAATGACATTAACTGCTCTAAAAGCATAAATACTGCCTTTTAACTCGTTTGCAAGTTTCATATCGAGATGGGAGTTGGCGGGAGTTGGCTGGGTCACTTGGACGAGGGAGTCTGATGTTGAAAGACCCGAAACTCCCAATGAATCCAAGAGTAACATCACTGATGACCCATCTCGACGCATCTATTGGGATGTATGATATAAGTAAAAAGAATTTTAAATTTGTTGTTTCTTAGCTAAAAATCGAAAAAACGAAAAAAAAAGTTCTTAATGTATTAAAAAAAAATAGTATTTATAGACGGACATCAATTTTTACTTTTCATAAGGATTAACTTTAAGAGTAAGTGACTATATTTTCCAAAACTAGAACCAAAAGTTCGAAGGCGGCTTTTAAATAATGTGTTATTTTGCTTTGTTTCGTTTTTTTTTTTGCCTTTTTTTTTACAAAGTTCATGACAGTACCTTCATCATTGTATCGAAATAGGGTGGAGGGATAAGTGACCCTGCCAAAATATTTCTACGAAATTTTCTGAAACAGTAAAATCATTCATTTGGCTAATGCATTCATGAATAAATAAGAGCTGAAGATTTCACTTAAATAGGATGGTGTCTTCATTTTCTATAAATTTATTTAAAACGGCATAGCCTAGGCCAAAGCGTTTTATTAACTTAAAAAAAAACATTTTTTTTTTGACCGAGTTTTTTGTTTGACAGTACATATGTTCGATATGTCTATACTCGATATTAATTTTTTGTTGATAAAAAAAATGCTCGCACTTGGATAACAGACTGAGACATTAATGAACTAATGCTAAAAAACATTCCAATGAAATCCGATCACTGAATTCCTTGATGTTTGGTAAAATAAATGGGGAGCATCGGCTTTTGTAAGTTTTTGTTTTTATACGTGTGCAAAATCAATCGGATTTTGAGGATAGATAGCAAAATTATTTTTCATATGGATTAGTTTTTTAGTTTCTTTCAAAGAAAAGTAAAAACAAAATTTAATCTTAAAATCTATATTTAAATCAAATTATTTGCAATACGTTTCGTTTTTTATCCGTGGTGGTAGGTACATTCACTAAAATCGTTGTAAAAAACAGCATGAAGAAAAAAGTAATAAAAAACAAAACAAAACTCAAATTTAATAAAAAAATAACTTTTCTATCAAAATATTTGTTAAGAAGAAACATCAAAGTATTTTTATGTTTTAAAATTTTTAATCCTTACGTTTCAAAATTTTGGTAAAAAATATTTTGTTTTGATTTTAGTTAGCAGGTAACCAAATCATTACGAGAGTTTACTCATTTTATTTTTTTTTCGGTGACAAGCACATTAATTTGGAAATTTTTGCAAAAAATCAAATAATTGTCGAATTTTAATGAAACTTTCAAAACTTATTAAAATATGAATGAAATTGTTAATTTTAAAAAAATCTTGGTAACAATTTTTTTTTCCATATCTATTACCCATCATCACGTAAATAAATTCATGAAATTTCAAGAAATTAAATTTTTGTAGGCAAGATTGGTTTTATTAAACGCAGTACCCTATGACATTATTTAATTAGGTGAGCTTTTAATTGCTTTAATAAATAATATAAATTAAGGATATTATATATTCTGACTGAAGAAAAAAAGTTTTTTTTTTATTAATAATGAAGCTTTAAAAGCATTTTCATTTTTTTTAATTATAATAATTTAAAGTTTCAAAAATATTTTTTTAAGTATTTCGAAGACTTGTAGATGTTAGTTTATTAAATTATTAAGTGAAGACTTGTGGTGCATTGGATATTGGCTCAGAACGAGAAATCAGGGAGCTGTGTTCGAATTCCAGCCGAATTCATTGCATTCACTTACGCGCAAATACCCTTGGGAAAGGTATTAATCCGTCTATTCCTTCCAGTTATGGGTTAAATAACAGGACAGATTGTGTTCTATAGCCTTGGTCTGCAACCAGTCTACTGCAGAAAGCAATGGCGGGATAATCTTCTGCCCAGTCAGTCATGTCTCTTTCGAGACATGATCGCCCAAGCGTGTATCACATATGGCACTTAACTGACTGATTTACTAATTGAAAAATGAAAAGTTTAATACAAATCATCAAGCCCTCATATTTTTTAAAATAATTTAAAATGTTTTGTGTGTATTTGAATTTTTTTTTTTTTTGTATGATAATTTCTGTGTCTACATTAAAAGGTCATGTGTTTCACGGTTTCTTTCCCTTACAGGAAAAAATTTGGACAATTATGTCACTTATGATGACTACAGACACTTAGCTTATCTCACATCTGGAAGTCGTCACAGGTCAAAACGTGGAGGAAAGGTTCAAAAGATTAACATTCTTTGATTAAGAAATGGTTTTAGTCTAAATTTCATGTTATCGATAAGTAATACTTGTGTAAATCAGATTAATTTAACATTAAATTTGCTAATTATTTAAAAATATCATGTCACAGATGTATATTTTATTTTTACAAGATTTTTAAAACCAAGAATTAACTTTCATTTACAAATGTGTCAATCACTCAAAAGTGGCCAAAAAATTGAGAAAATTCTTTAAAATTTCAAAATTTTAAATTCCAATCAATATAATTTCTGTTTGAAATATATCAGAGTATTTTGCATACTGGAAATAGTAAATTTAAGCATTTAGCTTTGAATTTAAACTAAAATATAAGTTTCAAGAAAATTTTTTTATTTTTAAAAATTCAATTTAATAGTTATTGAAAATGAGTGGAGGTTTTAGTAAATATATGAATAACTAGATTTTCTAAAATAGGTACCTTTATGCTGAAAAAGCATGATGAAAAAATATTTATGATTAATGTTTTAATGCCTTTTTCTGGTGAAAAATAATTGATTTGGAAATTCTTGCAAAAAACAAATAATTATCGGATTTTAACGAAATTTTCAGGACTTGTTAACAAATGAATTATTTTTGAAACTTTTTGAAAACCTTGGTAAAAAATTATTTTTACATATATTTCCTCCCCACCTCACTCTACACACACAAACACTTAATTTCAAGAAATTAAATTTTCATCCAAAAAAGCATGGCATATGGAAGTATAACAATCTATGTTGGTAGACAAAAAGGGTTCATTTCAAAATGAGTTTACAACTCTGATAGAACATGGTAACAAAGATGAGGACAACAATCTGAACAATGTAAATAGTATAAATAATTACAATGCCTCATCTTAGAAATATAGACAAAGAATACTTTTAGATTTACAAGATTGATAAAGAACAAAAAGGAAATGTTTATCAGTCTAACATGTTTACAAGATTATACAAATATGTGAACCAGCTATAATGAAATATTTATTATTTACCATTGTATAAAGAAATAAATATGAAAAGAATTTTTTATTCTTAATTTTATAAAAATATCTTTACACAAGAAAATTTAAATAAAAGCATAATGATGAATAACTAATTATAAATTTTAAAAAAATTCATTTCTTTTATTTGCACTCATCTCAGTAAAATAGGTTGCATAGTTATTTATAAAGTAATAAATAATAAATATTGCATTTACATATTTTTTAAATGTTTAAATAAAGATTTTTTCATAAAATAAGAAATAATAAATCTTTATAAAAGGTCAATAATATTACATTGTAGTTGGGTTATATATTTTTATAATCTTGTAAATAAACATTGCTGAGGGAGTCAAAGTGTATGCTGGTAATAATTGTCCTTTTGACACTTTTTTCCTTTGCGAGCACGAAGGTTAGATATTGCCAATAATACTGTCCAATTCATATTTTGTAAACTATTTTTGTTTCCTTCACAGATGTTCCAACACTACAGGAAATATTGTCAGTGGATCCTGTGAACATAATTCTCAAGGCTGGTAAACATAGAATCTTCAAAACTTTACATATAATTTACTATTTAAAAAATTGAAATAGCTTACGGGCAAAAATCTTAAAAGAGATCTACATTTTCAGCTAATTTAGTATTAGAAAAGCTCTTAGGATTTGATACTGAAGAGAAGCTATATTCTTGTAAAGAGAGTGAATTGACTCTTTAAGAGAAATTCAATATGAGCAATCACATACAGATAAACAAGAGAGAGAAACCATATTCTTGTGAAGTATGTGAGTTTTCTTTTGCACATAAATCCACTTTACTATTACACATCCGAAAACACACTGGAGAGAAACCTTATTCTTGTGAAGTGTGTGGCTCTTCATTTTCACAAAAATTCACTTTGTTAGAACACGTTCGAACTCACACTGGAGAGAAACCTTTTTCTTGCGAAGTGTGTGACTCTTCATTTGCACATAAATCAAGTTTGCTACAACATATTCGAACACACACGGGAGAGAAACCTTATTCTTGTGAAGTGTGTGGTTCTTCATTTACACAGAGATCCAGCTTGCTACAGCACATTCGAAAGCACACTGGAGATAATCCATATTCTTGTGATGTGTGTAAATCTTCCTTTTCAACAAAAGCACGTTTAGTGGAGCATATGCGAACGCACACAGGAGAGAAACCATATTCTTGTGAAGTGTGTACCTCTTCTTTTTCAGCAAAAAGTGCTTTGGTACGGCACATTCGAACACACACTAGAGAGAAACCATATTCTTGTGAAATATGCGAAGCATCATTTGCACAGAAATCCAATTTGAATCAGCATTTTCGAAGACACACAGGAGAGAAACCTTATTCCTGTGAAGTGTGTGATTCTTCATTTTCGTGCAAATCAAATTTGGCACAACACATTCGAACTCACACTGGGGAGAAACCATATTCTTGTGAAGTATGTGAATCTTCATTTGCACTGAAATCACATCTGATGCAACATTTTCGAAAACACACAGGAGAGAAACCTTATTCTTGTGAAGTGTGTGGTTCTTCTTTTTCACACAAAGCAATTTTGGGGCAACACATTCGAACACACACTAAGGAAAAACCATATTCCTGTGAAGTATGTGGATCTTCATTTGCGCAGAAATCCAGTTTGATGCGACACAGTCGAACACACTCTAAAGACAAACTAAATTCTTGTGAAAATTAGGTATTTCTTTTCAAAATGTCATTTAATTAACATTAAATCATATGTGAACAAAAATGAGAAAAATAATATTCTTGTGAATTTTGTGGCTTTTCCTTTCACACAAATCACATCTGCAGTGAATGTGGACAAACAGAGGAGAGAAACCATATTTTTTCTGATGTGTGTGTGTGGATCTTCCTTCTCAAGCAAGATTTAGTGTTTTGTATGTGAAGTCATGCTGGAAAGAAACTATACCATAGTGCTTGTGGCCTACTTTTTTCACATGAAACATGTCAGTGTAACACATTTGAGAGGCCATATTCTTATACAGTACGATTTGTATTTTCATCCCCAAGAATTCCCCATCAAATGTGGTGATTGGCAAAGGATATATATATATATATATATATATATATATATATATATATATAAGATTATTGTATTTTATAAACAGCTGCTGTTTGGTCAAGAAATCAAAGCTATAAGAAGGAAATATGTTAGCCTCATATGTCTTTTTTTCCAGAATGGGCAATTGTGAGTCAAATGATGGTTTCTTTTTTTAAGCTGTTACACAGATTAGGATAACAAAAAATGTGATTTGAATACAGCTAATTGACAGTTCTGTTGTTTGTTTATATGCATTACTAATACTGAGAAGGAAATGAGGTTCCAGAAATAATGATGGAACATTAGGTTAATAAACATAGGGTTGTAGTGATGAGTAAACCAAGCATTTGTCATCATTGCTAAAAATAGTTGGAACAGTCAAATATCTATGAGCCAATCAGAAACAAAACCTATTTCTAGCAAAGATATCTAAACTTATTTATAAATGGAACTTTGTGTGTGTGTGTGTGTGCCTGTTCATTACCTATAGACTCTGAAACAGCTGAACCGATTTTCTTGAAAATTTACACAGTTGTACTATAAGCATCTGTGAGTGTTCTTAGCTAGGTTTTGTGTTAAGGTACTCCCAATAAATATCAATAAATGAAAAAATTGGGTTATAGAAGGCGTGGTCCGATTTTAATCAAATTTGATACACTCTTAGACAAAGACATAAGAAATGATATTCAGAAGTTTCAAGGTTGCAGTTCTTACAATAGTGAAGAAAATCGATAACATACATAAAAGGCAAGATGTTTGTGTGTGTGTTTATCTGTCTGTATGTCCTTTAGACAAATCTCACCAAACTTCACACAAATATTCTTTAGGCTGAGTCTGAGCTCCAGGACCATGGATTAGTTTTAAAGCTTTCATTACACCCGAGCAATGTTGGGCTATACTGCTAGTGATGTTATAGTTGCAGCCCAATCAGAAGTCAAGCACCAATTTGCAATTGTTTTGTTAAACATTAGACTTTCTTTAATATTTTCATCCTAAGCAGAGTGGTAATGCTACCAGCACACAGGGATTACAGGGTGTGAAAAAGAAGACAAAATAGGAAGGAAAGAACAAAAAATGAACAGGATTCAAGACAGAAGATGATCAGCATTGCATTTACATTTATGAAGAGTGTAGTTATCAGAATATGCATTGCAGTGCATTGCATATCAGCTCAGAATGAGAAAGCAATAGAGCCAAGTTCAAATTCTAGTTGAATTCATTGCATTCACTTACATGCAAATACTCCTGGGAAAGGTATTAATCTCACTTCTCCTTCCAGTTGTGGGTGAAATAGCCTTGGTTGGCAGTCAGTCTCCTGCAGAAACTAATTGCAACCTACTGCGTGAAAATCTTTTGCCCAGTCAATCATGTTTCTTTCAAAGTATGATCACCCAAGCATGTATCACATATGGCATTTAACTGACTGACTGAGTTATCAGGAAAGCAAGGAAACAAAAGAGTTTCAACAGATGAGAAATGCAAGAAAAGAAACTGTTAGAGTAGAAGTGGTGGTTGCATTTAATTATTTCAACAATAAAACGGTGAGACCTAGTAGCCAATCTAGTAGCACGCTTATAAAGAGATTACCTGAATTCAGATTGTATGGATTATTTTCATCTCTTCTCCAAAGCTTGCTTTCATTGTCAAACACTCGGGGCTAAATCACACATATATGCACAACATAGATATATATAATTACTTCATGTCATTGGACTTAAGTAGCATCGTCATAAATGATTTCTACTCACATGCGCATATGTAGTCATACACACCAGGTTGCTTAGTCTTTCAACATTTAAGTTAGTATTCTTAACTTAATGACTCCTCTTCTGTAAATATATTACGCTATATAAAAAATTATTTTGGTCCTTTGACTCTCTTTGTTTGGTTTCTCTTCTGTCTTGCAACAAAGCTGTGTTGGCATATGATCAGATATGACATTTCCAAAAAGTAACTGGCACCACTCACAATAAGCTTCAGCATTCCAAAAATGATAAGCACCAAAAGGAAGACTAGAAAATATTATTAATCAATCTTTCTAATCACAATTCAAAACCAGACAAACAATGAAATATTAAGCAGTAAAACTTTCTCCACTATATATTTTTTGCTCAGGTGTCCTTAAAGGAATAATCAATTATGCCACAGAAAACAATGATTTTTGGTCACTTGTGCTTAATTGACATAATTTATATTAGTATTTAGTAATATTAGAATTTATATTTATTTATATATCTTCATATCAGAATTTATTTTGATATTTCATAATAATCTGAAGTACATTGCTGACAAATGATTTGTTATATTTTTCTTTTGTAATGAACTGTGATAACTCTTTCCTTTGTAAATGTTCCATGTGGTAACTCCTAAAACCCAGAATGATTTAGTTTCAACGGATTCTGTTTTATTTATTTGTTGCTGCAAATATGTGATTTCTTACCAGCTTAATTCTGATAAAATTGAAAAAAATGGACTTTTTTTTCTATTTTTTGACAATCAAAAGATTGTACATATATCTTACATTAAAAAAAGACATTGTTTACACAAAATATATTAAACTCTGTTATTTTATACATGGAACAAAATTTTACATATGATCAAATTATACACCTCACGACTTAGTTATTTTTGTTGTGATTTGTTATGTTATTTCTGATTCATTATACAATATATGCCTTGTGTTTTTATTAGATGTCTTTCTTTGCACTATGTTTTAAAATATTTCACTTCAAATTTTTTATTAATTATTATGACTTGTGGTCTGTTACCACACTACAATCCTGTATTATTTACCCCCCCTTGTCCCTTTTTTTTCAGTTAGGTACATTTTAGGTTTGAGACTATATTTGACTTATTCCTGTTAGTCTTCGTTAAAAGCATGAATCCAAGCACACATTCTTATTTTCCTCATTCTCCTAATGATGTTACATATTAGCAATGTACTTCTGATTATTATGAAAGATTCTGATATTACTAAATAACAATAAATGTCAATACAAATTCTAATATTCCTAAATTACTTCCCCTTTGTCCCCTTTTTCCTTTTTCTTTAGGTACTTTTTAAGTTAGACACCGTTTTTGTCTACTTCTTGTTAGCTTTAGTTATCACCTTACCCAGCACAGTAGAAGCATGAGCCCAAGCACACAATTCTTATTTTTCTCATCCCCCCCAACAATAGCATCATCATTTCCCTCTTGATGAATGGGTCTTCGTCACCAGTCTTAAATGCCATAAGGTGTTTATCTGGTTGTCTTGAAATATGCATACCTAAGACAGGCAGAACAATTTAGAAATTATGTTGATAGAGAAATTCTATAAAACAAATGTTAACCAAATTAGGCTAATACTTAAAAAAATGTAAAGAGAAGTAAATACCTGTAACAAATCTGCATTCATCCTTAAGAAATGGAGTTGTCATTTTTGTGCAAAAAGAGTTTGCAAAAACATAGAAATTTGAATTGTCCTATTCTTCTTTTTCGTTTTTGTCTTGACAAATGAGAACCCCCACCCACTACTAGGATACAACATTTTGACACTTGCAGATGATCTTGTTTAGAAAGTTCTCAAAATATTGCAAAATCTCAATATCCTTTCTCTCTTAAATTGTTGAATAATAAAATCAAGTAGATAAAATTTTTCTTCCATTGTAATTTAGAAAAGGAATTCTTAATGCTTAGGCTTAATCTTGATAACTAATTTTAGTATCCAGTCTTTTATAAACATTTAATACAATTGCATCCTTTACCAATTTCTTGTTTTCTACTTTGTTTATTTCTGAGTTGTATCTGTACAAATCTGATATTTTATTCCTTTTCATTTGTAAAAAAGGCAATCTTAAAATGATTAGAATTTTAATAAAACCTAAACATATGATGAAAGTGAATTATACATTATTTTCAGTTTATAACAAAAGCAACACTATTAGCTTTACAAGAATTTACAACATTTTAAAATCTAATACAATTGTCTTAAAACTATGCAATATCTATCATTTACTGATTTATAAAGAAATAAATATGAAAACAATTTTTTATTCAAAAATTTATAAACATTTGCTAAATTATTAAAATATGTGAACCAACTATAAGGAAATCTTTCTAATATTTTACAAAGTTTGAATCAATTGGCAATTAACCAATGTTTTGCCAACAATTCCAGTAAACAATCTAATTAATAAACAATGTTTTAATTTATTTGTAAATTCTCATGAGCAAAAAAAATAAAAAAATATATAAAACTTCACTTTCAGATGTTTAGGTTTTATTAAAATTCTAATTATTGCTTTTTTAAATCAATAAACATTATTGGGGATTGAAAGTAGTTAAAATAATAGCAGTGTCAAGGGAAAACTGTCCTTTTGACACTTTTTTTCAGGTACTAGGGTTAAAGATTAAAAAAAACATGACTACAGAACTTGCATTTGCGTTAACCAATTATTAACTTTAGTTGTATTACTACTACTACTACATATACAATATTCATCCACATATGTATTTTTAATGTAAATGTGATCTTCTGTATCAAAAATTCTCATAGACAATAGAAAGAGACTTTTTGACACACATGGGTCGACTGAAAAGTTCATTGGATAACTATGAAGTAGTGATGTTTAAGCTGTGAAATCTTGCATTCATTTATCTCAGTTCTTATTAATAATTGCATTGTTTCTTTCCAGGTAAACTGACACCTGACTGTTCAAAGAAGACTTCAAAAGTAGCAAGTAGTGAGCTCTTCAAAATTGACAAAATTTGACATTGTAGTGTTGTCAAGTACCTGCAGAAAAAAGGTTTTAGCCTCCAAGAATATCGAGGATGTCATGGTTCTACATTAGATGATGCCCCAGCTTTATCAAAAATGTGAAAGTGGGCAGCTGAATTTAGGAGGGGAAAAGAGTCTTGAAAATGACCCAAGGTCTGGACTTCCTGAAACTGCTACCACTGAGGAAAACATTAATCACATTCACCACCTGGTGATGGATGACAGGCACTTGACTATAAATTAAAAAGCCAATGCTATTGGCATATCCCATGAGAGAGTTGAGAATATTCTGCACAATGAATTTGGCATGATGAAGGTTTCTGTTCAGTGAGTGCCACATCTTCAGACATCTGATCAAAAGCACACTAGGCTGATCTCATCACAGGAAAATTTCATTGTTTAAGGCAGATTCAGCTGGTTTCTTTGAACTTTTCCTAACCCAGGATGAGTATTGGGTTTATCACTTGAACCAGCAACAAAAAAACAATCCATGCAGTGGCAATTCCTCTCCTCACCTGCTCCAAAGAAGGCCAGTGATATTTCATCCTTGGGAAAGATGATGGCCTCAGTTTTTGGGGTTGCAAAAGACATTGTGTTTATTATCTGTTTTCAAAAAGGCCACACCATCAATGGAGAGTACTATACAAACTTGCTGAGTCAGTTGCAAAAGACTATCAAGACCAAATGTCCAAAAATTCTGACAAAAGTAGTTTTGTTTCATCAGGACAATCTTCCAGCACACAAGTCCTTGGTTTCAATGGCTTCTGTACATGATTGTTGGTCATCCCCCACTATTCTACTAATTTGACTATCATTTGTTTCCCAACCTGAAAAACCACTATATGATGTCATATCTGCTGTTGATGACTTTTTAACTAATGGGGTGAACAATCTTTGAACAGTCAGATATCAGTTTATTTGGAAAGAATCAGTTCATTTTATAATATAGTTTGAGCTAATGCATGCAAGTTTTCATGGCTGTAATATCACTCCTTCATAGTTAGCCTATGAACTTTTCATCCTGCCCTCGAGTTCTCTTATTTATATCTGGTTATTTGGATCATCCAGTGATTGCTGATATTTCATGTCTTACTTCAAGTGTTGAAACTATACCAATCTGTTTCTGACTGTTTTAAAATATGAATAAATTTGTACGATTTCTATAAGTGTTTCATCTTTCATTTTTCCATAGTGATACTCCACCACAAAATTTGGTAACATTCTACACATTGTCTAATTTTAAATGTCATTATTATTAGTAGTAATATTATAAGTAGTAATTTTAGTATTATTAGAGTGTTTTTAATTCATAATCTAAAAAGAAAATTGTAAAATTGAACTGAAATTTTACATTCCACAACTTTTAATTATTCTAGGCCAACAATTCCACCTAAATTCTGTTTATTTCTAAAAGTCTATTAATTATTTGTATTCTGTTGAATAAGTACAAATTTATGGTCATAAATGATCACGTCTTTAATCACTGTTTTAATTTAGTATTTATTTTTACATTTTTCTTTCATTTGGAATGAAAATAAAAAAATGCGATAATAATGTTTTATAGCAGAGAATGGGAGAAGAGAACGTCCACTCTCTTATCCGAAATGTTAAAGGCGCTTACAATGACAAACCAGACTGGGAACTACCTTGTAAAATTTGAAAGGTGCAAACATTACACAGATATAAATTAAGGACAAAAACAACAGTCTTGTACAAAAATGTTCATTCATGCACTTTATTTTGAGCAAGGAAAGATAACATAAAATTTTAAAAATTAACTGGCTATAGAAATGATTTACTATACCATTTTTTTCAAGTCATGGAAGAAAAAAACAATTTGAGAAGGTTAATAAAAAAACTGTTAGAAAAAATGGTGCACTCACCTAATAAATAAACAAAAAACCTACTTGTTTTTTTTTTCCACAAGAGTTTCAGGAAAGTTTAAAAATATTTTGCAATGTTTTCCTTGCTTTCTGCTAGGCTTTCCCATGGTTTACTGGGGACTTTAACAATCTTTGTAGATTGCCATTTGATTATCTTTCTGTTTGGCTTCCATGTTTCTCTTTGGCTTTTGATTTCCCCATGAGAATTTCCAGAAAATTTTATGTTATTGTGAAATTTTTTTCATCAGCACAGTTTTTAAGAATACTAAAACCTTTCTGCCTTTTGCTGGCAACTTTCACACAAAATTTAAAACCTTTTCTGCTTCATATCTGATGTCCAAGTCACCCACCAGTCAACTTTCATTGCATTTGGTGTAGAAATCTCTTCTACTGTCCATCCGCTGGCCTATCTTAAATATCCTCAAATGGGCATCAACTTTACTTTACAAAAGTATAAGCCACCCTTTTCATTGAACAAAAAATATAAGGGTAGTGTATTTTTTCAGAACTTTAAAGATGAATCCACAACAGTCTACCATGACATTTATTTCTGCTGGTTCTTTCTAGAGCCAATACTAAATTAAAATTTTTTTCTACCAAATGAAACAATTTTTAATAAGTCGTCTGTCTTTCTTTTAATACACTTCTCTAAAAAATAAGTGTTTAAGACAAACCTAGGCAAATTAAATATTTATTCACAGTTTTTAGTCATTATATTTAATTAATAAGCAAATAACATTTTTTTTATAAGTATCCTCATAACACTGAATGAAGCCTTAAAAATACTACAATAATGTAGATAAATTACTTTTTATAATTACTTCTGCAAAAGAACAATTTTTATCATTTCAGGCCAAAGATAAACATTATTTCAAAAATTAGTATTCATATTTTCATCGGCAGTTTTATCATATTCATGATTTTTTTAAACTGAAATTAAGCTGTGGATAAGTAAAATTGGTGGAAAATAAATGTCATTTTTATTCTACGTTTAAATTTAAAATGTTATTTGTAATTTAGAATTAATTTATATCATTTTATTTTTTTCATACATATTTATAAATAGTGTATATTTCTGTTGTATCAACAAGGTTAATATGATACACAGAGAAAGTGTGTTCTGGCATTATTCAGCACACTATCTGGTGCTAAACAAATTTAAATCTAAACTTATATATAAATGGAACTTTGTCTCTGTGTGTATTTGTGTGTGTGTGTGTGTTATTTATAGACTCCGAAATGGCTGAACCGATTTTCTTGAAAATTTACACAGTTGTACTATAAGTGTCTGCAAGTGTTCTTAACTAGGTTTTGTGTCAAGGTACCCCCGATAAATATTGATAATCGAAAAAATCGGGTTATAGAAGGAGTGGCCCGATTTTAATCAAATTTGATACACTTATAGACAAAGACGTAAGGAATGATATTCAGAAGTTTCAAAGTTGCAGTTCTTACAATAGTGCAGAAAATCGATAATATATATAAAAGGCAAGGTGTGTGTGTGTGTGTGTGTGTGTGTGTGTGTGTGTGTGTGTATCTACCTGTACGTCTGTATTTTTTTCAGCCCTTTTATTTTAGTTTTCGCTTTGGGTTTGGCTCTAAGTAGGTATAATTGTAGTTTTTAGTCTCAGCCATGATACCATTTACTCAGAGGACTTATTTAGCCTTCAAAATTCAGTTTACAATGAAAAAAAAACTTATTTGATATCAATACCAGGAAATAAAAATTTGACTTTCATCCATTCATTTTTCTTTCAGTCTACGGTTTTGCTTTAACTGGAAACAACTATTGCTTTTTAGTCTTTCGTGCCAATGTCCAGAGAGTTTGAGCTCCAGGACCATGGATTAGTTTTAAAGCTTTCATTACACCTGAGCAACCCCGGGCTATACTGTTAGTAGACACATAACACACAATAGTCACAATGACAGACAAGACAGAAGAGGGATTTAGATCGCAATAGTCGCCGAAGTAATCATTTTAAATATTGATTGAATGGCACTTTAATATTACGCCTTGAATGCTACTATTCCTTACTTAAATAGACCATCTCAGGCCTTGGGCCCTTCCATCATTGAAAGTGCTTCAGGGTGTCAGCCATTCCACAACAATTTCCTTTAAAACTTCTTGATATATAAAAATGTACATATCGTTATTTCACATACACATATCTCTCTCTCTCTCTCTCTCTCTCTATATATATATATATATGGGTTATGAGATTTTTGTATGTCTATGTTCCTATATCATAAATCAAACCTTTGTTCAAAAGTGATAAAAAATATATTAATTTGTTGAAAAAGTTCCCCCCTATACCGAAAACTCTATTTTACCAGATACACAATAAGAGTAAAAAAGTAAAAATATTTTAGAGGCTTTATTTTTAATTTGCTAATGATGTAATTGGATAGTACTTATAGTTTTTTTCAAATGTATTTCACAGTTTATAGCTATAACATAACATACAAACAAATTAAACAAGTTTGAGAATGTTCCATAAAATTCTAGGCTCCAAAAAGTTATAATACTACTATACTTAGAAATTTCCTGTTGGAGGTGATATTTTAAAAAATAAACTGAATTTACACTATTTGAACTATTGTCCTTATCTTGGCTGCCATTTGTACAACATTTCAGCTGTTATACACTCCAGCCTTCTTCAGGTGCTGAGAATTTTGAACTGAAACATTTATTAAAATCACTAGAGTATATTCTCATTCCTTGTGCAAGTTATCTCCCTGTAACCCTACTCTCTAAGTTACTTGTTCATCACTGCTGTAGCCTGGTATTGAACTCACAACCCTTTGGATAAAGTCACTGGAACTGACCAACAACTATATTCACTGGGCCATGTGTCCTTAAGGATAGAGACATTGACTAGTTCCTGTGACTTGACCTAAAGAGTTATGAGTTCAATACCAGACTATAGCAGTTATGAACAAGTAACTTAGAGTTGGGTTAAAGAGGGATAATTCATGACTACCAAAAGAGACTTTGCACAAGGAATGAGAATGATATATCCCAGTGATCGTAATAAAGGTTTGGTTTGAAATTTCTAGCACCAGAAGAAGGCTGGAGTGTACAACAGCCGAAAGGTCATACAAATGGCAGCCAAGATGAGGAAAATAGTTTGAATAATGTAATTAGTGTAAATACTACTTCATCTCAGAAATATAGACAAAAACTGAATTATTTTTGAACAAATGTTTATCAAATTAGAATACAGGAAATCAATTATTTTACAAAATAGTGTTACCCTAACACACACACACATACATATATATATATATATATATATATATATATATATATATATATGATGAAAACAGTTTGAAGGTATGTCATAATTATTGGCGTGGTATAATGGGTAATGCCATGGAATGAGAAACTGGAGAGCAGAGTTTAATTCTAGTTGGGTTCATGACAATCATTTACATGCAAATAACTATGAGAAAAGTATGAATCTATCTCTGCTCCCTCCAACTATGAGTTAAATAGCAAGACACCACCAGATCAAATGTGACAGCTATATTCAAAGCAAGGATGAATGCTAGACTTATAAAAATGTAAAATAAATTCTGGCAAGAAAAATTGTTTTGCACACCATAGTGATTTAATTTTCTGAGCTGCAGTTTTAACAATAGATTCAATGTGCTCTTTCAATTTCCACATCAGTTGAAAACCTTTCTTCAAGAAGTTGCAATGTATCATTCTTCTGGGGGTTAGCATCAGCCATATTGATGGAAGGTAAAAAGGGGTTCTCTCATATGATTGAAAGAGTGATTTTAATTTTGGGGGCATCAGAATCAACAAGCCCATTTAACAACAGATTGGAGATCAGTTTTTATATTGGCTGCCAATTTGACCTCATCAAAATGATCAGACTTAGCATTGACAGAAATAAATAGTTGTCATAGATATCAAGTTGAGAACTGATGCCATCAAAAAGATCATTTATGAAATTTAGAACGCATGCAATTTTATCTAGAATCTCTTGTGAAGACCCATGTTTTCATGAATAATTTTTTATTTTCAGTGTAATGTAAAAAATAGTTTTTTTTTAAAACAAAAGCAAATATTAATTTTCAGAATTTATCTTGGCCAGTTCAAAAAAGTCAATTAAGTTTCAAATTCATTTCATTGCGGTTCATTAAATTGGGACTTTATGCAGCCAGTTGGAATTTGTCATTTTTTTTACTGTAATATATATTTTTAAAAAATCAACACATTTTATATCATTTTAATTTATCTAAATTTAAATGTAGTAAAGATTTTCTTTTTACTATTTTGTCATCATCATAACTTAAGAACACAATTTGAATTAACCTTACAATTTATCTGTCTCATAAGTTGTAATAAGTTGTAAAAGTCTTTGGCAATATTTAACCTTCATATCTGGAAAAAAAAATGGTGTGTCAAAAGAACAGTATCATTTTAACTACTCTCACTCTTTGTTAATGTTTACTGTTTATTACTGTTCTTAAGTGAACAATGGATACATAGTGTGGGCCTGTGAACATCAACTCAGAACAAGAAATTGAAGAGCCAAGTTTAAATTCCAGATGAATTCGTGGCATTTGGGAAAGGTATTAATCCTCTTTTCTCCCTCCAGCTATGAGTTAAATAGCATAACAGATTGGGTTATGTAGCCTTGGTTGGTAACCAGTCTACTGCAGCAAGAAATGGCAACACTCTGCAGGAAAATCTTCTGCCTAGTCAGTCATGGATCGAAAGAGACATGATTGCTCAAGTGTTTATCACATATGGTACTTAATTCACTGAACTGAATAAGACAAACTAACTGGAAACGGAACTCAGCTCACCAATTTCCAATTCATAGCTGTTATTCATTACATCAGCTGCTCTTCCAATCTTTCAGCACCTAGTATTCCCAAGTGGTATTTTAAAAATAATTTATATTAATATTTAGTCATAGTCAGAGATACAGTCCTGACTCTGGAAAGTTAATTCATTACATTTTAAATATGTAATATTTTCTGTAGTTAATTTTCCATGTGTAATTTTATTTTCATTGATTACATTTCACTTATTTGTTAGTAATTTAATTCTGATAATAATTGACACTTTTTCTCCAATTTATTCCTTGTAAAGTTTGTATATATTTTCAAAATTAACAAAAAACTTTAAGCAAAATGGATGAAAGTTTATAGTGGTGTGGAGCTTTGGAATTAAAATTAGCAGTTAATTTACCCACCCCAAGAAGATTAATGAAGGATGATAATGATGAGGAAACATGGTTAATTTTAGCAAAACAAGATCAAATTTTATTCACTAATTTACATGCCTTGAGCAGTGTCAGTCACTTGTTTTCAAACAATAAATTGGCATTCATCAAGTCTGTAGTTTTAACATATTTTCCTACACAAAATAATATTAAAAAAATGTACAAAGGTAAGAGAGTTTGTTACTCACTGAAGGGATGAAATGGTTTGCCTACATTCAAAAGTAGACAAAGAAAGTTAGTTTGAAATACCTAATGTTCTTGGATTGTTGAGAGAAGTACCACATCTTGATTAGAGACAGATAATATAATTGGCAATTAATTTTGCACTGGTGAGCCTTTCAATACTGGTTGCAAGAAACTGAAATAAATCTTTTCACATGACTCTGATTAATTTTTCTTAGTTATAAAAAGGAATTTTGCATATGCTTGCTACTTTTTTCCCTTCTTTTTGTGATGGCAATGATTTCATTGGTTCAAAAACAATTTCACATAGGCTTGCAAATTTCTTTGCTTCTTCTTCCTCAGTTCTCAGAATTTTAAGGGAATGGGTGGAGGGAATTATTTTGCACTCATAACAAGTTCATCATTTTACATATGAAACACAATTTTATATAGGATGAAATTACATTTTTTTAATCAATTCACCAAAACAAAGTGACAATGCCACTAATATGCAAGAGGTTACTGGTTACATTGGGTTACATGGATAATGAAAAGACTTTAGAATGAAGTGGAAACCTAGTCCTATTTAGTAAATTTATTTTCTCCAAATTTCATGAAATAACGGCGAGGTGGAGGAATAACATGTAAAAGAAAAAAAAATTTAAATTGCCAAAATTTTCTAAAGAAAAAAATAATATCATTCATTTGTGAATAAGTCCTGAAAGTTTCATTAAAATCCAACAATTATTTGATTTTTGCAAGAATTTCCAAATGAATGTGTTTTTCACCACAAAAAAGGTGCTAAAGCACTTAATAGTAAATATTATGTCAATAACTAATGTTAAAAAACAAGATTTTTAACCAAAATTTCCAACATGCTACAAAGGATCAAAAAATTTAATAAAATATTTAAAAAAATTTAATCTTTCTTTTTAATAATAACATAAACATTTTGATGATAAAACATTGTTTTTAATAATTTGGGAGCTTTTTTTCATTGTGTTATGCTGTTTTTTTGTGTGCTTTTCTTTTTTCAGCAAAAGGTAACTATTTTAATTTTAAGCTAATAGATTAAATTTAATATTTTTGGTAAGCAACATACTTTGCTGTATTTCAAACTGAATTTCACTTGATTAGAATTATTTTTTATTATCAGTTAAACTGCTGAAATCATCCATATTGAAAATCTGTCAGCACAATATAATTCTCTTCATTAAAAAATATTTAAAAAGTAAAATGTAATTTTATAAAATTTTGACTAAGACTAACTGAGTTAATGTTTAATTAATCTGATTTGAAACAAATATTACTTTAAGTTATCACAGAAATGCAATTTTTAATACACAGGTCACTGTTATGAGGTGTTGACAGTTATCTTGATAGAGTTCACTTATGTTTTACGAATTTTTTTTTGAAGTGGGGCATAATTGTTTAATTGAATATAATGTGAATGTCTTTTTATATAATTTTTGTTTAAAGTAGAGCCTAAATGTACCAATTAGTACTACAGAAAATTTGTTGCTCATCTCTGTACTTCCTTGCAAATTCCAATCTGGCCTTCTGATTCTTGCTGATGATGAGTGTTTGTATCTTGTAGTATGGCCTCTATATTCCTACTCTCGAAGTGTTCTTCAAATAGTGGAATGTTAAAACTTCACCCTTGCACTGTGAAGGTTTATAATGGCAGTGACTGTTGTTTTAGGCTTTTTCCTCACAACTCTCACAATGTTTTCTGCGGTTGTTTTCCTTGGACGACCTGTTCTGTGTCTATTTCTCAGTACACCAGTAGTTTATTTCTTTTTCAGGACATTCCAAATTGTTGTGTTGGCTATGCCCAATATTTGTCCAGTGGCTACGATTGATTTTCCATCTTTTTTCCAGCTTTAAAATGGCTTGCTTTTCTCCTATAGACAGCTCTCTTGTCTTCATGTTGTTTCATCCTTTATAACAATAAATACAATCTTTACAGCTGAAACCCAAGGCTAAAACCAAGAGTAGTCATTCAGAGATATTTAATATTTAAACAATCAATGTAAAATGCAACACCTGGGCAACAAGAAACACATATGGGTCATGTGTTCTAATAGCTTTGCTCACTTGAAAAATGGGTGGGTTCAAACAAAAGGTGGTATGTCCTAAATGTAAATCCCAGGAATTAAATGCTAAAAATCTAAACTCTTGTCTCACGTTAATCTTTTGATCTTCAGCGAACAATAACAACAAAGAAATTGAATTTGCCATTCCGATACTTTGGAGGGGATTGTATATATATGGTGATTGACACATCTTACTCAGATGAGAGCTGCTGCCTCACCTTTTACATCACTTGCAATGCCTTTCTTTTGTATACCAATTCAACAAAGAATAAACTGGGAACCAAAATGGCTATCATTTTCACTGATTAACATGTATATACAATTATATTTTTATTCTTCTCCTTCAGTGACATGGTGTGGAGTAGAGGAGTGGTTAGAGAGGTAGCACATACATACACATATAAAGGTAGTTAACCAGTTGTTTTCTCTTCTCTGTTCTCTCACCTAATTCTTCTCGGCTGGCTCTGCTCAATCACCCAATCATTCAACTCTGGAATGCTGTTCTTATATAGCTGAGTTTCACGTGATTAGGTCATCTTTTGCCACTAATAATGTTTATTATTTCTGAATTATTATTATTGGCTTTCTAGTTGTTTATATTCTCTGACTCTGGCTACGGCTACTTACTAAAACAAAACAAAATTTCACCTGTCACCTGGCTTCTGCATTCTTGACTTCTCATAACAATATTCATTCAACACACTTTTCTCCTGCCAATGTAAATACACTTCTGAGCAAAAGTATATCTGTGGTTAAAGAATATATATCATTTCATCTTGATATAGAATAAGGAAAAAAATTAAATCAACAACAGCATTCAGATTTTCACCAGTATCAAATTACTTGCTAATGTTATTATCGGCCTTAATCAAGCACTTGGCACTTCAAAGAACTTTTTTTAATAACCCAAGAAAGCTATGTATATAGACTGTCTCTTACTTTTTCATCTACTTCTGAACGTATGCAACCATACATGCTTTTTTTTTATGAACAATTAACTTTCCTATGTTTTAAACATTTTTTAATATCATTTTGTCTCAGATGATTTAATCTATTACATGTATAATTCATTAAACTAAGGACTTTAAAAAAATTCTGATTTGTTACCCTGAAACGAGCTACTGAAAAACTTCAAGCGTTTATTCGTGTGTTAAAACGCAAAATTTCTAAATATTATCTAAATTTGTGTGCACCTTAGTGTAATGGTTAGCAAGTTTGTCTCGATAGAACCAGTTACAACTGAGTAGTGAGTTCGATCCTCACTGGGTGTCCCATACTTTTAGCCTTGTGCCACATCTCGGTGCTTAGAAAATGTACTATCTAAATTTGTGTGTGGGACTGAATTTAAGAAGTCACCGGATTGGGTTGATTCTTTTCTGTAGTTCAGTTTCCTTTTGTTTCTCTGTTGTGGGTTAAAGCCAGGAAACGCACGTGCAATTCTTTCAGAGATTATTAATTGTTAAATAATTAGTGACTTTGTTCGAACCAGTAAAATAATTATTGTGACGCATCGTTATTCTTTCCTTTTAAATTCCAAAAAAGGTAAGTTGTAAAATTGAGAATGAAATTTACTTTCCACCTGTTTTTATTCACAGCCTATATAATTCCGTTCAAATTAATTTTTGTTTGTGTAAAAAATAAAATAAAATAAGATAAAATAGCTGAATTTAAATGTTTAGACTTACGACAATGAAAGCTGACTTAGTTTAAAAACATTGCCTTAATTTATTAGGATTTATTTTAGTTTTTTTTCTTTGAAATGAAAAATACTGCATCATAGAATGATGGAACGCTCAAAGTCGAAACTAAAAGGAAGCTATACCTAATTTTAAAATGCATTAAAAAAATAAATGAAAAAAATCTTACTTGAATTTTAATTGCAGTTTTAATTCCAAGTAAATAAATTTTAAATTTAATATCCCTAAGAAGGAAAATAAAGCTTTTAGTATTCTGTGAATTTCTAATTGATTTGAAATATTTTTTTTTTATATTTTTACCTTCAGTAAAATTAGATGTCTAAAAAATAAAATTAAAAAAGAAAAAAATAAGATTCGCTAAAATGAGTATAGATAAAAAAAAAATATCGCTAAAGAAATAAAAACAGTTTTATCATCAAAATCTTTGTTAAAAGTATTTTATTAAATTTTATTTTTAAAATCCTTTCCAGGGCTACACAAAATTTTAATTTAATTTTTTTTTTTATGTTGACGAGTGCCTACAAATTAGTACGGGAAATCTGAGCGTCTTTTTTACGGTGAAAAAGTAAAGCTCATTGATTTGGAGACTATCGGATTTTTGGGAAATTTTCGTAAGTAGCAGACCGTGATAAAAAAAATGCTAAAAAAAATTAACAAAAACAAAGTTTTATCGTCAAAATATTTCTTATTTTGCTTAAGAAAAGACCAAAGGAATTTTTAATTAGCTTTTTATTTTTGAAGTGTCAAAATTTTGGTAAAAAATATTGTTTTTCTTGCGTCAGTGGGTGGACCAAACATTGAAGAAATTTTAAGTAGGTACTTCCATTTTTTTGTTTCCTCGCTGAATAAACACTACACTGATGATGAAAAAAGTGTGATTGTCAAAATATTCAATTATTTTATTGAATGTTTTTAATATTTCTACCACGTTCAAGATTTTGATTAAAAATCTGTTTATTTTTTTTGTATTTTTTGAATTAGCGGTTGACGTAATCATTAATGTAAAATTTGTAAATTTATGATTAGTGTCTTTTAGCGGTTTCTTTCCGGAGTAAAAAACATTTATTTGGAAATTTTTACAAAAATCAAATAATTGTCGAATTTTAATTAAACTTTCCGGACATATTTACTAATTAATTAAAAATTATTTTTGGTTTTAAAACATCTCGTTTTTTTTTATCCTCTACGTAAATCTCATGAAAATTTAAAAACAGCATAGTATGAAGAAAAAAGTTGCAAAAAAACTTAATAAAAAAATTTTTTTTCATCGAAATGTTTATAATTAAGAGGAAAGATCAAAGTATTTTTTTTTTAATTATTTAAAAAAAATTTTAGTCCTTTTTAACACGTTCCAAATTTTGGTAAAAATCTTGTTTTTATTTCGTTAGCGAAGAGCCCAAAGCATTACGAGAGTTTTACAATAGAAAACGTAATATTACATAACTCAGTTTTTGTTTTGTTTTTTTCACTGACAAACACATTAATTTGGAAATTATTTAAAAAATCAAATAATTATCGGATTTTAATGACACTTTCAGGGTTTATTCACAAATAAAATTATTTTTTTAATATTTTTTTTTAAATATTGGTAAAATAAATTTTTTCTTCTTTTTTTTTTTTTTTCACATCTGTTGCCCCCTCCCCTCCACATAAATTCAAGAAATTAAATTCTGTAGGCAAAATTGGTTTTATTAGTTAAACGTAAGGCTCATTGAGGAATGTAAATAATCTATTTATTTTTTTATTTTTTTCAACCATTTAGGATATTTTTACCGGATATCTTCTCCAAATAGTAACATAAAAAATGCAATAAATTTATGACATTTAATTAAATAAGCTTTTAGGTAAAATTTTGTTTTGTTCCGCAAAGGCCTTTACCCCTTCAAATCTTTTGAAAACATCCTTATTTCATGCAAAAGTAAATGCTGAACTCAAATCGATAATTGTTTATTGACAAAACCTAACTTTTTAAAATTTTACAACCAGAAAAATATCAATCTTCTTTTCGCTATTTATCTCACCCCATAACCACAGTTCAAAACATGTTATTCACTGCTGAATGACTTCACGCGTAGATTGGCGATTTTTCGACCAATTTACCTTCCTTTTTGCTATTCATGCACGAAAATTGAGTTCCGAACTTAAATAAATCGTGGACTAATTGCTCAAAAGAGGTACATGGACCGTAATAAGTATCCTACACCCCAATTCATTCCGCGGTGAATCAGATATGAAAATGGTAGTAAGGGGTGGCATATAGTCCAACTTTTTTGTCGTCGAAAACAGGAAAAATGGTAGGTTTTTCAATAAACAATTATCAATTTGATTTCAGCATATACATTTGCATGTAATTAAGGAAATTTAGGAAAGATTTGATCGGGTAAAGGCCTTCGGGGAACAAAACAAAAATTTACCAGCTTTTAATTGCTTTAATAAATAATATAAATTAAGGATATTATAGTCTGAAGGAAAAAAATTTTTGATTAATAATGAAATTTTAAAAGAATTATTTTAGTTGTTTTTTAATTATAATAATTTATAAAGTTTCAAAAATATTTTTTAAATATTTCAAAGACTTGTAAACATTAAGTTGGTAATTTATTAAGTGAAGACTATATTTACTAATTGAAAATTGAAAAGTTTTATGCAAATCATCTAGATATCATATTTTTGAAAATTTTTTTTGTATGGTAATTTCTATGTATAAATTAAAAGGTCATGTGTTTCACAGTTTTTTCCCCTTCCAGGAAAACATTTGTACAATTATGTTACTTGTGATTGCCATACACTTATCTTCTGTCAGTCAAGCCATCATAACATTTCAAATGTGGAGTGGGGAATGTCAGAAATTTCAACTCTGTGTTTAAGAAATAGTTTTATTTTAAATTTCATGCCATAAATAAGTACTACTTGTGTAAATCAGATTAATTTAACATTAAATTTGCTAATTTTCTCGAAAGAATCTGTGACAGTTGTACATTTTATTTTTAAAAGGTTTTTAAAATTGAGAATTAACGTTTGTTTACAAATGTGTCGATCACTCAAAAATGGTTGAAAAATGAAGAAAATCTCAAAATTTTTTATTTTAATCAATACAATTTCTGTTTGAAATACACCAGAGTATTTTGCTTACTCAAAATAGTAAATTTAATCATCTTTCAATTAAAACTAAAATAAAAGTTTCAAGAAAACTTTTTTATTTTTTAAAAATTCAATTTAAAAGTTATCAAAAATTAATGGGGGGCAGCTATTATGAAGTAAAAACTCTTATATACTAATAAAAAATTGAAATGCTTTATACAAATCATTTTGCACCAAGATTTTTTAAATAAGTTTTATTTTTTATGTATATAAAATATGTAACTTTCCCATCTCAGAAAGTATGGCTGAGCATACATGACATTATCAGAAAATACGAGCAAATGACTATAGTAAATTTCAAGTTAACATTTCTAAAATTAGATTACAGACAATATTTTCCAACATTATTTTCAGATTACTGAGTACTAAAAAATTATATGAAAAAAAGATGCTCACATCATTTTCTTAAATTATGTTTTACAGATAAAGTCTCCATAGAACAACAATCATTATGGCCTGATCTTCAATCACCTCATCAATTATGTAAAAGATGGTAATATCAGTTAAAAACACAGCTACTGTTTTGAAAAAAACATTTTTGTGTTATTTTAAACTTAATGTAAATAATCTTTGTTTCAAATCAGATTAATTACATATTAAATCAGCTAATATTCCCCAGAGTTTCAGAAAAGTATTTTTTTTTAAAGATGTTTTTTAATACAGAGAATTTGCAAATTGCAATGAAACATGATTAAAAAAAGGGGCTAATCAGCTATTTTAGAAAAAAGTTGATTCCAATCAATCTAATTTCTATTTGAAATACACCAGATTACTGGAAATAGTAAATTTGATTTTTTAATTTTCAAGCTGGAATGAAAGGTTCATTATTTATAAAAATTAGTGGAGGCACCTAAATTTTAGTGTCTTCTTTTTTTTTTTTTTTTTTTTTAGGGGTGAAACATTGATTTGAAAATTCATGCAAAAATCACAATTGTCAGATTTTAATGAAACATTCAGGACATTCACAAATTAATTAAATTATTTTAGGAATTTAAAAAATTTTTTTTAGTGAATCTTGCTAAAACCACTCATTTTACATCTGTTATCACCCACTTATTTAATTTTAAAAAGTTAATTATTGTACCACTGTGCCACCTCAGAAAATACAATACCTAAAGTTAATAAATTTTTAAAAATGAGACATCTCTCTTGAAGCTTTAATTTTAATGGATTAAATTTAATATTTACAATAAGCAAAATACTTTGTGCTATATTTCAAACTAACTTAAAACTAAATTGATTTGAAATAGTCTTTTTTTCTAAAATAACTGGCTAGAATCATTTTTCATCACAACATAATTTTCTTTATAAAAAAATCTAGCTGATTAACCTAATTTGAAATAGTTTAGCCTAATTTGAAATAAATATTACCTACTTTAAGTTAAAAATATCACAGAAATGCATTGTTTTTAACACAGCATTTGCTATGTATTTTAGGTATTGACATGCTGACTACTTGAATGGCAGATTAAAGTTTATCTAATGGTTTTCTATGGTGGCTGTATCTTTAAAAATATAATAAAGGAATATCATGTGAACACCTTTGATATAACTTTGAAGTACTCAGTAACCTTAGAATTTAGGAAAATATTCTCAATAATCTAATGATTGAATTTGAGATACTTTTGCTGTAAATTTATGGTAGTTATCACTCTTGCTTTCTGGTAATTTTGTGTATGACCACCCGTATCTACCAAATCGGCATATACAAAGAAAAAAAATTCATTTTAAAATATTGTTGTTTGACGAGTTACACTAAGCTTTTCTTTTTATGCTTAGTAAATATATTTTTTTACTTAATAACAATATAACTTAACAGGGACAAGGTAAAGCAGAAACAAAAATTTGAAACTTTATAAATTTTTCTAATTAAAATATTTGCAAAATGAAAAGAATTCTTATAAAAATTCAGTATTCAAAACAGTAAGTCAATCATGTGCATAATTTATTATTGAAAGTTACTTTTACAAAAAAGTGTCACCATTTCAGATCAAAGTCAGTGTTCCTGTTTTATCATTCTTCATTTAAAATTATATTTGAAAAGTCTTAAGCTATTTAAATAAAGATAAAATATGAAGCAAGTCAAAAGGAAAATAATTCTTTGAATGTTGTTAATGGTTATGAAAATCAATTGTAAAAATTTCTCAAGTAACATGCAATGAAAAAACTGCTTCTTTAAAACATAATCTTTAAGCTAACAAGTGAACCCCCCACAGGTCCCTCATGTCAACACATAAAATCTCTGCAACTGATAATAGTCAGTCACTTCATTCAAAACAAGGCTCTGTGCCCACATTGTGTTTGATCTAAACTTATTTATAAATGGAACTTTGTGTGTATGTGTCTGTTTGTGTTTGTCCGTTACCTATAGACTCCGAAATGGCTGAACCAATTTTCTTGAAAATTTACACAGTTGTACTATAAGCATCTGTGAATGTTCTTAGCTGGGTTTTGTGTCGAGGTACCCCTGATAAATATCGATAATCGAAAAAATCGGGTTATAGAAGGAATGGTTTAATTTTAATCAAATTTGATACACTCATAGACAAAGACATAAGAAACTATATTCAGAAGTTTCAAGGTTAGAGTTCTTACAATAGTGCAGAAAATCGATTATATATATAAAAGGCAAGATGTTTGTGTGTGTGTGTTTGTTTATCTGCCTGTATGTCTGTATTTTTTTCAGCCCTTTTATTTTTTGCTTCGGGTTTGGCTCTAAGTAGGTATAATTGTAGTTCTTAGTCTCAGCCATGATACCATTTACTCAGAGGACTTATTTAGCCTTCAAAATTCAGTTTACGACAAAAAAATTTATTTGATATCGATACCAGGAAATCAAAATTTTTCTTACATCAATTCATTTTTCTTTCAATCTATGGTTTCGCTTTAACTGGAAACAACTATTGCATTTTAGTCTTTTATGCCAACGTCCAAAGAGTCCAAGGTCCAGGACCATGGATTAGTTTTAAAACTTTTATTACACCCGAGCAATGCCAGGCTATACTGCTAGTTGATTATAAAGACCATCTGGGTTGAAAGTCACTGAAGATCTGCTGCATCAATGATTCAGACAGAGCTGTGAGTCACAATAAGAAAAAGAAATTCTTGTAAAATTAAGAATAAGGAGTTTGTATACATATGTTCTGTTATAGTATTTAGAGAGAATGGAGAGAACTATAATTCCAACCCACATCTTCTACAGGATGTACCACTTTACCTAAGTTGGTTGGTCTGGCACCATGCTAAAGTCAAAAGTTCTTCTAAGGCAAGCAGTCACATGACAATATATCTCATGTTAACTCGCACCACACTGGTCCAACTCTATGGTACTGAATTGTACTATCTGAAAACCTATCAACTCACACTTATTTGGAGCCTCACATCCAGTGAGGGTGGTTGCGGCGCACTTTGGGTACATTTGACATTTTAAAATGACCAATAAGGGATCCTTCTTTTGGTCACCTGATCAACTTTGTCGTCTTCTTTCCTGTGTGAGTGCCTCTTGCTTGAACATTTCTCCGACTTTCCCAAACATATTTTAATTATCGTTTTTTTTTTTTTTTTTTTTCACTTTTTCACTTTCAAATGTGTATGGTCATTTTGCATCTGTGTTTTTTATCATTTTAATTATCTGGCTTCAGTCGAAAAGAAAATGTTTCTTCTTTAATTCTCAGTTTCAGAATTACGCAAAAAGCCAAGAGACTTTATTTCCAGGAAATTTTTCTTTCTAACTCTATTTCTGTAGGAGGCAGCTGTCACTAGGGTCATAAAATTCACCATATCCTGTTTCTTAGGTGGCTGCCATCTCTATCAATGGTCCTTAACTGTTTAATAAAGAGGGAAATGCACTTCTTGAAAAAATGGCTTTTTTCAATTTTCTGCGATAAGAATCTTTGAGTCAAAAAAAATCTTTGAGTCATAAAAAAACGTCATCTATCTCATTTGTATGGTCTAAACATATCTTTCACTTAGCTCTAGATATGTCATGATATGATATATTTTCAGATAGATTTGTAGAACTATAAGACATGCCTGTCAAGCAGTAAGGCAGCAAATAATGAAAATAGGCACTAACTTGGTAGCTCATTATAGGCCTCTATGAAGCTATGCACTAATATGGGTTATATATTAAACTTACCCCTAAGAATCAACTGGTCCAGCGTGTTGGCCATGACACTATCCTACATCTAAATTAAACTAATGTTTTTAATACTAATTGTATCTAATTTTATTTTGAGTTGATAGCCACTGTATTTTTTCAGCACACAAATTATGACAAGATTTCTTTTGTGAAGAAATATTTTTCTTATAATTGGAGAAATTTTAATTATTTAGTGTGTCACTCAGTAATGCATCATTTCTATTTGCATGATTAAAAATTAACTGAATTGGTGCTTTTGAGTTTCATTGTTCATAAATTAACACCATTTGAGTTCAGCCATAAGAGCAAGTGGTATTTTAAAATGTAATTATGTTTTTGGTGATGAATATTGTATGTCAATTATAAGTATTTGTATAATGAAAATGCTGTAGTGAAACAAAATTAATACACTTCTTATATTGTAAAATACTCATTTTCTTTACAGGTGCTCCAATACTAAAAGAAATATTGACAGTGAAGTTTGAAAATAATCCTCCAGCCTAATAAACAAATTTTTTAAAAATTTTACATATGACTTAATATATGAAAAATTGGAATTGGTAAAAATATTCTCTGTAAAACAGATCTATATTTTTAGTTTGATCAGTGTTAGAAAAGCACTCAGGAACTGTCATTGAAGTGAATCTTTATTGCGAACTGTGTTGATTCACTTCAGGGAATTAGATATGAGCAATCACATGCGAAGAGACACTGAAGAGAAACCATATACTTGTGAAGTGTGTGACTCTTCTTTTGCACAGAAATCTACTTTGCAACAACACAGCCGAACACACACTGGGGAGAAACCATATTCATGCGATGTTTGTGGCACTTCCTTTGCACATAGATCCACTTTGAAACAACACAGTCGAACACACACTGGAGAGAGACCTTATACTTGCGAAGTGTGTAGTTCTTCATTTTCACAGAGAAGCAATTTGGTGCAGCACATTCGAACGCACACTGGAGAGAAACCATACTCTTGTGGAAAATGTGGAGTTTCCTTTTCAGGGAATTCAGTTTTGAAAAGACATATGCGAACACACACAGGAGAGAAACCTCATTCATGTGAAAAGTGTGGTTTTTCATTTTCACGCAAATCTCATTTGTTGCAGCACATACGGACACACACTGGTGAGAAACCACATTCTTGTGATGTGTGTAAATCTTCCTTTTCAAGAAAGGCACATTTAGTTGATCATATGCGAATACACACTGGAGAAAAACCATATTCCTGTGAAGCATGTGGCTCTTCGTTTTCACAAAAGGCTGCATTGGTGCGACACATTCGCACACACACTCGAGAGCTACCATATTCTTGTGAAATATGTGAAGCATCATTTGCACAGAAATCATATTTGGTGCTACATTTACGGACACACACAGGAGAGAAACCTTATTCTTGTGAAGTGTGTGGTTCTTCTTTTTCATGCAAATCAAATTTGGGACAACACATTCGAAAACATACTAGAGAGAAACCATATTCTTGTGAAGTATGTGGATCTTCATTTACACAGAAATCCAGTCTGATGCAACATATTCAAACACATGCATGAAAGAAACATTGTTTTTGTGAAAAATAGGGATTTACTTTTTCAGAAATGTCATTTTAGACAGACACAAAGAGGAGAGAAATCATACTTTTTTGAGCAGTGTGGATCTGCATTTTCAAACAACTTATCTTTTAAGAGGCATATTTGGACAGAAACAATATTTTTGTGAAGAGTCTAAGTTTACTTTGATTGTATATATGCAAAAACATTTTTTAATCTCTTTGACAAGAAATATGTAGATGCTCACCTTTTCTTTTAAGGACAAAATTTTTCTATATTACAACCTTGGTAAACTTTGATCTTTGTGTCTGCAAAAGTACCCACTCCTTCTCAACACCATTATTAGTTTAGCTACCCTCACTCTTTGGCAATGTTTGCTTTGAAAAATGATTAGAATTTGTAGTAAAACCTAAATATTTGTAAGGTAATTTATACATTCTAAAATTCTTATACAATATTCTAATAAGTGATACAATTAAAACTAATGTAACACGATATGTACATTTAGCAATTCATGAAAAATAAAAATGTAAACAATTTTTTATTACATGGAAAAATGTGTGCATGAAAATTAATATTCTTAACATCATATTAAACCTGGAAAAGAACAGGACAATTTATTAGAACTGGAAAAGTAAAGAACAAGATATTCTAGGGAAGTAAAATGTAAGAAAATTCTTACTTTTTACTTCACTAAAATATCTTGTTCTTTACTTTTCCAGCTTTAATAAATTGTCCTGTTCTTTTCCCTGGTTTTTACTTTTCATGCACACATTTTCTTCATGTAATCCATGGTTTTCCAGGCATTGCTATTAATTTAATATAAATTTAATACTGAAAACTGCATTCAAAGATATTAAAAAGAAAAACATTTATCTGCAATTGATTAAAAATAACAGTAAAGTAATTGATTTATAATTAATTCTGATAAAATAATAAGTGATTAGTGAAGTTTGATTGACAAAAATGATAAAGGAAGTTATCAGAATTTAAATGTTGAAAACTGTATGCAAAAATATTAAGCAGAAAAAGTTGTAAAGAATAAGATTTATTGTTAGAAACGTTAGTCACTCACTCATTTATGTACTTATATAGCTAGTCTCCCTTTTCAGACTACACATATTTTGATGTAACTTTTTTCTACTGAACCAAAATTCAAAATTTTTTTCAAAATGTAGCTAACGAGGGGTTTTATCTAACTCTGTAAACTGACTGAAATTTGGTTGAAAACTGAATTAGTGGTGAAGGTTGAAAGCTTTCTAGATTCACTCAATGTCAGACTTGTGAATATTATCAACCACTGCCATGGTTGAATGATTCATAAACTTATGAACATTTTCTAAGTTATTAAAATATATGAACCAACTATAACAAAATCCTTATTTACCATTTTATAAAGCTTGAATTGGTTGGTAATTAGCTGAGGTTTTGCCAAGCTTTTCAATGAACAATCTAATAAATAATAGTGTTTATTATTCTTGTAAATTCTCACAAACAAAAAAATGTATAAATTCATTTTCATCATATGTTTGTTTTATTACAATTCTAATCATCACTCTTTAAAATAACAGACACTTTCAGAGAGGGGAGATCATTAAAATAATAGCAGTCATGGGTTACAACTGTTGTTTTGATACTCTTATTTTTTGTGAGCACAAAGATTCAAGTTTGCCAAATTCTTCTCATGGGTTCAGTAATTATACATGACAAATGTGAAAAATCTGACTACAAATAGGAGACAAGTCTTCCATTTAATACGGCTTAACATTTACAAATCATCAGTATAAGATTATATTTTAATGTTAAGCTGCCTTATATGCCTGACAAAATTATTTCCAAGGAAACATATCTTTTTATTTTCTTTATGTTCATGACTTTTCATTTGTTCAGCCATGGATCTGCCTATTATCATAATTCACATTTTTTTACATAATGTCATCTGAACAACAATTTTGAAATTGGTATAAATCTGTTTAATACTGTTTTTTTGCATCACTTCATATCTGCTGGTAAAAAAAATCATTCATCATAAAATGCAAATGTCTTAAATCTCTAATATTATTCTGGCAGACATTTTGCAGAGCTTAAATTCTTTATCTCTGCTTTTCCACAGTGACGAAAAAAAGTGGTCTTTACTTTTAGAAAACTAAATATTTTGAAGAAATATCACAAATGGAAACTATTTCATTGAAACCAGATTTGATTACACATTTTGCCTTTTTAGGTTTCATCAGATCAAAAAAAAATGGAATAAAGAAATGGTATTTGCATCATTTACATTTTTTTAATGTATTTGCTAAAACATTATTTTTAATGAACACTCGTATTTGAGTAGATACTTTAGTTTTTATAATTAAACAGTATATTTATATCTATCAGCTTAAATAATCGAGAAATCTTGTTAGTAATATTTGCTCCTCTGGCAAAATTCGAACCTGCTTCTCCAGGGAAAACTGTCAGTTGATCTCACATATCTTAGGTTGCACAAGCATAAAGGACTTAAGTCAAAGTCAGAAGTAATTCCTTTAAACACACATTTTCCTGATTTTTTTGAAGAATTTATATCTGCTTTGTTTTCATATTCTAATGTAAATAAAGACAATTTATTCACAAATTTTTATGAAATCAGTTAGTAAATTGATCAACTTTGACGTATTTTTAATTTATTTGTTTCAACATTATTTTTAATGAATACTCATATTTGAGTAGATACTCTGTTTTTTATGATTAAACAATATATTTGGTTCTGGGTATGACAGTAAACTGCATCCGACATCAAGGCCTCTGATTGGGAGGTTATGAGAAGCATGGAACCGCCTCTTAATAGCAGTTGTTCCCAGGTCCCCCCTGAACTGGAGTGATAGCACCTGTTAAAGTCCCAGCTACGGGCAAATAGTTAACCCCCAAACTGGTGTCAAAACACTATGAAAGTATGAAAATAGACTTTTATAGAAATATATACATAAAAATAGACTTTTATAGAAAAATGTACATTTTTGAAGGAAAAATATTACCAACAACAATACCTTTTTGAAGGGAAGAAATCATTGCCGTAACACATTTTTGAAGTAAAAAAAATTACGAGCAATACATTTTTGAATACAAAACTAGAAGACGTCTTCAGTTTTCTAAAATAAAACAAAAAACTTTTTAAATTTCTCATCAAAGTCTGACTAAATCAACTTTCTCACTATAACCGAACATTTAAAAAAATCCTACCTTTTTTTGCATTCACAGAAGTTGATATGCCGTTAAACAAAACTCATAGTCAAACTCAAAGCAATATATTTATTTATATTTGCCGGCTGAATAATCAAGAAATTATCTAATGAAAATATATGTACCCTAAAATTTTGTAAATAAATTGTCTTTGTTTACATTGGGATACACAAACAGGTTAAATATGAATTATTAAAAACAAAAATGTGTGTTTAAAGGCATTATTTCATGCTTTGTTTGGGTGAGTGGTCTCAGACATGTCAGATCAATTGACAGTTCCCCATAGGGGATGCAGATTCAAATCCTGCTAGAGGACATATTTTCTTAACAAAATTTCTTGATTATTCAAGCTAATAGTTATAAATAAATATACTGTATAATTATAAAAAACAGTAACTACTTAAACACGAGTATTCATTAAAATTAATGTTTAAATAAATACATTAAAATTATGTCAGAGTTATTTTATTTTGTAGCATATTTCATAAATCATTTACATTGTTCAGGCAGTTGTCCTCATTTTTTTGTTGCCATATTCATGATATTTCAGCCATTGTACTCTCTGACTTTCTTCAGTTGATTGAAATTTTGAACTGAACCCTTTATTTTGATTAATGAATTGTTCTTGTTTCATGAGTCATGCCACTTCTGGATATCTCTGTTATCTCCATTTAACTCAATTCTCTAAGTTTTTTTCTCAAGGATACATGTCCCAGTGTATAAAAGTGTTGGTTGAATCCAGTGACTTGCTCCAAACAGTTCTGAGTTCAATACCTGACAACAGTGGTGAACAAAAAACTTAGAAAGTTGAGTTACAATAGCCAAAGTTTGAATATAGCAACAAAAATGGGGATAACAGTTCAAACAATGTAAATGGTGTAAATAATTACAATATATAATCTAAAAAATGTAGACAAATAAAGAAATATGTGCTTATGTGCATGCTTAAATAATAAATCAGTACTTTTTCCTTTAAGCTTGTGTTTCTCATGATTAAAGAAAAATGAGTTCTCATCATTAAAATGGCATCAGTTAAAGGAAATGAATGCACTGACATTAAAATAGGATAAACTCTCACTTTAACAGATTAACAGGATGAAAGGGTTATCCAGTAGTATCAGATGTTTATTAAATCCAAATGAAATCAATGATACCATTACCATTTTTATGATATTCAGTGTAAAACCCTCTGCATTTGGCACTATAATGTGCATTGTGGTATAATGGATATCAGCTCCGAATGGAAAATTGGTAGAACCGAGTTCAAATTCCAGTTTAAATTGTTGCATTCACTTATGTACAAATACCCTTGGAAAAGATATCCATTCATCACTTCTCCCTCCAGCTATGGGTTGAATAGCAGTATAGATCAAGTTCTATAGACTTAATGGGCAACCAGTCTATTTCATTAAGAAATGGCAACCTACTGCAGGAAAATCTTCTGCCTAGTCAGTCATAAATCAAGAGACATGATTGCCAAGCATGTATCACATATGGTACTTAACTGACTAAATGTACAATATAAAATTATTAAATTATAATATGACATTTATGAAGTTGTCGACAATATTGTTCTGTGATTCTTAAAAAAGATTTTATTATTGGGGCACAATAGCAGCTTTGGATTGTTTGTAAAAGAATATTTGTGACTTATCTTAATAACAATGGCATAGATATTATTTCATACGCAACAGAGAAGAAATATCTCTACTTCTCATGATCTGAAGAGTTTGGTATTTTCTCTGTATTTTAAATTATGTTGACAACAAATAAATGTCTCTTTTGACATTTACTAAATTTTCAATTAATTGATACACTCCAATGTTGAAAAAAAGGATCATTGCATGTGGATCTATTGTCTCTTGAATTTTGCACACATTTCTTTAATCCTCTTTGATGTGGTGTAATGGTTAGCAAGCTTGTCTTGCTAGCACAGTTACGACCAAGTAGTGAGTTTGATCCTCACTGAGTACCCCATACATGTGTCCTTGTACCACATCTATGCTACTTTTAGAAAATCACTTATTTTGACTTTACCATTTCTCAGTGTGTCTAATCCGTATCTGATAGCATATTAGACCCCACTCTATCTTTCATATTGCAATATTATTGAGTTAGAATAAGTGCAAGTCCTCAGAGCTGCTTTATTGACAGAGTTTACAATATGTTGTTACTATCCACTGCAAATGTATACCCTCTCCAAAAAGACCCACCAACCAAATAACTTCTGTTATGTCAGCTCTTCCCCTCTACCAACTTTTCCATCAATTGATACATCCCAACATAGAACTGGCAATATGAATTAACGATAATGGAACCTTGTGATAGACAAGTTCATCTTCCTCTAATCTCAAGTATGTTTGTTAACATAGACTGGCACTTGGATGCATCCTATTTCCGGTTTTGTTGTCACTTGATGTCCAAAAATCTCTCTTCTAATGCTTCTTCATTACCCTTCAGTCAAAATGAATGCTATTTAGAAAACTAGACTTCAACAAGAACCACCTGCCATTAAACAGAAATGCTTGAGTTCAAGGTAAAACCACATCTTTTTTTACATGAGTGTCAGTATCACATGATTACCTATACATGTTTTTACATGCTTACCAGGATTATTTTTATAAGGAAAAGCTATTTTGACAGTCCCAGTAAAATAAACAAAGATGCTTTTAAAAAGCTTAATTTGCCTGTCTTGGTAAAATAGACCCCCCCCCCCCCCCCCGCTAACTGTTTTACCAGAAAAATATTTTTCATTATTATGAAGGAAGGTAATGTTAAAAATAGCAACACACTAATTTAATACTGAAGTTTATTTTTGCCATCTTTTATCACCCTCCCTATTGTCCTGATTTGGCCCTGTCTGAGGATCATCTGTTGCCCAACATAAAAAAATCATTTGGCTGAAAACAAGAATCATAGTGTTGACAGTCGTATTTGCTGTTGAGGACTTTTTTTTAACCAACAGGACAAAAGCTTCTTCACCAGAAGGATCAAAGTGCTGCAACACTGATGGAAGAAAAGTGTAGATATCAAGGGAGAATCATATTGAAAAATAAACTGGATTTCATCACATTACATGAGAGTATCTTTGTCAGCCTATGAACTTTTCAGCCAACCCTTGTACACTTGCACGCATGATCACACACACACACACACACAAAATTGTGATAATGTTTAGTGTCGAAGTTGTTTTTTTTTTTTCAGAGGTTTTATAAATAAAATGTATTTTGGCAAGCAGGGTTTCTATTACAGAGTGCTCAATATCAGGGTGGAGTTAGAGCATTGATAAGTACAAAGAGTTTGTTTTTGACTGAGCAGAGGCATGAATCTGCTCAGTTGAAGAGATAAACTCTTTGTACTTATGTATACATATGTATAATATATATATTGTTATGACCCTGGCCAGCCCACCACTACAACACTGTTTTGGGGGCATAACAAAAGTGACCAAGAAACAAGATGCTATCTTAGGGACTCATTGGCTAGTTGGTGGATAGTTAGAGTGAGAGCTACATTGTATGTATTGGCAGCTTTTTTGAAGGTAAGTAGATTTCTTCTGTATATATCTTTAGGATTCACAATGAAATCCCTCAAAATTCAAACGGCATTTTACACTAATCAGAAGAATTCAGTTGCTTTTCTTTAAAAAAGACAGATGTAAAGAAATTATTTTGAATTTCAGCTTTTCTCTCATCTTCACTCATCCTTTCTCTGCATTCCCAAAGTAAAGTAACAGTGGATGTTGGACAGGTGAAATGCCTTGCACAGTTTGAAACAACTTAGAATTCCCACCCATGATGACATTTTTGCATTTACTCTTGAGGCATCCATTTTGTGTATTCTCAAAAATGATTTTCTCTGTCATTTTTTTTTCGTGTCTACTTTAGTCCTTGTACATTTTTTTAACTGACCTATAATGAGTTCAAGAGGGTGGTTGTCACATTGAACATTTGTATGATTTTGCCTAGAATATATTCATCCACCTTTAAAGTGTTGCAACTTGGCTTCCATACTGCAGGTGGATATGTGCAAATAGTGTAATGGATATCTAAACCAAATTCATTTTCCAGTTGAGTTTTACATTCACTTACACACAAATACTCTTGGGAAGTGTTAATCTTTAAGAGTCAGTTGAAGATATCTTGTTTTTTCGACAGTTAGTGAGTGAAGATGAAGAAAAGAAAATAGAAAGGAGATGAACAAATTTTTTTAGAGATAAAATGTAAATTTTTTTTTTTTAATTATGCAAGCACCAACTCTGAACAAAAATTATGTTTTAGTTTTATTGAAATTACTTTTTTATGTAGGCTAGATGGTTTGTGTAGAATTTGTTAGAAATGTATATCTTTTTCAGCTCAGTGGTTAAAACCCACCAAAATTTGTGAAGGATCCATTCCCAGTTTGTGGAGTTTCTTTGTTTCTTGTTGGTCAATATATAAAAAAGAGTCTTGAACTCTAATAACATCCCAAATGATGAGGCAGAGGTGAGCATAAATTTTCTGTATAAATAAGGCTCAGGTCAGTAGACACAAATGCTAGTCATGGCATGAGGTGTGGTCTTAGTTTCGTGACGTCCACATGTGTTTCTGAATAATCATTCTTGGTATTTACCCAAGTCCTCCCTACAAGGTCAGATTTAACATGGGGTTTCTGCACACATACACTTGGGCAAGTTCCCATGTAAGATATTTTTCTCATTCAATTCTCTGCCTGGGGACATAGTTACTCTCTGCCCAAAGACAACAAGAGCAAGTTCAAGCAAAAACCTAATAGTTGTTCTGTCAATTTCTCCTGGACTCATGCTCTATTGGAAAGATCTGCAGAAAGGAGGAGACACAAGTCAGGTGTAACTTCTGATGTCAGGATAGTCTGTACAAGTTGCTAGAAGAATTGTTGTGCTTGAATATATATATATTATTGGTTTTATTCACAAAACTAATAATTCACTACATAAACATGAAAAAGTTTAATAAACCACATAAGTCTGTAATACCAAAACACTTGAAATATACATATACATTTACTTATATTCAAAATGTTCATATGGGCTTGCTATCTGAAATATAAAGTTTAGTACTTATGATTTTTTGCAAGCTTGAATATGTAAAATTTTCTATTTTGGTTGTCTGGAAACAAAGTGGGTGATTGACTTTCCCACTTAATGATATCTCATCAGATGATGTTACAGTTTTCTATTCTTGTGAATATCTGTTTTTTGTTTTTACAGAGTTATTACTCAAGAGGAAACAACTTTTTGTTTCTCGCAACAGAGTCAAAAACTTTAGAGTGTTAAGAAACTCTGTTAACAAATAACAGCCAACCATAGTTCAAGTTATAATTTCTGTTTCAGCATTGCTCTTAATGTTTGTTTTTTTTTTTTTTTTATTACATTATTAAGTAGGTCTGACTTTTCTACAGGTGCTGTGAAAATTTGACAGATTTTTTTTTAGCCAGGGGTGATTGTGGAAATCTGAAAGGGGGGGGCACTTAGGGGCCAAGATTTTTCTGAGAATGAGGAGAGCAAACTCAAGCTGCGTTTTTGTTTTCATACTACTCCACTCTCATATACACAATTTAGGAATGAGTTTGAATGTAAGTATGTTACCTTACTAAATTAAATGGAATAGCTTTTCATTCATAGTTAGTGGAGGGCTATAGTCTTGCCCTTAGGTTAATTTCAAAACCAAATCAAAGGGTTAATACTAATATCAGTACTAGCAGAACAGTGTGATTTTTGTCTATGATTTTCTTTTCCTCTACAAAATCTTTTTTGAGCACAAAAAATAAATGCAAGAAAAAATGGGAACATTTTTTTCTAATTAACATCTTCCTTAATGAAAATATGACTAGTTTCCTTCCCTAACATTATGTCTGTTTCTATTTATCTCGTTTTATTTTGTTTGTTTTGCTTTCAAACTGGTTTCTGTATGTGTCCTTAAAAAGCTAAATGAAAAAGAAAACACAGGGAAAATGCTGACGATCAAATCATCGTATCAAAATCATAGACTGATCATTTTCATAAATTTTTGAAGCTTATAAAAGTTGGTGGTGGGGGCAGAAGTGCCCCTACCCACCGTAGAATCGCCACTGCTCAATACCTCACATTTACCTTTCAATATGAAGACTTACTACCAAAGCAAAAAGTAAACAATGGTTGTCTTGAATTTTTTGGTTTAACAGACTTGGTTTAAAAAAAAAAATTAAAAAAATGCTTTGTTTTCAGTAAAATACTATTCTTGATAGAATTTTGTTAGAAAAGAAAATGCCAATAATTATAATTTTATCGTGTCACATTAGGATTTTATACTGCTTGTGAAAGTAAGAAAAATCTAATTTATTTTTTAAGGATTGACATTATTAAGGTTTTCCTTGGTATGTATAAAAAATAAACATGGAACGAAATTTTACGGAACACCGACAAGCGATTTTTTTGTTGAGTTTTGTCATCATTTTTTTATCAATTAGTTAATATTTGAATTGCATTGTTTTTTTTTGTGTGTTTTTTTTAATTTTTTATTTTTTTTTTATATAGAACTGCTTTCTTTATTCCATTCTTTTCAAGATCTAACTTTATTGTTTTGTTATTAAGAATTGAACGAACAATTAATTAGATGTGTCGCTGGAGAAATTTTTTTTATATATTTTAAACAAATTCGTAAAATAAGAAGCACAAAAATCCTTATTTTTTGTTGTTTTTGTTTTACCGTTGTTATTATTTTAATTTCAGATGTCAAAGGTAAGTTGTAAATTTAATGAAATTTACTTTCCATCTTTGTGAATTATTCACAGTCGATAATTTCACCCGAAATTCTGTTTTGTGTTAAAAAATAAGACAGGCTGATTTAATTATTTATTTGTAGTTTTTTTTAATTAGTTAAAAATAATTATTGAATATTGATTGATATTGTATTCAAATTTAATGTTTTAAGTGTAGTTATATTGAATAAAGATTAAAAAGTAATTGTTTTTCATCTTTGTTTACATTTAAACATTTTTTTTTACAATTTGTCAATCAACTACTACTGACTGACTTACTAAAACTAAAAAAATGAATTTTTTTCTTCGAGGTTAATTTTTGTTTTGTTTATTTTTTTAAAAAAAAGAAAATACATTTTGTACGAAAAAATTTTTTCATAATTTAAAAAATATTTTGAAGTTTTTTAAAATTATTTTTATAATTTTTGGTACGGGTCACTCATCGAACCTCCATAGACAAAAACGAAAAATGGTAGCACTAGCAACAAATTTGAAATCTCAGTGTTAACAAATAAAGACCGAGGTTTTTATTTCTTCACTATTGAATTATCTTCAAACTTAACGACCACTTTTTTTTTAATCGCCGTATTATTTTTTTAGTGTTTGTTTTTTTACGTTTTCTTAGTTTTTTATTATTTGTTGAAATGAAAAATATAAATGTACTTTACTGTACAAGTCAAGTGATAAAAAATATCCTAGATCGCACTAAGTGATTGAAAAAAATCATTAAAAAAGAAATACTGGGCTAAAATAAATTAAATTCTATTTATATATTTTTTTTTCTCATTAATTTTATTTTTAGCCATTTCAGACCAGAATTGAATTTTTTTTTTAAATTACTGTTAATATTTTATTTTAATCAGTAAAAAAATTGTATCTTCTCCAGTTATTGAATTTAGTAGAGTTTCACGCACATTTTTAATAAGATTAGAGAGAAGTAAAAGGTTAATTTTTATTTTAAAATTTATTTATCTTGTTGAAGGTCGCTAAATTTTTGTTTGCGGAATATTTTTTAAAACTTTCATTGAAATAAATCTGTAATTCACACTTTACTACACTTAAAATACAATTCAATACATTATTCAGCTGTTTTCTTCATCGTTTATTTTCATGTCGATGACGTTTTTTCAGCTATTGTGCGCTCCGACCTATCTTCAGGTGATAATTTGTTGGAATTCTGAAATTCCAACAAAAATATGACCTGAAGAAGACCGGAACGTATAACGGGCGAATCGTCGTGAATATGACAGCAAAAATGAGGACAACAGTCGGAACAATGTAAATAAAATTGTAAACGTAAAGAATGAAAAAAAAATAGTTACACTTTTTGATGGAAAAAGTTCGTTTTTATTAAGTTTGGGGCCTTTTTTTTTTTTTTCAGATGCTGTTTATTTTATTTTATTTTATTTTATTTTATTTTTTTAAGCGATTTATTGGAGGTATTTTAGAAGAAAATGTTGATAAGTAGAAAAAACAGTAAAAAAGAAAGTGATTAGAACTTTTTTCGTTTTCAATTAAATAATTATAAATACCGTTGCAAACAAGAAACATTAAAAATAGTTTCTTTCTTTTTTTATTTTTAATTTAATTGTGTATTGACAAATTTAATTTGTGTATTGACAAAGTTCTCTTCTCTTTTTTTGTATATGTATTTTATTTTCTAGATTATGTTTTGTTACACAGAAGCGTTAAAGTGATCGGTAGCAGTGTTTAAAAGAAAACAAACCTAGTAAACAATCGCAGGCGATTTAAGTGCTGTAGTTAAACGGATGTGCATTGTGGTGCAGTGGATATCGACTCGGAACAAAAAATCGGGGAGCTGAGTTCGAATTCCAGTTGAATTCCTTGCATTCACTTACGCACAAATATCCTTGGGAAAGGTATTAATCCATCTCTTCCCTCCAGTTATGGGTTAAATAATTGGACAGATTAGGTTCTATAGCCTTGGTCGGCAACCAGTCTACCACAGAAAGCAATGGCAACCTACTGCGGGATAATCTTCTGCCCAGTCAGTCATGTCTCTTTCGAGACATGATCGCCCAAGCATATCATGTATGGCACTTAACTGACTGATCTGCTCAAGATTTTATTGATTGCTTTCGCATTTAACTAGTCAGTTAAGTGCCATACGTGAAACACACTTGGGTTATCATGTCTCGAAAAAGACATGACTGACTGGGCAGAATATTATCCCACAGTAGGTTGCCATTGCTTTCTGTGTTTAACTAAATAAGAGATTGAAAATGTCCACAATACTGCTTACAGCAGTATTTTAGCCATTTCAGACCACATATTTGGATACAGCTTTTTCACTGTATTTGATAGTCATAATTCTGTTATTCTACCACTTTCCAATTTGTACTTACATTCATCATGTTTCAATTCAATAAGTTTCTCCTGCATATTTTCACCTACCTACCTATCACATCCGAAGGAATCTTATCATCTACGGATGGACCCCTTAAAGAAAATAAATCTGAAATTTTTTTTTATATATATAAGCGTTTCACCCCGAGCAAGGCATGTCACTGCCACTACTGCACAGGGGGCTACATAGAGTGGAGAAAGGATGATTAAATATAGGAAATGTTGGAGGGTGGGTGATAGGCGGGTAAGGATACTGAGAATAAGGGTTGGGTAGATGAGAGTGTTCTTAGAATAATTGGGAGTTAGTGATAGGAGGTGTCTATTGACCCTTCATTTAAACACCTGGAGATTGTAGCTGTCGGGAAAGCAGACTTGTGGAAGGGAGTTCCACAGGCGGGAAGTGCGAGAAAAGAAGCTGTTGGAGTAGAATTTACGGTTACATCTTATCTGTTTAACTGTAAAAGGGTGGGACCTAGTTGCTAATCTAGTATCTCGTGTAAATTCCTACTTAGGCAGCACCAGTGCTCTATGTTCATCGGAGCAGAAGCCATGAAAGTACTTGTAGTAGAGGCACAGGGAAGCCACATCACGCCGATGAGAGAGTGGTTGCAGCTGGTCTGCCAAGTCAGTATCAACCACATTACAGATCCTCCTCTGTATTTTGTCAAGAAGCCCAAGGAGAGCAGCAGGGGCACCCGACCAGATATGGCAGCAATATTCAATACACAGGCGGATGGTAGATTTGTATATGTGCAGAATAGATTCAGGTGGGAAAAACTTCCGTGCCCTGCACAGAGAGCCGACTTTCATAGCGGCAGATTTGGCAATGGATCTGATATAGTAATTCCATTTGAGGTCTGCCGAAAGTGTAAGGCCAAGGAGGCGTAGTTTTTACTCTCTGGGAAGCTACTTAGTTCTTTCAATTTCACTAAATATTCTGCTGACTTTTTACATGTTTGTTCTGAGAGAGGTTCCCTTTGAGCAAGTTAATAAAATTTTTCTTCTGTATATTAATTTGGAATAAATCTAATTTTTCAGAGAAGACATTCAAAACATGTTTGTGATCTAGCACTGTACATAATTTACCTTGAATCTGGAGTGAAACTTCATTGAACTTTCGAAAAATTTGTGCTAAAAAGTAAAGGTTACATTTGTGATGCCTGATTTCCTCTGACAAATTTTTCTCATCCATATTTTCCAAGAAATGAACTATCGTATTAAATAGGCTTACAAATCTGGCCAAACAGTTTTTTTTCAAAAGCCAGTGGACTTCCCTATGCATAATAAGCCTTCAGTATCAATACAAACCTTTTGAAAAAATCTGTCATATTTGCTGTGAAATTTTGATTTTTTGACAGCTTTAATAACTGCCGTCATTGACTTATGAAGATCAGGGCTAATATTTTTAGCAACTAAATGATAATAATGCACCACACGATGCACAGCAAGAATAGGACGACAGATTTTATAAATGCGCAATAAGTCCCTTATGTATACCAAACATGGATGGAGCACCATCCATTGTGCAGGATACCAAGTTTTCAAAGATTACTTGATTTTCATCAAACCAAGATTTTGCATCTTCAAAAATGGATAATCTAGCAGTATTAATTTCTAAAAATTTCACAAACAACTCTTCACACAGTTTGTAGGAATCATGTATATAACAAACAGGTACCATAAGAATAGATCTATTATTGCTTATCATAGAGTCAACAATTTGAATTGAGAATTTAGTGCTTTAAAATTTTTCAATTAGTTGGCTTTCCACACCTGCTGACATTTTATCAATTCTTCTCCAGATTGAATCATTGCTCAGTGTTAATACTTTTAGGACATTTGCTAAATCTGGCTGTAACACAGTTTTCAGAATTTCAAAGGCAGGCTAAATAATATTTTCAGCAACATTATGTGCACTTCCAGTTTTTGAAATTACCTGTGTTATCTCATAAGGTGTAATCAAGTCACTTTCATTTGTTTCTGTAGTTTTTTTTTTTTTTAATAAGATGAAAGAGTATTCTGTTAGTTAAAGTTTTTCTTTAAATTTTCAAAATAAGCACTGTTTGTTCACTTTGTCAGGATTTTTTCTAAAGAACTTGACAGTTTTATCGCTTCATTAGAAAATGAACTGTTGCAAATATAAAGGACATAGGATGCCTTTGATCAATTGGGCTTTCTACAAAGCCATAAGCCAAATACATACTGTCTACATTATTTTTTGGTATTCATTATAGAGAAGAAAAAAAAAGGGCTAAAAATATAGGCACCAGGACAACTAAATCCTGGAACAACTTGCTGTCTGGGAATTTTTTTTTTTAATTTTAAAATAAATATAAACAAAATGATTATAATTATCATTTTTAATTTTTAAAGCCAATAATGATAATATAATGGTGATAATTTTTTTTTATAAAAACTGACAAAATGATTAAATTTAATTTTATTTACTCTTTGTTTTTTTTATTAACATAAATGATTATAAATCCCTTTTTAAATTTTTAAATTTATATAAATAAAAAGTAAAAAAAATACTTTCATAATTTTGCTTGAATTTTTTATTTATTCTTATAAAAATTAAAATAACTTATTAATTTAGTCATATTAAAACCCAAAAAGTACAAATTTCAAAAGTCAAACAAGTAAAGTTGTCATGCCAGTGATTTGTCCTTATGCTGAGTTGGTGATGCTGAGTTAAAAAATATAACACAGAAACAATATTTTCAACTCAACACTTGATCTAAATATTAATATTATCATTGTGACTATACCAACCTAAAAATTTTGCATCATCTACTTCTCACGATGACTGTTCAAACATTGCAGTACAATATGCAAGTCAGTGAAGTGATAGCAGATGATGCTTGCTACCATATACTGAATGAAATGTTTCAAGATCATTAGCTCATTTGAAGCATTAAGAGATGTGTAACTGTTTTATAAAAAAGTATTTCTGTCAAAAGCAGTATGATGAGCTATCATAAAAAATAATTTCTGTCATTTTTAAAGAGTTAAATACATAATTTCATAAACAGGTAAGAAAACATCAATTTAGAAATGTTTATTAAAACAAACTTGTAATTGTTATTTTGAAATATTTTTGCTTACTATGAAAAAAAAAAGAACTTGTCTGTGAAAACTTATTGCATCCCTCAGAGAAACATTCATCAATGTTGACAATGTCTGATATATGCATTGATGTGACTACACATGTACATGAATGAAAGAGGACACTGAGATTTTAAAATTTAAATAAATTTTTTAAACCTGAGAACATTAACCATCCATGTGTATATGGTACCCAGTGCAAATGACACCATTTTAATTACAATTTAATTAAATTTTCAGTACCTGATTTTCTTACCTAAATATTGTTTTCAGTTCCTATTAATGTTAACTCAAAGTACAAATTTTGACGTGCCTGTATATAAAATATTTCAAATAAATATTTATATTTAATATTTATTAGATATTTTCAAAATTGGGTATGATATACCCATGGTTAGTAGTTGTGTAACTTTAACTGATGGTTAGTGTCCCAGGGTTAAATATGTTTTCAGCTTTGGATGTATAATCTTTCTTTTTCTAATCAGTATCACTTCAAGTAAGTAAAGCCACTAAAACACAAGAGGTTATAGGGTATGAAAGAATTATGAGCAGGAAGAGAAAAATGTAATCTGGAGGATAGTAGATAGCGATTGGCTTTGCATTTAAATTTTTGCAGGTTAAAGTTGGCTGGAAAGCATAGAGCTGGAAGGAAGTTCCACACTCAAAAAACAGCATAGAACTTACGGCTACATTTAGCCAGCTCAACAGTAAATTGATGAGATCTTGATGCTAGTCTAGTACTGCATTTATATTCATAAAGTCTAGGTACTATAGCAAAGTACTAATTTGAACAATTACTATGAAAGTGTTTCTATAAAAAAAACACAGAGAGGTAACTTTACAGCAGTGGGTAAGTGACTGAAGCTGAGCCACCCAGATTAGGACCAATAATATTGCTGATTGGGTAAATTTTCATTTTAATTCCCATTGCTTTTCCCCTTCAAACTTATCCAAAATAGCATTATTTCCGTGCAAATGTATATGCTGAACTGAAATCAAGTGTCAATTAGTGAAGAAACTAACTTTTTTTATTGAAATGTCCATAAAAAAATGAACTATATCTCGTACTTTTTCTCCCGTAACTCTCATGAAGTCATGTAATTAACTGCAGAATGACGGACTGCATAAGGCAACAAGATTTCGCCTGTTTACTTCCGGTGAAGGAAGTAATGCGCTTGTTTTTTCGGTACACAATTTCAGCAGAAAGTTGCATGTTTTTGGAAAAAAGCGCATTACTTCCCTAACCAGAAGTAAACAGGCAGATGTAAACAGGCGAAATTTCATAACCTACGCAGTCCGCGATTCTGCAGTTAATTACATGACTTCATGAGAGTTACGGAAGAGAAAAAGTGCATGATATAGTTCGTTTTTTTAATGGACATTCAAAGCAAAAAAGGAAAGTTTCTTCACTAACTAACACTTGATTTGAGTTCGGCATATACATTTGCACAGAGATAATGCTATTTTGGATAAGTTTGAAGGGGAAAAGTGACGGGAATTAAAATGAAAATTTACCGCTGATTGTTCATCAGATCTTATCAAAGAGCTCAACATAAATAGCAGAGGCACTGGACCATATGTGGCATCAATATTCTAAGCATGGATGAATGATAGACTTATATGTAGGATAGATTCCAGAGAGGAAAATTGTCTCACACAACACAGTGAACTGACTTTACCTGCAGCTGACCTAGCAACAGATTCAATATAGTTTTTCCACTTCATGTCAGTTGAGAACATTAGCCAGAGAAGGCACAGTGAGTCACTTTCCTGGATGTTAGCATCAGCCATGATGCTGGAAGACAGTGAGGTATCTCAGCCATCACTTTTGTTATTAAATATCTCATAAATAGAAGACCTGCTAAGAAAGTGAGACATGAATCTGAATGCATATTTACTGTGGATGATCTAGTGATTAAAGTGCTTTCAGATCTAGTCAAGATTAGCATACTCAACATTTCCATATAAAGAATAGCAAACCCTTGACAAAATATGTTCTATTTATTAAAAGCAATGTCGTAAATATAAATTAACCCGGAAACACTAACCATCAATTAAAAGTTATACCACTACTAACCATGGGTATATCATACCCAATTTTGAAAATATTAAATATAAATCTTTATTTGAAATATTTTACATGCAGGCACTTCAAAATTTGTACTTTGAGTTAACAGTAATAGGAACCGAAAAACATAATATTTAGGTAAGAAAATCAGGTACTGAAAATTTAATTAAATTGTAATTAAAATGCTGTCATTTGAGCTGGGTACTATATAGAAATCAGGGAGCTGAGTTTGAATTCCAGTTGAATTCATTGCATTCACTAACGTGCAAATACCCTTCAGAAAGGTATTAATCTGTCTCTTCCTTCCAGTTATGGGTTAAATAACAGGACAGATTGGGTTCTATAGCCTTGGCTGGCAACCAGTCTACCACAGAACGCAATGGCAAACTACTGCGGGATAATCTTCTGCCCAGTCAGTCATGTCTCTTTCAAGACATGATTGTCCAAGCGTGTTTCACGTATGGTACTCAACTGACTAACTGACTATATACCTATGGTTGGTGTTCTCGGGTTAAATGACCAATGAAAATGACATATCTACTTACCATGAAAATCAGTTAAAATAACTTAGTTATTGAAAAGATATTGTATGATGATTGCATTACAGAACCACTGTAATTTCACTTTTTATTTAAGAAAAACAATGAGTCTTTGTATTGCTACATTTTGTTTGTGCCTTAAACAGTCAATGTTCATTTGGCACTTCCACATAACCACCTAGAAAGGCACTGCACTTTTCCTAATTTATAATTGTCTTACATGATTCACATTTTAATTCATGTCAAATAAGCAATTTTTTTCTTCATCCAGTCAATCACTCATAATATATCCTCTCCATGTACATGGCTTCAAACCTCTGAAAGTATATGTAAATCTATCCATCCTGAGGGTTTCTCGGTATCTGAATTAATAAATTAAAACTGGTATAAATAAAATACCTATTGAATATTAAAGTTACTTATACCAAAATCTAGAAAGGCAAACTTGATTATTTTCATGAAGAATAATGAACCCAATCATAATCTTATTTAAAGAAAAATATTCACTAATTAAGATTTTAATCTTTAATTAATTACTTTTATTTGGTTATGTAAAAATTGTGTTTTTCTGGTGTTGACTTGTCCTGCACCTGATGTGTTTTATTAGCCAAACTGCAAAGCAGCAAATAATGAAAAATAGACACTAACATGGTAGATGATTATGGGCTTTTAATTACTGAGCTTAGTTATCCAACCTGTTCTGAAGGATCAACCAGTCTAGTTTGCTGACCATTGCACTTCACGGACACACATGATATCTTCATTAAATTAACACTGCTAATCCTGTCTCTGTTTTCATAATCTGAGTTGACGTGCTGTATGTTTATCTACACAAAATTATAACAAGTTAAATATTTTTTAAAATACTTTTCTTCTTATAATACAGTAAGCATTGTTTTTGCAGAAATGTAATATACAAGTTGCCAGTCAGTAAATCATTTATGTGACTAAAAATTGGGTAAATTAAAGGTTCATGCCTGCAAAAAGCAATTGGCACCATTGAAACTGCTATTTAACTACTTCTAATAAAAAGTTTAATAACAGGTGTTATTTGAAAACACATTTGTTTTGGGAAATGAATATTGTGAATCTATGAATCATCTTTATTATAATAATAATAAAAACGATTTTGTGTATTTGTGTTTATAACCCTCCTGTCATGCTCATGGAGAGAGAGAGAGAGAGGTAGTATTGGCTCAGTTCATTATCTTTAATACCTGCTATGAAATTTCTTGCCATGTATTTTCTCTTTTTACAGTGCCTTATTTTATTTTTTTTGCAATAATTATGTCATTGAGTATCAAAGAAGAATATATGCTAGCAGTATAGCCTGGTGTTGCTCGGGTGTAATGAAAGCTTTAAAATTAATCCATGGTTTTGGAGATCAGACTCAGCCTAAAGAATATTTATGTGAAATTTGGTGAGAATCAGATAAAAATTGTGGATTTGTATAAAGGACATACAGACAGATAAACACACACAAACATCTTGCCTTTTATATATATATGTTATTAATTTTTTTTTCACTATTGTAATAACTGCAACCTTGAAACTTCTGAATATCGTTTCTTATGTCTTTGTCTATAAGTGTATCAAACTTAATTAAAATCAAACCATTTCTTCTATAACCTGATTTTTTTTGATTATCGATTTTCAATATTTATTGGGGGTACCTCGACACAAAACCTAGCTAAGAACACTCGCAGGCGCTTATAGTACAACTGTGTAAATTTTCAAGAAAATCGGTTCAGCTGTTTTGGAGTCTATGGGTAATGAACACACATACACACACACACACACACAAAGTTCCATTTATAAATAAGTTTAGATTATATATATATATATATATATATATAATGGATTCTCCCGTCGCGTTCAACGTATGAGGGTCCAACCTTTTTCCAGCAAGACAACCACACAGAGATTTGTTTATAGTGGTGAAGGCATTGTGTAGTACCATCCACACTTCTTGGAACTGCTGATAACAAACAATTGGTGCAGATGACTGCCACAAATCGCACGAACAGCAGACCTCAATTATTTAATCCATAATTGGAGGGAATGAACGGATTAATACCTTTCCCAAGGGTACCAGTGCGCAAGTGAATGCAGCGTGCTCGACTGAAATTGGAACTCGCCTCAACGATTTCCCCCTCCAAGCCGACATCCACCGCACCCCAACGCACATCCGTGAGTGCTAACAGCACTCACGGATATATATATATATATATATATATATATATATATATATATATATACACTCCTGTTACTCTCAGGGGTTTGGATTATTTTTTTTTCCTTATGTGTTAATGTAAGATATTCAATATTAAATACAGCAATATATATGTTGCCATCATATTAGATGGCACAGGCCTACTCATTATATTTGCATATAAAAAATGAATAGTGTATTTAAAGTAAGAATACCATCCAATTCACTTGTAAAATATTTTTTCTTCACAGGTATTCCAACAGTAAAAGAAAAACTGCCAGTGATTCCTGTTAAAATAATCCACCATCTTAGTAAGCATACATTTTGTTTTTAAATTTACCTATGACTCAATATTTTGAAAATGTTGAATAGCTTACTAGCAAAAATATTTTCAAGAAAACAGGAAAGCTCTATTTTCATCTACTTCACTTTTAGAAAAATACACATGAATTGACAGTGAAGCTATATTCTTGTGGTGGTTATGGATCAACATTTCTCAGTGAAATTAGATATGAGCAGTCATATTCAAACACAGATGGGAAAGAAGCAGTATTCTTGTGAAGTATGTGAATCTTCATTTGCACGTAAATTCAGTTTGCTACAACACATCCGGACACATACTGGAGAGAAACCTTACCCTTGTGAAGTGTGTCACGCTTCTTTTTCATTGAGAACTAGTTTGCTACAACACATTCGAACACACACTGGAGAGAAACCCTATTCTTGTGATGTGTGTGACTCTTCATTTTCACAGAAAACCAATTTGGTACAACACATTCGAACACATACAGGGGAGAAACCTTATTCTTGTCAAGTCTGTGACTCTTCATTTGCACAGAGAACACATTTGGTGCAACACATTCGAACACATACTGGAGAGAAACCATATTCTTGTGGAAAGTGTGGAATTTCCTTTTCAGAAATGGCATCTTTGAAACAACATATGCAAACACACTTAGGAGAAAAACCATATTCTTGTAAAGAGTGTGGTTCTTCCTTTTCAAGGAAATCATATTTGGTGCAACACATACGGACACACACTGGAGAAAAACCATATTCTTGTGATGTGTGTAATTCTTCCTTTTTAAGGAAATCACACTTAGTGGATCATGTGAGAACACACACAGGAGAGAAACCATATTCTTGTGAAGTGTGTGGCTCAGCATTTTCTCAACAAACTGCTTTGGTGCAACACATTCGAACACACAATAAAGAGAAGCCATATTCTTGTGAAATATGTGGATCTTCATTTGCACAGAAATCCTATTTGAAGAAACATTTTCAAACTCACCTGGGAGAGAAGCCATATTCTTATAAAAAGCAAAACTCTTGATATCTTTAATGTGGACATTCTCTCACTCAATAACTCTTATTTTCTGTTTTACTGAAGTTGTTAGATTGTTCCTTTTACTCATGTTTCAGCATATATTATGATCAAATAGAACATAGTTTTATTATATTTCAGAGGTTTTAAACTAATATTAGTTTAATCTGCATATTAACTTCATTTAGTATATTTTTGTAAATTCAAAATTTCTCAAAAACTAACCATTGAAAATGGCAGCAAATTTAGTTAAATATTCTACTAAAGCTAGAAATGTTATGAGTTTAAATTTGGCAAATATTGGTTTTGAAATTTTTGAGTTATTGAGGTTTGTTTGATTTGCATAATAACATCAGACAGGATATAGTTTAATATTTAAAATCGCCATGATCCATATCTTCATGAGAACAAATGTTGATATTATTTTGAATTGCTTTATGTGTATCTGACAAGATTATTTTGAAGGAATGTTTTTATTTTATTTTATTTTTTTTTTTTTGGCATTCATCTTTGACATTTTACATATTAAGACACATTTTAGACAATAAATGGATCTGCATGTCAAAATAATTCACATTTTTTTCATAACATCATCTGAAAAAAATTTTGAAATTGGCATAAAACTGTTAAGTATTGTTTTTTTATTTATATTTGTTTGGAAAAAAGAAAATTATTTAACACAAAATAGACACATTGAACAAAAACTTTTCTTGTGAAGAGTGTTGTTTTTCCTTTTCACAGATGCTTACTTGAATTTTTTCACAATATGCAACAAAACTCATACTCCTGTGAAATGACTTAATCTATACGACAGGAAAATATGTAGAACAACTTTCTTCATGAGAAGAATATTTTTTTATGTTGAAACCTGATGCATTCAATAATGATACATAATTAATGTGAGAGAACATCAAAATGTTTATTGACTATAATATACTAAACATTCTTTTCAGTTATACAGCTTAACATTTATAAATCACCAAGATACATATCAGCATAAGATTGTAATTTGATGTTATTTTGAGTTGCCTTGTGTGATTCCGACATATTTTCTGTATGTTCATCTTAGACATTTGTTAATTCACATTATGGACAAAAAATTTGTAAAATAAATGGATCTACATGACAACAGAATTTACATTTTTACATATCAGCTGAAAGCGAACTTTGAAATCTGCATATAATTGTTTAATATTGTTTGGCTAATCATTTCATAATTGTTTAAAAAAATCACTATACACACAATATTTTAAATCATTGAAATGTTCTTTTCATGGATTTATTTTTTTCCAATGACAAAAGCCTTTGCCTCTGAATTCTCTATGGTAACAAAAATTATTTCTTTTCTGAAAGAAAATATTTGATAACAACACATTAATGCTTTTCATAATTTTCTAAATGAATTTCCTGAGATTTTCATCATTAAAATAGCCTCAATGTTTTGAGATATCTAATGTGTGTCTGACAAAAAATAAAAGTATTCAAAATTTTCTTACAGATTTATTTTTCCATAGACAAAAGTCTGCCTCTGCTTCTCTACAGTGACTGAAAAAAAATTGTCTTTACTTTTATAAAATAAAAGTTATGATTATGCTCTTAAAACTTTATTAAGTATATGAGACTAATGTCTTTTCATAATTTTTTAACTGAATTTATTGACAGCTTCCTCCTTAAAATGACATTAATTTAGAGATGTGAATATAATAGCTTTAAAATCATGCTAACTCTCAGTGAGACGGGGGATCCAGTAATGCTCAATTTGAATGTAAAAATATAAGCAATGTTTAACCTTCATGCTTGCCACAAAATGGTGTGCCAAAAAGGACAGTTATTCCCTTGATGCTGTTATTATTGTAAACAGTAATGTTTATTGTTTTAAAAAACTGGAACTAGAATTTTAATGAAACCCAAACATATAAAATGGAATTTATACATTTTCTTTATTCCTGAGAAATGACAACAAAGATATTAAACACTATTATATTGAATAAAAAACATATCGTAGTTATTTGTGAAATGGTAAATAATAAATATTGCATTGTATTTGGTTCACATATTTTTATAGTCTTAGTAATAAATATTGCTGAAGGAGTTAAAAGTGTGTACAGTAATAGCAGCATTAAGGGAATAACTTTCATTTTAACAGAACATTATTTTGCATCCAGAAAGGTTGAACATTGCAAAAATATCTGTATAGTGCTCAGTACTGTACAATATAAAATTATTATATTATAATATGTAACTAGCAGTACCTATGGAAAATTCACGGTTTTAGTCTTTTTTTCATTTGAGGTATCTTAACTCCATTGAATGTAAAAAATTAAAGTGAATGCTTTATAGCATAGTTAGTCAGTTAAGTGCCATACGTGATACGTGCTTCTGCAATCATGTCTCTTTTGAGTCATGACTGACTGGGCAGATGATTTTCCCGCAGTAGGTTACCATTACTTTCTGCAGTAGACTGGTTGCTGACCAAGGCTATAGAACCCAATCTGTTCTTTTATTTAACCCATAACTGGAGGGAAGAGACAGATTAATACCTTTCCCAAGAGTGTTTGCATATAAGTGAATGTACATTCAGAGTCATATTTCTTTGATTTTTTTTGACAACAGGACCAACAATACAATAATAATGGCAAAGCGTAACAGTCATGCATAATAATGAAAGGTTGACACAGTTTTCCAATTTGAGTTTTTTGATGAATCTTAATGATTGAATAATCACATATTAAGTTCTTTGATAATGAAATATCCCTAGAAATTCCCCTGTTGCATCATTTAAATGTTTGAGCTTAAGATCTTTAAGAAAGTACTGCAAAAACAATCATGAAAAGACTTGAAATTGACAACATTTCAATTTCACTGAAGTAGACTTTAAAGATTTCTGTCTTCCCTTCTTCCCTTCTTACTGAAACAAAGTAATATCTTTCCACAGCCACCCTCCCCAGTCAAAATGGAAGAGTCCATTATTTATGAGGTGTTGGCAAGAAATGTTAAACACTTCTATCTTCCCATTTTTCTTTGGGCACCTCGACATGGTGTAATGGTTTGCAAGTTCGTATCTCTAGAACCATTACAATTGAGTAGTGAGCTCAATCCTCACTGGGTGTCCCATACCCTTGGCCTTGTGCCACATCTAAGCTATGCTTAGAAAATTATTTAGGGCATCTCAACGTGGTGTAATGGTTTGCAAGTTCGTATCTCTAGAACCATTACAATTGAGTAGTGAGCTCAATCCTCACTGGGTGTCCCATACCCTTGGCCTTGTGCCACATCTAAGCTATGCTTAGAAAATTATTTAGGGCATCTCAACGTGGTGTAATGGTTAGCAAGCTTGTCTTGCTAGAAACTATTACAATTGAGTCAAAAGTTCAATCCTCACTGGGTGTCCCATACTTTAAGCTATGTGCCATATCCAAGTTGTGCTTCGAAAATCACCTATCTTCTCTTTTCTTCATTCAGGTTCTCACTGAAATTACCTAGCATATCTGATATGTCCTTTTCTTCATTTCATGCATTCAACATGAAATAGTTCATTATGAATTATTGGCAAGGCGTAATGGCCACGTGAACTAATGAAGAGAGGGGCATATTTTTGCACTATTTAATTCTGTAGTTCAGTGGTTTTTAAAAAGTCTTTTTTATGATAAAATCTTATCAAAAAATTGATGTCTATAATATTAATATTGTAAAGGATTCACATATATCTGTTTGATACTTATATGAATGAAAATGCTTTGGAGTAATATTCTTGATGTACCCTAATAATAACAACAAATCTTTTGGACTTTTTTCATTTAAAGAAAATACACTAAACAGAAGAAATGTTTTTGCTGATTTTATGTTTTTTAGGAGTTTTGAATTATTTTAAACAATATTTACAATATATGTAAATATCTATTTTTGCATTAACTATATTTTTCATTAAATGATCCACTCTAGTGTTGTTAAAAGGATCATTGTGTGTAGATTTATTGCTTATGTCTTTTGGATTTTGTATGCATTTCCCTTTGTATTTCCTTGAATCTGTTTTCAATTTTGACTGCCTTTTCCCTGTGTGTCTAATTTTTAATTTGTACTTGATTGCATATTAGACCCAATTAGATTTACATTTCATATTACATTATTATGCAGTTAGAATGTTTTTCTAATCAGTTCACTCCAAGCAAGGCAATAATGCCACTAAGATGTAAGGGGTTACAGAACAGGAATGAGAAAACTTTAGAAAGAACTGGAAACCAAAGTTTAAACAAAAAACAAGGAATAAACCTTTACTTTTGCTCAAAAGACCAGGGAAGTGTGTGAACAGGATGATAGGTGAATCTCTCAATGCCTATTGAGGAAAAATAAATAAAAAAAAAAAAAAATTTCAGAGTTTAGGCAGAGACATTAGAAAAGAAGAGTTGACGTAAACTTGAGAAGGAACAAGAAATACAATCTTAAACAAGAAACAAGGATAAGCTTCTACTCCTGTTTAAAAGACAGAGAAGTGTGTGAACTGGATAATATGGCCCATTGGATAAAAGCATTGGTTAAATTCAGTAACTTGACCTAAAGAGTTGTGAGTTCAATACCTGGCTACAGCAGTGATAAATAAAAAAAACTTATAGAATTAAGTTAAATGGAGATAACAAAGAAATCTACAAGTGGCATGACTCATAGAATGAAAACAATCTAACCAAGTGATCAAAATAAATCATTTGGTTCAAAATTCCAATTATCTGAAGAAAGTTGGAGCCTTCAACAGTTGAAACATTGTGAATATGATAATAAAAGTGAGGACAACAGTTCAAACAGTGTAAATATCAGAAATATCAACAAATATTTCACATAAACATTCATTTAACTCATTTCCTCATCCAAAGTAATTTTCTTTAACAAATTTAGTAATCTAAAACAAACACTTATCAATAATAGGTACTTTAATTACATAGTTGACAAGCAAATCAAATTTTATTTCAACAACAATTTTAACAATCACCATAGTTATAAACATAAGAATAACAATAATGATATTAATATATATTACCAAAATCAAAAGTATCACATTTACAAAAAGACAAAACAGTTGTGAGTTCAATATCAGGCTACAGCAGTGGGAAACAAATAACTTAGAAGAGTTAAGTTAAAGGGAGATAATTTATGACATTGCACATGGAATGAGAATGATCTACCCCAATAATTGAAATAAAGTTCAAAATTCTGAGCGCTCGAAGAAGGCCAAAGCATACACTGACTGAAATGCCATAAACATGGCAGCAAAAATGAGAAAAATAGATAAAATAAATACTACATCATCTCAGAAGTATAGACAAGTTACAATGTCAAAATTTGTGGTAGACAGACATAAAGTCAAATAAAATGACTTAAACTTGATTTTTATTTTCCTATATGCATTTTTAAAAAATGCCGTATAATTGAGAATGACTTAACTTGAAACGAGGTAACCTGTATGCACCAGAAATCAATGGAGGTTTGTGGTAGTAAGAAGAGTAAATAAATAAAAGCAATGAACTATACTTAAAAGTACCATTTAATTAGTTGTTATTTAATTCATTTTTTATACTTCTTTTAATTTCAAATAAAAAATGAAATTCATTTTACTATGGTATTATAAAAGGTTAAGATAATGAGTAAAGGCCAGGTTTTATTATCTATCCCATCATTTTATTTTTGTTGTTGACTCCATAAGCTTTCATCTATTGTTATATGAGAATGATTTTCATTTCTGTTGTTTTTGTTTTTGATATGTTTCTTGTATAAATCATTGCGGTATTCATGTGAATGTGTATCTTTATATATGTATTGCTGTGTTCAGGTTATAAAGAGTTTTCCTTTGTGTGTGTATATATATATATATATATATATATATATATATTCATTTTAAAATAGCCTATTTGTTCCTCCATGTGCATTTCAGTTGGACTGTAGTATCAGGTTGCTGTTTGTGCTATATGATGTTCTGGGTATTTGAGTGTGTGGATTGTACTCTTGAATTCATTCCTTGGTTTTCTGTATATTCTTTTTTTCATGAATATTATTTAAACACATCTCTGGTTTGAATGGAGATGTTTGATTGAATCTCCGACGGCTGACACAAACACCACATGCATGTGTCTGTAAACATGGACCAACTAAAAAGGCTATGCAAGTGTTCACTGTACATTTTATATTTTCTTAATGCCTATACATTTCTGATTTGATCTTGACATGAACATTAGTCACTTGTTGACTTTCACATGACGTCAGTTGACCACATAAGCTATGTCCAGGTTATAATCTAGGTTACCAGAAATATGGAAGAATAGAAATGGGGAAAGGATGTATGTGTTGAGAGGAAAAGAGAAAGAGAATTTCTCTGTCACTTTATTAGTAAAGAGGTTTAATACACTTTACAACTACCTCTACTCACCACACTAGTATGTTTCATAAAAAAGTGTATTAGTATAGAATGAAAAAAAAATATTTTTAAACGATTGGTTATAAGATTCATTTATTTTTAATATACGAATTTCTTTATTTTTTTACTGCTAGTATTCTGCATTTCTTTAATATTTAAAAAAATTTTCATGCATTTTGGTGATGGCAATACAAACTCTCTTATTGTTAATGAGCTATGACGCTTCACAGTCACACTCACAGGCTACTGTGCATAAATAAATATTATTTTTATAATGTTTTAAGAGAAGAAAACAAGCATAACTTTTACAAAATTCAGTTAATTAATCTTTACATTTACTAATTTACTTTGAAAAATATTGTTTGGACAAATATAAGACTTTTAAGAGATTTATTTCTATTTTAAATTTGTTGTTTATATATATTTTTTTGTCTAATGATAGTTCAATGAGTGTGAGCAAAAAACTTTTCATAGATAGAAATTTATTTTTCTTTTCTATGGATTCAGGTTCTTAACTTTCAAATAAAACCAAAATTTTACCAAAAACAGACATTTAAAAATTAAATTAAATGTTTATTAAAAGAAAGAAATTTTAGATTTGCCTCAATAATTTGCGAAACCATTGAAAAAATGTTATGTGACTAGTAAATTATTAAAACAGAATTATTTTCATGCAGAAGGAAGGAAATTATGATGAACACCATTTCTTGTCAATTTTTGTGCATCATTACTTAGTCAGACAAAATATTTTTACACTAATAATTTGACACTTGTACTTTATTTTACTGTTTCTTGATGCAAGTCTCTTTAAGTTATTTTTTCTACTTCAATATTATTATTAACAATAAATTTTATAAATTAAACAGACAATACAGAAAATTTTGAAAGATTTCCTTAGAAATCGTAATTTTGGTTCAAAAACAAAATTACAAAAATTTTGTATTGTTTTTCCTTTTCATCATTATTAGAACAACAATTTTGTCAATGGTAAGTAGAAAAAAAATATAATTTAAATATACTTTCTATTTTTTCTTTTTAGTAAAAAGTTTCAGTTTTACCATTTATTTATGTAAAATCTATTTTTTTTTTTTTACACAAAAAGTCAGAAGCAATTGGGTGGGTTACTAATTCAGTTTTTATTGAATTAGGTACCGCCACTTATTTTCTATAACTAACTTTTAAATTGAATTTTTAAAAATAAAAAAGTTTTCTTGAAACTTTTATTTTAGATTTAATTGAAAGCTAAATTATTTAAATTTACTATTTCCAGTAAGCAAAATACTCTGGTATATTTCAAACAGAAATTATGTTGATTGGAATCTAAAATCTTTCAATTTTTTGGGGCCATTTGTGAACAAGCGACACATTTGTAAACAAAAGTTAATTCTTAGTTTTAAAATCTTGCAAAATTAAAATATGCATCTGTGACACATTTTTTTTTGTAAAATTAGCAAATTTAAAGTTAAATTAATCTGATTTATTACTTATTTATAGCATGAAATTGAGAATAAAAGTATTTCTTAATCAACAAGATTTGAACTGAGCAAGGTGTAAATGACTGATGACAGCCATATTTCAAATGACACCCCAGTAGGGTTGGCCAGAATTGACATAATTGTTCAATTTTTTTTCCTGTAAGGGGAAGAAACTGTGAAATAATGCAACTTTTAATTAAATTAAAAACAAATGAAAACACTTGTAAAAATTTATTATTCATCAAAAAAATGTTTCTTTCAGACTATAATTTTCTTAATATATATATATATATATTTAAAAGCATATCTAATTAAATAATAGTTTTATTGCATTTTTATTTTACTATTCAGAACAGATTTTGGGAAAAATGGTCAACTGTTTGAAAAAGATAATAGATGACATTTTACATTCCCCAAAGAATTCTGCATTTAACTATTAAAAAAAATTCTAAACAAAATTTAATTTCTTAAAATTTTATGAATTTCCGTGGAAGGTAGAGGGCTAACAAATGTAAAAAAACAATATATATTTACCAAAACTTTCTAAAAATAATAATTTGAAAAATAATTTCATTTATTTGTGAATAAGTCCTGAAAGTTTCATTGAAATCCAACCACTATTTGATTTTTGCAAGAATTTCCAAATTAATGTGTTTTTCACCAAAAAAAAAATTAACAAACTGATTTTCATATTGTATTATCCATAGTAAACTTTGGTAACAATTTGGTTAATTGCTGACAAAAAATGAAACATGATTTTTTCCCAAACTTTTGAAGATGTTAGAAAGAATTAAAGTTTTTTAGAAATAATTAAAAAATATTTTGATACAAAAATTTTGTTTTTTATTAAGTTTGGGACCACTTTTCTTTATACTATGATGTTTTCTTAGCAAATGAGTGGAGGTACGTAGATGTTTAAACTTCCGACAATGAATGACCATCCCTTTTTTTATCAATTCATTGCTTTCAGTTTTACTATTATTTTAATGTTGCTCGAATTAAACATACTGAAAAAGAGATACGCAACAACATGAACACCAATAGCACTGAATTACACCTTCTTAATTATTTAAATTATGCTTTTGAAGATTTTTTAATTACTGTTACAAAAAGTAGCCATACAAACCTGTTTAAAAATGTGTCAATCGCTCAAAAAGTATCCGAAATATTGGAAAATTTTAATTTAAAAACTTGAAAAATTTTTAGATTTTAATCAATATAATTTCCATTTTAAGTATGCCAGAGTATTTTGCTTACTGGAAATAGTAAATTTAATTATAGTAACTTTATTAAATCCTCTGGCTAGTCAATCATCTTTCTTTTAGACATGATCGCCCAAAACATGTATTACATATGACAAACTGACTGACAGAATTGTTCTTTGTGTTGTGTTGCAGTGAATATTGACTAGGAACAAGAAATTGGAGAGTTAAGTTCAAATTCCTGTTGAATATTCATTCGCGGATAACCAAATCGTTATGAGAGTTTACATAACTCATTTTTTTTCTGTTGAAAAGCATTAATTTGGAAATAACTGCAACAATCACACATTTGCTAGATTTTTATGAAATTTTTAGGACTTATTCCCAAATAAATAAAATTATTTTTGAAATCATTATTTTTAAAAAATCTTGGGATTTTCTTTTTGTATATCTGTTACCCAACCTTCACGTAAATTCATGAAATTTTAAGATATTAACTTCTGTAGGCAAAATTGGTTTTATTAGTTAAACACAGGACTCATTAGGGAATGTAAATCATCTGTCACTTTTTTCAACCATTAGGCCCTTTTTCTGGAAATCTGCTCCCCCCACAAAAAAAGCAATATAACTATAACATTATTTAATTAGAAATAATATTAATAAATAAATTATATATATTAAGAACATAACAGTTTGAAGAATAATAAAATTTAAAAAGAATTGTTTTCATTTTTTTTTTTAATTATAATAATTTATAAAATTTCAAAATTATTTTTCAAAGACATTAGGTTTTTAAGTAGGTAACCCCACTCATTTTTGGTAAGTAATTTTTAAACAGCTAAGAATGTCAGTTCATTTTGTTGTGCTAGACAATTTTTTTACAAGAATTTGTTTTACACATTTGTAATTCTACCAATCATCCTTGCTTTGAATATTGTTACCACACCTGGACTGGTGCTCCTATTCAGAGATTCTTAATAAAATCCCAAGAAGAATCTGCAATATTATAGGTCCTAACCTGACAACTTGACTTCAGCTCCTTTCCTACTTCTATAACATAGCTTCTTTATAACATTTACTCTCAATACTTTCATGGTAAATATTCTGATGAACTTCTATGGTAACTAGACTTTAGGTATTTAAGCATTGTACTAGATTGGATGTGCATTCTGGTGCATTCGATATCGGCTCGGCACGAGAAATCGGGGGTTCGAGTTCGAATTCCAGCGGAATTCATTGCATTCACTTACGTGCAAATACCATTGGGAAAGGTATTAAGCCATCTCTTCCTTCCAGTTATGGGGTAAATAACAGGACAGATTGGGTTCTCTAGCCTTGGTCGGCTAACAGTCTACCGCAGAAAGGAATGGCAACCTACTGCGGGATAATCTTCTGCTCAGTCAGTCATGTTTCTTTCGAGACATGATCGCCCAAGTGTGTATCACGTATGGCACTTAACTGACTGACTAGATTGGTGGTAAGGTCCTGTTAATTTGTTAAATCTACCCATAAGTTTTATGCTAGCAGTTTCTTCTATTGCACATTTTGCTTCCTCCCCAGACAATTTTGATCTTTAAAAACTTAAATGCAGTTTAATCAGATTTAACAAATCATATGTGAATACACACAGGAGAGAAACCATATTCATGTGAAGAGTGTGGTTCTTCTTTTTCACTGAAATCATATTTGGTGAGTCACATGCGGACACACACTGGAGTGAAACCATATTCATGTCATGTGTCTGAATTTCAAGAAAGATTTTGTGAATCATAACAAACACTCACTGGAAAGTCATATATATATATATATATATATATATATATATATATATATATAAAGTGTGTCGTCCTTTTGCATACAAATCAACTTACGATACATTCAAATTCAATTTTAGCATTGTATGTGCCAAAGCACACAGAGAAAGTTTTTTTTGAACCATGATGATTTGTATTTGAAACATATTATCTTTATAGAGACATGCAGACACATAGTAAGCAGAAACCATGAAGTTGTGAAGATTGTAGTTCTTCCTTTTCAAAAATGTTCACTTCAGCTGACATATTTGGAGAATCAATGGAGAGCATCATTTTGCTAACTAGGTGTATCTAATTCATCTTTCTAGTGACATCAATGTTGATGTACAAATATTCAGTGAGTTAGAGGGAAATACATTCTAGTCAAAAGCATAAAACTGCATTTACTACCAGACCAGATTGGAAATTACACATGCAAAAATATCACTTAAATATGTCCCTGATTTTAATTAAAAGAGAAAGTCAAATAAATTAACTGGATTTTTTTTTCAAATTTTTTCAGTTCCAAGCAAGGCAATAAATCCACTATGACACAAGAGGGTTACTGAATTTGGAAGAATATGAGAAAAAGAAAAACATCATTTAGGAGCTAGAACAATAAAAAAAACAAACAGGAATTAAGAAGACGGATATTCATGATTGACAAATCTTGACTGGAAAGCAAGAAGCCAGAAAAGAAGTGCATGAGAAGAAAATGTTAGGATAGAACTTACAGCTACATCTATCCATTGCAACTGTAAAATGGTCTGACCTAGCTGACAATCTAATACTGTACATGAATCTATAAAGTAGGAGTAACAAAGAAAAAGAAAGCTCATCAAAAAATTACCAGGAAAGTATTTATAGAAAAGACACAATGATACTACATCATGATAGCAGGAAAGTAACTGAAACTGAGATGCCACGTCTAGATTCATAATAGGGCTTATTCTTTGGATTTTATCCCAAGTCTAAAAGCACAGAAGACGTGACACCACTATTCAATGCATCGACACATAGAAGACTTATAAATATGTAAGATAAAATTTAACCTGGAAAAATTGTCTTACACAACACAGTAAACCAGATTTCTTAGCAGCAGACCTAGTAATTGTTTAAATATAATCAGTCCATTTTATGTCTTGTAATGCTTAAATAATTTCTGAACTTTTGCTGATTTAAATATTAGTACCTGTAAACAGCTTATGAAGCTTGATGAAACAATGAAAATTATTTTTTGTGTTATTTGAATGCCTGTGAATAAAAATCAAAGAATGCAAAAATAAAAATACCAGAATTTTTTTTCTCCATATTTCATTCTGTGATGAAGCTTTAATAAAAGTGAAACACGTTAAATTGATAAACATTTCTTATTTGTTCTTTATCCTATTATTTTGTAGGACTCCACTCCATATTTGATCCCAGTTTACATAGATTTATATATACACTAAAAAATTTTTTTGACATATTTCAATGGGTAATACATATTTCACCGCACAATGATGACAATTGCGGCTTGTCAGACCCAAATGGTACAACAGTTGATCTTCAAAATATCTGCCCCCAAGTTTTTTTACACAGACACTGACATGTCCATATTTAGAATAGACATTTCTAACGGTAATTTTCAAAAAAATTTAAGAAGAATCCCAAATATAGAAAGAATAAAGAAAAAATAGATGATTGATCAATGGAAAGAAGAGAAAAAAGAGAATAAAAAGTAAATTAACAGTATACAGAGAAATAAATGTTAATTTCAAGTATCGACATGGCGTCTATAGCGACTCATCTGCTTTCTTAGAAAAACATGACTTGGAAAATTTAACATTGAAATTTAGTTTCAAATATAATAGGATATATTTATGGTAAAAAATAAATTGTACATCATAATTTTTAATACAAATTGAAAAAGTTTAGCTACTGTTAATATTATTTTGAAAAATCGTAAAAAGTCAGTTGAAATAATTCCAATTAATAAAAAAATTACAATTAAATATAGAAAACAATGTTAGAAAGATAAGCGTAAAAAAGAATGTAAACAAAGAGAAAAAATAAATAAAAAGAAACCAAAAGAATGAGAGCGAGTAGGATCGAAAGAAAGAAAAGAATTTAAAATAATTCTCTCTCTCTCTCTCTCTAGATAGAGAAAGTTGAGTTGTGATGATACTTAGTGCCAAGATCGCTGTTTTTTCAGTGTTTTACTGATAAAAAGATATTTTGACATGCAGGTTTTTTTCATAAAGTTCTCTATACAGAGGTAGAGTGTTAATAAAATTAATGTGGAATTAAAGTTTAAGATTGATGCAGTGCATTGTCATTGTTACGCGTGGAAAATCTTTTAGCGTAAGACGAAATTATATATATCACCGGTTAAGCAGTTTTTGTTGTGATTTGTCATCATTTATTTTTGTCGATATTTAATAGTATTTTTCTTTTTCTCTTGTAGGTTTGCTTTCTTTGCGGCATAATTTTCAACATCTAACCTCTAAAATTCAATAAATTTATTGGAAGTTCTGTTGAAGGAGAAATATTAAGTAAAGAAAGAAATGGTTGACCAAAATTGAGAATACGAAAATAAGAAGCAAACATTGCTGGCATTATTTAAATTAAGAATCACCACTTTTTCACAAAAAAGGCAAAAAAAAAAAAAAAAAAAAAATGAACATGGCATGATGAAAAACAACCCCAAACTTGATGAAAACAGTTTTTAACCGCAGCATGTTTATGTTAAGAGGAAATACCAAAGTATTTTTTTCATTATTCGAATTTCAGATGTAAAAAGGTAAGTTGTATGTTAGAAGAATTAAATTTTTAATTTTCATCAGTTTTTAAATTATTCGTGACCGGTAATTTCACTCAATTCATTTTTCTGTTAAATGTAAGAAGACAGAAGGTTTTTTTTAATATGTTTTTAACAAGTATATTCATTTGAAAATGTATGTTCAAGCCTCCGACAATGAACGACCTCACTTCTTTTTTATATCACTGCATTTAGTTTTAGTTTGTTTGTCGTTGTTCGAAAACACCCCCCTCAACTAAATAACTGAAAAAAAAAACAGCATAGTATGAAGAAAAAAGTTCCCAAACTTAATAAAGACGAACTTTTCCCATCAAAAATAAGAGAAAAGATCAAAGTGAAGTACTTTTTAATTATTTCTTTAAACATAATCCTTTTTAACACGTTCGAAATTTTTGTAAAATATATTTTTTTGATTTTCGTCAGCTTTATGAAATAAATAAAATTTACACGTAAATTTATGAAATTTCAACAAATTAATTTTTTTTGGAGCGTAAATAATATGTATTATTTAAAATTTAGTTAAAGGCAGGACTCACTGGGAAATGGAAATCGTCTATGAACTATTTTTCAAATATTTATTCATTTTTTTTTTTTAATTATAATATTTTATGAAATTCAAAAATATTTTAAAAATTCTATAGTCTTCTAGTGTTTAAAGTTATTAAGTTAAGGAAGACTATTAACTGAAAATTGAAAAGTAATACAAATTGTCTTCGTATTTTTAAAAGTAATTTTTTGTTTTTTGTGTATTTGATTTTTTTTTTTAATGTATGATATTGTCTGCCTTACATTAAACAGTCTTTCACGGTTTTTTCCCCTGTACAGGAAAAAAAAAATGGACAGTTATGTCTATTCTTGTAGCTACTTATGCATGTTCGCTGAAAAAAGCAGCATAGTCTGAAGGAAAAGGCCTCAAGCTAAATAAAAACAAAGTTTTCTCGGCAAAATGTTTATGCTATAATGAAGAAAGAGGATAGATCAAAGTATTTTTTAATTATTTTTACAATCTTTAAAAATCATTTTAACAGGTTCTAACAGGCTCATTTAGTGGAAGAAATTTTATTTTTCTCTCGTCAGTACAAGGGATAAATTGACGCTAAATTTTATTACGTCAAAAAACCTACACGAAGGCATTTTTTGACTGTGAAAGACACATTAATTTGGAAATTCTTGCAAAAAGCAAATAATTGTCTGATTTTGATGAAAATTTCAGGACTTATTCATAAATTACTGAAATAGGTTTTAAAATAATTATTTTTAGAAAATATTGGTAAAAACATTTTTTTTTAATTTGTTACTCCCTCACAACATTTAATTTTCCGAAATGTCGAAAAATGCGACTAGGTCTCAACATATAGATAGTTTTAATTAAATTCAGGAGTCATTTGGGAATGCAAATCAACTGTCTTTTTTTATTCAAAACCTGCCACTTTTTAGGAAAACAAAAATACAATATAACTATGCCTTTTCTTATTTGGATAAACTTTTAAATTGCTTTTATAAACATAAATTAAAATAGTGTCATCGTTTGAATAGAAATTTTTTTTTTCGTTAGTAAAGAATTTTTACAAGAATTGTTTTTATTTTTATTATTTTATTTTATTTTTTATTAAGTAATTTTAAAAAGTTTCATAAGTCTTTTACAATTTCCTCCTTATAGGTCTCTAAGATTTTTTTAATTAATGTGTGGCAAATATATTTATTAATCGAAAAATTTAAAGTTACTCTAAAAAGGGGTGCTTCTTTTTTTTTAAATTAATTAAAACCTGTTAATTTTTTGCATGTTGATTTCCCATTTGTTGTTTGTAAGGGTGGCCATAGGCTAAATATATCTGGTAAAGGTCACGTGACTCAAGAGTTGTCCGCCCTTACATAAAAAATAATAATTAGCATATTTCTTAACTTAGTTGGGTTATTTTAATTTCATTTAAATTAAATTTTTAATTTCTTTTAAAATTCATTTAAATTTTAATTTAAATAAGTAACTGCTGAAGAAACTAATAAAAAATAATAATTATCATAATTTTTCTTATTTAGTTGGGTTATTTTAATTTCATTCTTTCTTATGAAATTTTAAAATTATTTTAAAAGAAATTATTACTTTTTGTTTATTCAGAAAGCATATGCATTCATCCAGCTATAAAGCTAAACTAAAATTCTATAAAATAAGGAACTGCTGAAAAAACTGTTACATTTTTAGTACTACTATATAGTGAAAAACTATAGAAAATACAATATTAGCAATTTAGCTACATACAATGTTGCCATGTTTATATCCATTTTAAATACATTATGTCAGTCAGTTAAGAGCCATACATGACTGACTGGGCAGAAGATTATCCCGCAGTAGGTTACCATTACATTCTGCAGTAGACTGGTTGCCAACCAAGGCTATAGAAACCAATCTGTCCTGTTATTTAACCCATAACTGGAAGGAATAGACAGATTAATACCTTTCCCAAGGGTATTTGCACATAAGTGAATGCAATGAATTCAGCTGGAATTTGAACTCAGCTCCCCGATTTCTATTTCCGAGCCGATATCCATTGCACCACAAGACACATCCTAAATACATTATGACATGTATAAAAAATATAAATACTTAATCATAACATGTAAAGTTATATAAAAATTAAATTAGATGTTTTTACCTTGTTATCTTACTAATTAATATGAAAAATGCATAATAAAAATATTAATAATTAGCATAATGTTTCTTAACTTCGCTGGGTTATTTTAATTTCATTTCTTCTTATTAAATTATAAAATTATTTTAAAAGAAATTTTAATTTTTATTTATTCAGAAAGTATATTCATTCATCTCGCTATAGAGCTAAGCGAACATTGTATAAAATATTATATTATGGTTAACGATGCATTTAAAAAGCAGAAACTGGTTTTTTAGATACATTAGAATTTGGCACTTCCAGATGCCATACTTGGGTTGTTGACAGATAGCAGCTCTCATATTCAATCAATCGGCACCTCGTATTATGTTGATGACAGGACTACTGTATTTAAGATAAGCTTTCTGCCTTAAATTTGATAAAGTAAGGAATTATTATTGTGTGAAATCAGATTAAGATAAGTTTCAGTTTAAACAATTGACTTAAAAAACGTGCTTGCGATGTATATTTTATTTTTTCAAATAGAAAGTAGGCTACTGTTTACAGAATGTGTCGATCAATCAAAAATGGGGCAACATTTAAATTTTTTTTTTTTTGTCTCAAAATTTCGGATTCCAATCGATATAATTTCAGTATAAAATACGCCACTGTATTTTGATTACTGTAATTACTAACTTTACTCCCTTGGCTTTCAAATAGACCTAATTTTAAAGCTTGAAGATGAAATATTTCTTTTAAAATTTTCATTTTAAATTTAGGTATCTAAAAATTGATTGGAGGTATCTATACTCTTGTTACCATATTAGCTGACATCAATCATTTTAAACATCATTTGTTTGTCATTATTCACTTGTCATTTCCATGATTAAGAAATAGCTTTATTATAAATTTCATGCTATAAACAAGTAATACTTGTGTGTAGCAGATCAATTTAATTTTGAATTTGCTAATTTTTCAAAAATAACGTGTTTTAGATGTAGATTTTATTTTTGAAAGTTTTTCAAAACCAAGAATTAACTTTTATTTACAAATGTGTCAATCACTCAAAAAATGGCTTAAGCACTGAAAAATTTTTTTAAATCTCAAACTTTTAGATTCCAACCAATATAATTTCAGTTTAAAATACACCAGAGTATTTTGCATACTGGAAATAGTAAATTTAATTTTTTAGCTTTCAATTAAAGCTTTCAAAAATCTTTTTTATTTTTAAAACTTTAATTTAAAATCTAGGTATTGAAAATAAGTGGAGTTACCTATATTATAATTTATAAATTTATTGAACTTTATTTTTGAAGTTTATTATTTTTACATCTAGAAATTATATGTAATTTTTATTTATATATTGTGAATTTTATAATTTGAATTTGTTTAAAATTTAAATTTATTTTAAGAAAAAAATGTAACAGGCTAATATTATCCTATTTTAAAAATGAGTTTTCTTGTTTCCATCAGTAATTATATCACTTTCATTGAAATGAAAATCTAAAATTTTATCTACAATGTAAATACTAAACTACAAAAATTTGAAGTATATCAAATAGTAGCTTATTGTCTAAAACTAGTTAATGATTACTGGACTCAGTTGTAAAAAAACATTTCCCAAATAAAATACAATTAATTTTTTTTCTTGGTGGTGGTAAGGGGTCTCAGCATATGGACAGTTTACTGCCAAAATCTAAGTATTTTGTATGCAATTTTATTTTGAAAGATAATAATGGTTTAGGAATATAAATCTGATTAATTAACCCAAAGCTGAGTAGAGAAGAGGTTGAGTCAGACCTTTCTCAAGGGTATTTATGTGTAAGTTAATATTATGACCCAACCTAGAATTGGAATACGGCTCTCGATTAAAACATTTTGAGTTATTTTTCATTACACTACCCACAGATCTGAATCCAAGTTTACAGTGCCTGGTATTCATGAGGGGCCACTGATCTTTTTTTTTTTAATCGTATCACCCTGAGCAAGGTGGTAACACCACTGATGTGCAGGGGGCTACGTAATAGTGAAAAGATTGGAAAAGAGAAAGCAATAAACCACATCCTAAACAGGGAGCAAAGGATGAGCCTCTTAACCTGTTCAATAGACGTGTGAACTGGGCAATAGATCTATCTACTCCATTAACTGCATATATAATGGTAAATCTACTTTAGATACAAAGTATTCACTATAATAATGCTTGAAGAAGTAAAAATGTGTATGAAGTGTTTCGTGGTACAGTGGATATCAGCTCGGAATGAGAAATCGGGGAGCCGAGATCGAATTCCAGTTGAATTCACTACATTCACCAATGCGCAAACACCCCTGGGAAAGGCACCAATCTGTTTCCTCCCTCCAGTTATGGGTCAAATAACAGGACAGATCGGGCTCCACAGCCCTGGCTGGCAGCCACTACACCGCAGAAAGCAATGGCAACCCACTGCGGGACAATCTTCCACCCAGTCAGTCATGTCTGTTTCCAGACATGATCGCTGAAGCATGTTTCCCATATGGCACTTAACTGACTGACTGTATGAAGTGTTATGAGGGTGCATTTCTATGTAAAAAATATTAATAAAGTCTACAAAAAGTTTAAAATTTATAGTAAGGGATTCTACTGAGTTCTACTTGTTGATATAAAAAAGTTTTAATTCAGGAAGTAGTTGTAAAATAGAGAAATTAGAAATAGAACATTTGGAAGATTCTAGATCATTCCAGTATATTCAAGAAAGATGTAGTTGATTCAAGAAGATTTGAGAAATATGCTAATTAGGTGCTAGCCCCTAAAAAAAAATGTGTTTTATGGAAAGAGTTGTCAGTTGTAAAAAGGAATTGCTACCACTATCAACTCCGGCATGATTCACAGATTATTATATCCAGCCGAAAGAATCTCTATGAAAAATCTAGGTAATTACTTGGCTTTATGTTGCTTAACATCAGTGATCATACAGGAACCTGGGTTTCAGCATGATGTGGCTGTGAGCCAAACAGATCATTAAATGAATGTTTTTAAATTAAGAGTATTTGTTTTAAGAAAAAGGAGACATAGGCCTTATGAAAATGGATTGACAAGTGAAGTTTTTTTGACATAACATGTCAAGAGTATATTGAATCTATTGCTAAGTATGCAGCTAAAAATGTCAGTTCACTTTGTCATGCTTGACACTTTTTCGTACCAGAATTTGTCTTACATATTTATAAGTCTACCATTTGTCCCTGCTTTGAATATTGCTGTCATACCCAATCCGGTGCTCCTGCTATATATTTAGACTTTCTTAATAAAATTCAAAGAATCTGCAATACTATTAGTTCTGACCTTGCATCTTGACTTCAGTCACATTCTCACTGCTATAACATAGCTTTTCTATGCTTTTTCTATGAATAATTTCATGGTAATTATTCTGATGAACTTTCCTCTATAAAACCTAGACTTTATGTATTTAATCATAGTACTAGATTGGTGGTAAGATCCTGTTAATTTCCTAGATGTGACCATAAGTTTTAAGCTAGTAGTTTCTTCTATTGCACTTTTTGCTTTGGGATCTCCCTTCCAGCTTCTTCCGTCGCAGGTTACTTTGGGTTTTAAAAATTTAAAACAATGTCTGTCATTATCTTCTGTTTTCGTAATTATTATTCTCTTCTTGTCCTTTCTCCTTCTCATATTCTCTCACACTTGGTATTTTCTTGCATTCTAGTGGCTTTATTACTTTTCTTGGGGTAGCATGATCTTGAAAAAAAATGAAAGATGGAGGAGAAAAGAAAATTATCCTTTTTTTTTTTTTGCCTTCTTTGTTAATGAGAATACCAAAATTTTCTTTTTTCCTTTTATATGAGTACCTATGAATAATGGTTATGTCACAATCCTCAGAAATATATTGAACACTATTGTGAGGGATGATATTGCAGTTTAGCACTTCAGTACTGGCAGTGGTTATCTACTTCACACAGATGGCGAGTAATGTATTTTGTAGATGTTATAAAGAGTACTATTTCATTTTTCAATCTCCACTTTGGTTATTTTTCATTATTTCTTTTAGGTTACAATACCTCCATATTTCATTTTCTAATGAAGCTTAATAATAACAAAAGATGTTAAATTTATAAACATTTTCTATTTATTCCTCATTAGGTTGGATTCTAATTCATATTTGTTCCCAATTAACCATATAAACAGTGTAATTGACATCAACCACAAGAACACATGTTATGTGAAAATGGAATTATGTTTTCAAAGGTGAATTCTGTATATATATTTTTTGTAAGTATTTGCATAAAAATATCTGCTGTACTTTGTTACGACTGCCCAAATCGACTGCAAAATTTGTAATTTGTTATGACTGCAAATCTTGTGTTCAATTTTTTTATTTTAAAATAATTTTGTTTTTTTACAGATGTTTCAACAATAGAACACATATTACCTGAAAAACTCATCTAGCCTTGCAAACAAAAATGCCTACAAATTTAATATATTAAATCATGGAATCATTTACTAGCAAAAAATATTCTCAAGAAATAATAAGATCTACATATTCAACTATTCAAGCACATACTGCAGAGAAACCTTATTCTTGTGATGTTTGTGGATCTTCCTTTGAAAGAAAATCACAATTGGTGAGTCACATGCAGACACACACTAAAGAGAAACCATATTCTTGCAACTTGTGTGGCTCTTCTTTTGCACATAGAAAATCTTTAGTGCAACACAATCGAAAACACACTGGAGAAAAACCTTATGCTTGTGAGCTATGTGGATCTTTTTTTCACAAAAAACCAATTTGACACGACATTCAGGCACATACTGGAGAGAAACCTTATTCTAGTGATGTTTGTGGATCTTCCTTTGCAAGTAAATCAGATGTAACAAATCACATGCAAATACACACAGGAGAGAAACCATATTCGTGTGAAGATTGTGATTCGTCCTTTTAACTGAAATCACAATTGGTGAGTCACATGTTGACACACAGAGGAAAAAAACCATATTATTGCGACAGGTGTAGTTCTTCTTTTGCATATAGTAGAAATTTAGTGCAACACATTCAAAACCCTACTGGAGAAAAACCATTTTCTTGTAAACTGTGTGACTCATCATTTATTTGTAATTCTCATTTAATTCGACATGTTGACACACAGAGGAGACAAACCCTATTCTTGTGATATATGTTGCTCTTCCTTTGCAGCAAAGGCAGATTTAGTGAAACATAGGCAAACACACATTGGAGAGAAGCCATATTCTTGTGAAGTGTGTGGTACTTCTTTTGCACGGGAATCTCATTTGATACGGCACAAACGTTCCCACACTGGAGAAAAACCATATTCTTGTGAGGAATGTGACTCTTCATTTGCACATAAATCCCACTTGATACGGCACAAACGTTCACACACTGGAGAGAAACCATATCCCTGTGGTGTGTGTGGATATTCGTTTACAAGCAATTCAGATTTAGTTAGACATATACGCATCCACACAGGAGAAAAACCATATTCCTGTGATATGTGTTGCTCTTCCTTTGCAACAAAATCAGATTTAGTGAAACATAGGCGAACACACACTGGAGAGAAGCCATTTTCTTGTGAAGTGTGTGGCACTTCTTTTGCAGTAAAATACAATTTGGTACGGCACAAACGTACCCACACTGGAGAAAAACCATATTCTTGTGATATGTGTCTCTCTTCCTTTGCAGAAAAATCCGGTTTAGTGAAACATAGGCGAACACACACTGGAGAGAAGCCATATTCTTGTGAAGTATGTGGCCTTTCTTTTGCACGAAAATACAATTTGATACCGCACAAACGTTTACACACAGGAGAAAAACCATATTCTTGTGAAATGTGTTGTTCTTCTTTTAGACGTAAATCTTCTATGATTCAACATTTTCAAACACACTTGTGAGAGAAATTATTTTCTGCTGCAGTGAGTCATTCTTTTTTTTATTAAAAAACAAATTTGGACACGGACTGGACTGAAACCATTTATGGGCTCTGTAAATCTCAAGAAAAAATTTTTGAATCATATGGAAACATACAAAGGAATGTATATTTAACACACACACACACACATATATATATATGTATATTATTCCAACATTTGAAAAGATGAAATCCACGTAAATTTTTACTGCGGAAAGTCAGTCCTAATTCATAATAATGAACAGTGGACTAAAAACTCAGTTAATAATTGTATAAAAATAATAACTGTAGTTATATTACTGATCTTCATTTGTCCCATAGAAACAAATCTATGCAATTGTAAAAATGTTGACCCATTGTCTAACAAGTGCTTAAATATTCCTTGTCTATTTGTATTCTATCTCATGATTAGAAAATCCAAGTGTTGCAGACATTTATATTGCGAATACAATGAACTAATTTAAAAAATGTTCTACAATCATCTTGCATTCTTCAATAATACAGACAAATGAAATATGACCTCTCTTTTTAAATATTTTGGAAGTTTGGTTGGTGTCTGTTTCAGGCCAGGAATTTTTTTCCGCCTGGATCCATTTTGCACATATACAAAGCAACCATCAAACTGTGCATGGAATACTCTTGTCATATCTGGTCAGGTGCCCCTGTTGTTTATATCAGTGTTCTCGACAGGCTCCAGACGAGAAACTGTAATGTGATTGGTCCTGACCTGGCAGCTTGACGCCAGCCACTTTCTCGTCATTGGGATGTGGCTTCCTGCTGTCTGTTCTATACATACTTTCATGGTTTCTGCTCTGACGAACTTGGGTCACTGCTGCTCCCTCCACAAGAATTTACTCAGGCAACCAGACTGTCTACAAGGTCTCACCTTTTTATGGTTGGATCAACCAAATGCTGGTGACAATTTTATTCCATCAGCTTCTTTTCTCACGCTTCCCACCTGTGGAATTTCCTTTCCATATACTAGCTTTCCTGATGGCTATAACCTCCAAGAATTTAAAATGGAAAGTCAATTCCCATCACTTATCCAATTAACTTCAGCCCTTTTTATATCACCCTGTGTATGTTCTTTTCCTTTCTCTGTACCTTCGCAATTGTCTTCAATCCTGTGTTCACATCCTTCTTTTGCACTTTCTCTTTCACCCCCTGTAGCTGGTTCATCTTTGTCTTCATTCTCCTCCTTCAACTCTTATGTAACCCCTGCACATCAGTGCTTGGGTTGAAATGATTAAAATCAAAAAATTTAATGGCTGTTTCTGTGAAATGGAAAAGTTGTCAATTTCAAACCTTTTCCTTTCTAACCATTTCTTAAAATAATGACCAGCATTCATATTTACAAATGTTAATGTTATTGCAATATTTTGTTAAATTTGTTAAGCTCAAATATTTAACAATATGAATTTCTAGATATTTTATTGTCATAGAACTTGCCATGAGTGTATTCACTCATTAGCTTAAGAGTTAAGAATTAAGATTCATCAGCAATTTTAAATCGGAAAACCATGAGATTTTCGAGTAATAATTAGAATAATTCAATGACCTGGTGGATAAAATTGTTAGTTTGTGTATTTGGGGAGATAGTGCTTGTGAGTTCAATTCCTGGTCAAGCAGTGCATACTTTCAATGGAAATGAGTGAACAATAACTCAACAGTACTAAATTAAAAATAAGTAGTCAATATTCCTAGATATGAGCAGTGGGTAAAAACATTCTACCACCCAAGATGAAATAAAGAGTTCAGTTCAGATCAATATACAAGAAGGCCGGAAGGTGTGATGGCTGAAATGTTGTTATAATGACAACAAAGTTGAGGACAATAGTCCAAACATAGTGTAAATAATAATAACTCTTTATCCCAATAATTCAGACATATTTTGAAGTGTTTTGAAAATAGTAATATGCCTCTGGTAGAAATGGAAATGAACATTATTTTTTTATTCTTTATAGTGTTTTAATTACATTGTGGTGCAATAGATAAATTGACTCAGCAGAAAAAATCGAAGACCTGAGTTAGTGTTCCAGTTTAATTCTTTGCATTCACTTATGTACAAATACCCTTCAGAATGGTACAAATTTAGTTCTTCTCTCACCAGCTATGGATTGAATAGCAGGACAGATTGGGTTCTTTAGCCTTGGTTGTCAACCAGTCTACCACAGAAAGAAATGGCAACCTACTGTGGGATAATTTCTGCTGTATCAATCATGGATCAAAACACTTTTTTTGTTTTGATTATTTTTGGAGTTTGTCTTGAAGAAAATATGAAAAATAATTCAGAACTTAAAACAACTTTTATTGAGAGTTGGATAATTTAAGTCATATAGCAAGATGGATAATTTAATAAAACTCATTATTTTTTTTAAACAGGAAAAAATCTACAATGAACATTTTTTTTTTAATTTATTTGTAATTTTTCAGAGTACTTTTGAAATTTTCCTACTTGCTGATGACAAAAGCTCTTTTTATTAAATAAAGATGTTTATCTTTTTTGTTAAATAACGAAGAATAAAAAAAATGTAAAAAATTAAAGCAACTTCGAATATGAACTATTTTTTAAAGAGAATTTTATGATTTTTCTTCTTTTTTTTTCTTTGGCAATTGTTAAATTATTTTTTGTATGAAAGAAGGGAATGATAATAATTCAACTGAATAACTGTTGCTCATAAGGTTATTAATACTTATGTATATAATGGTAGGTTTCTAGTGTATTTTTATGACAATTTGTTGCTGAAAACACGTCAAGTCTAGGTAATCAATCACAAAAAATCAATTCACTAAATCATTTTATCAACGTCCCCATTTTTTTTTTAATAGCAGAACTTTCTTGTGGTTAATAAATCTTCTTAAAATAATTAAGAAAATCTAATTTTGTGCAGTTAATTACTTTAAGATCAAATACTTAAAAGAATATCCAAGATAAATGCCAAATGGTTAAAATAAAAAAATAGAATGTAATGGATAAAAAAATAAAAATATAATTTTGTATTTTTTAAAAATATTTCTAAAATATTAATTCCAAATTTCAAAAACCACAAAACAAAAATAAGTTTGTAATTTACTAGAAAATTACATATAATCTAAACTCATTTATGAATGGAACTTTGTCTTTGTGTGTGTGTGCGTCCGTTACCTATAGACTCCGAAACGGCTGAACCGATTTTCTTGAAAATTTATACAGTTGTACTATAATCATCTGTGAGTGTTCTTAGCTAGGTTTTGTGTCAAGGTACCCCCCGATAAATATTGATAATCGAAAAAATCATGTTATAGAAGGAGTCAGTCAGTTAAGTGCCATACGTGATACACGCTTGGGCTATCATGTCTCGATTTTTTTTTGATTTTCATCAAATTTGATGCACTGATAGACAAAAGAAATGATATTCAGATGTTTCAAGGTTACAGTTCTTACTATAGTGCAGAAAATCGATTTTATATATATATATAAAAAATGATATTTGTCTGTTTGTCAGTTTATCTGTCTGTATGTCTGTATTTTTTCTGCCCTTTTATTTTAGTTTTTGCTTCGGGTTTTGCGCTAAGTAGGTATAATTGTAGTTCTTAGTCTGAGCCATGATACCATATATTCAGAGGCCTTATTTAGCTTACAAAATTTAGTTTACGACGAAAAAAACTTATCTGATATCGATACCAGGAAATCAACATTTGACTTACATCCATTCATTTTTCTTTCAGTCTACAGTTTCTCTTTAACTGGAAACAACTATTGCTTTTTGGTCTTTCGTGCCAACATCCAAAGAGTCTGAGCTCCAGGACCATGGATTAGTTTTAAAGCTTTCATTACACCTGTGCAACACTGGGCTATAGTGCTAGTTATTTTTACATGAAACTGGTTTCTTTTTATTTTGATCTTTCAGTTTAATAATTTAATTAAATTTGTTGAATTTTTTTAAGTGGTTATCGGGGTTACTATTTTGACTGAATTTGTTCACAGGCAGAATTTACCCTGCTGTGTTCAAAAGTATTTTTTGCTATAAACATAAAAAAGTAAGTTATATTTTTTCAAAATTCTATTCCTTATTTTTACTACCCTTGTTTGAAACAAATATCTACAATAGATATTTGATTTTTATTCCTTGCTCAGTTGCCTTAAGTGAAAAAAGAATTTATATCATAATAATGCAGAAAAAGGGAGATAATTAATGCCACACGAAAAACCCTTTCTGTTTACTTATGAATTGGTACATTTTTTTTTCTTTTTTATATTATTGTTAGTAATAAGCAGAAGTACATTACTGGTATGGAAAAGGTGATTCATTCTTATTTTTCATTAGTAATGAAAAATGAAATGATTTTTTTGTGCAAGTCTTCTTTGTGGTTGATCCTGTTGCAACAAATAGAATTTATGATCCCAATTCAAACATCAACTAATCATTAATCGATATGATTTTTTATGAAACCCCAAAAAAAAAATTGATATCTTCTACAAAAAAAAAATGCAAAATCTCAAGATATTATCTGACTTCAACTTAATTTGTAGTAGTTATTCATTAATAAGAAGTTCGTTTTATTAGAAAACGTAGAAATGTTTTTGCAGGGGTCAATTTCACCCCCACTTTGTGATATCTTGTGTGTACTTTTTGTTTAGCTTATAATTTGGTTGGTGTTTTTTTTAAGTGTAGCTCAGATGTGGCTCAAGGCCAAAAGTAAGGGACACCCAGTGAGAATCGAACTCACTACTCAATTGTAATGGTTTTCAAGACAAGCTTTCTAACCATTTTAAACCACCTTGAGGTGCCCATAATTTGGTTGGTGGTGTCTTTGGGATATAGTGACTCACTAGTACATTTTATGCATGTAAAAAATTCCATGAATATGTTATTTCGATAAAAAAGAAATATCAAATTGGAATTTAACCATTCATTATTTGCTTTTGACTCAAATTTGCCAGCCAACCCACAAGAAGATGTGAAAAGATTTACTTTGATGCTCAAATCTCAAAAGGAGATGAGTGTCCACTGATTTTTTATAGCTTATCAAACGTTTCTAGGTTATTTAAATTCGAAACATATTTTAAATTGTAAGAATAATTCTGTTTATTTGGCAGTAAATAATGCATTTTTATCTATTTTTAACCCATATCAGTGAGGAGATGGACTCTTATCTTTTCCAAAAGCATTTGTGTGTGCAAAGTAAGAAATTTATTATTTCTCTAAAATTGACTGACTGACTGAATTGTTGTTGAAAATATTTGATTTCCAAACACAAAAAAATATCTACGTTTTCTTTTATTTTAAAATCAATAGGTTTCCTCTATAATAATAACACAAATATTATTAAGTTCTCTGAAATTAAAGTTTTAGACTGAAGTCTGTCACTTTTACTCGTAGAAAATGTTTGTGTGTATGATGAAATTATCACTGGCTTAGCAGTTTTGTTGTGATTTGTCATCGTTTATTTTCGTTATTTCATATTTGCATAGTATTTTTCTTTTCTTCTTGTAGGTTTGCTTTCTTTGTGTAATTATTTTCAACATCTAACTTCTAAGAAATTCACTAAATTTATTGGAAGTTCTGTTGGGGGAGAAATATTAAGAAAAAGAGGTTGACCAAATTAGAATAGTATACAAAAATAAGGAGAAAGAATTATTGTCTAATGTAATTTATCGGTATTATTTAGGAATCACTATTTTCTCTAAAAAAAAAAAAGAGCGTAGCACGACGAAAAAGAACCCCAAACTTTATGAAAACAGTTTTAACCTCAACATGTTTATGTTATTTCTAAGAGTAAAAATACCAAAGTATTTTATTGATTATTTGAATTTTTCAGATTTTAAAAGGTAAGTTGTAAAATAAGAAGAATTAAAAAATTTATTTTCCACCCGCTTTTAATTATCCTTGGCCAATAATTTCACCTGGTTGCACTTTTTGTTAGTCTTTAAGCATTTGTAATTAAAGTTTAATTTTCAAATTTCCGACAATGAACGACCATCCTTTTTTTTATTATTATTATCACTGCATTGCTTTCAGTTTTCCTTTTATTTTAATGTTGCTCGAATTAAACATACTGAAAAAGAGATACGCAACATCAACACCGATAGCACCGAATTACACCTTAATTATTTAAATTATGCTTTTGAAGATTTTTTAACTACTTTTACAAAAACTAGCCATACAAACCTGTTTAAAATTGTGTCAATTGCTCAAAAAATAGTCGAGCTATTGTAAAATATTAATTTAAAAACTTGAAAAATTTTAGATTCCAATCACTATAATTTCTGTTTTAAGTACGCCAGTGTATTTTGCTTACTGGAAATAGTAAGCTTAAGCGAGGTACCTCTACTAAATCCTCTGGCCAGTCAAACATGTCTTTTTTAGACATTATCGCCCAAACATGCATGACATATGACAAACTTATAGTGGACTGGACAACTCGGGTACCATTTGTTATGGTTCGAACGTCGTGGTAGTAATTTTAAAAGTGGAAAGTAGGTTGGTTGTCCAAAGCACTACATTTATAAATGAAATAACTCAAAGCACAATGTAAAGAAACTAACAACATTGTATTAAGCAAGGTTACAAGATTGATTAATTCGTGTATGCAAGATGTCATGAAGAAAGTTCTTTCTGAGATATTAAAGAATTGCAATTAGCGCAGTATGTGACTTGGAAAGGAATGAATGGCATTCGGACAGTATGCTCTGAAAAGCGGCTTCCAACTGGCCTAAGCACGAGTGAACATCCGCTTATATATTTCTTAATAAAGCATGGGAAAAAGACTTCATGTGTAGTACCAATGTAAGAGTATGTGGGTATATGTGGATGAACGTGTCTACATGGCGATATGTATGTAAGTGTGTACGTGCATGTAGAAGTGATTCTACATATTGACTGACAGAATTGTTCATTATGTTCTGGTGCAGTGAATATTGACTAAGAACAGGAAATTGGAGGGTTAAGTTCAAATTCTTGTTGAATATTTCTTCGCAAGTAACCAAATCGTTACTCTTTTTTGTTTTTCTGGTGAAAAACATTAATTTTGAAATATTTGCAAAAATCAAACAATTGCCAGATTTTCATAAAATTTTTAGGACTTATTCTCAAATAAATAGAATTATTTTTGAAATGATTATTTTTAAAAAATCTTGGGATTTTCTTTTTGTATATCTGTTACCCAACCTTCACGTAAATTCATGAAATTTTAAGAAATTAACTTCTGTAGGCAAAATTGGTTTTATTAGTTAAACACAGGACTCATTAGGGAATGTAAATCATCTGTCACTTTTTTCAACCATTAGGCCCTTTTTCTGGAAATCTGCTCCTCCCACAAAAAAAGCAATATAACTATAACATTATTTAATTAGAAATAATATTAATAAATAAATTATATATATTAAGGACATAACAGTTTGAAGAATAATAAAATTTAAAAAGAATTGTTTTCATTTATTTTTTTAATTATATTTATTTAGAAAATTTCAAAATTATTTTTCAAAGACATTAGGTTTTTAAGTAGGTAACCCCACTCATTTTTGGTAAGTAATTTTTAAACAGCTAAGAATGTCAGTTCATTTTGTTGTGCTAGACAATTTTTTTACAAGAATTTTTTTTACACATTTGTAATTCTACCAATCATCCTTGCTTTGAATATTGTTACCAGACCTGGACTGGTGCTCCTATTCAGAGATTCTTAATTAAATCCCAAGAAGAATCTGCAATATTATAGGTCCTAACCTGACATCTTGACTTCAGCTCCTTTCCTACTTCTATAACATAGCTTCTTTATAACATTTACTCTCAATACTTTCATGGTAAATATTCTGATGAACTTCTATGGTAACTAGACTTTAGGTATTTAAGCATTGTACTAGATTGGATATGCATTCTGGTGCATTGGATATCGGCTCGGCACGAGAAATCGAGGGTCCGAGTTCGAATTCCAGCGGAATTCATTGCATTCACTTACGTGCAAATACCATTGGGAAAGGTATTAATTCGTCTCTTCCTTCCAGTTATGGGTTAAATAACAGGACAGATTGGGTTCTCTAGCCTTGGTCAACAACCAGTCTATCACAAAGCAATGGCAACCTACTGCAGGATAATCTTCTGCCTATTCAGTCATGTCTCTTTCGAGACATGATCGCCCAAGTGTGTATCACATATGGCACTTAACTGACTGACTAGATTGGTGGTAAGGTCCTGCTAATTTGTTAAATCTACCCATAAGTTTTATGCTAGCAGTTTCTTCTATTGCACATTTTGCTTGCTCCCCAGACAATTTTCATTTTTAAAAATTTAAATGAAGTTTAAGTTGTTATCTTTTGTCTTAATTATTATGCTTATATTGTCCTCTCTCCTTCATCGTAGGTTTTGTCATGTTGTCTCACAAGCAGTATCTTCTTGCATCCTAGTGACTTTATTTCTTTTCTTGAAGTAAAATGATTTTAAAAACAAATTATCCAATTTTTCTTTTCCTGTTATGTGTTAGTATAAAACCAAATTTTTTTTCTCATCCATATTTTTACTTCTGATGAAGCTTTAATAAAAGGAAATGATGTTAAATTTATACATGTTTCTTATTTGTTTCTTATTCTGTTGATATACCATTTCATATTTGTTACTAATTAACCATCTGAACAGTATAATTGATATCAACCACAAAACACGTTATTTGAAAATATAATTATGTTTTGGAGATGAATACCATATATATATATATATATATATATATATAAGTATTTACATAAAAATATCTGCTGTACTTAAATAATACTACCCAATTCTTGTATTGAATTCTTTTATTGTAACATTGTGAATCAAATTGTGTGATTTGTGAATCTTCATTTGCACAGAAATCTCATTTAATCTGACATATGTTGACTCACACAGGAGAAAATCCTTGTTCTTGTGCTATGTACAGCTCTTCTATTTCAGTAAAGTTAGATTTAGTGAATCATAGGTGAATACATACTGGAGAGAAGCTATATTCTTGTGAACTTTGTGGCTCTTCTTTTGCACATGAAACAAATTTAGTACAACATATTCGGACACACACTGGAGAAAAACCATATTCTTGTGATGAATGTGGCTCTTCATTTGCACAGAAATCCCATCTGATATGGCATAAATGTTAACACACTGGAGAGAAACCACATCTCTGTGGTGTGTGGATATTTGTTTACCAGCCAATCAGATTTAGTTAAGCATATACGTAGACACACAGGAAAAAAAAAAATTCTTGTGAAGTGTGTGGCTCTTCCTTTCCACAGAAATTCCAGTTGATTCAACATTTTGAAACATACTTGTGACAGAAATCTCATTCTTCTGCAGTAAGTCAATCTTTATTTTTCATAGAAAAACAAATTTGTACAAAGACTGGAGTGAAAACATATTCATGTGATGTCTGAATTTCAAAAAAGATTTTGTGAATCATAGCAAATACTCACTGGAAAGTATATATATATATCTAAGTGTGTAACCCTTTTGCATACAAAACAACTTATGATACATTAAAATTCACACTGATGTGTAATGATATTTTAAAATTTCTAAACTTTCATTTTCAACAAATTCAATTTTAGCATTGTATATGCCAAAGCACACAGCAGAGAAATTTTTTGAACCATGATGATTTTTATTTGCAAACATATTAGCTTTATAGAGACATGCAGACACATAGTAAGCAGAAATCATGTAGTTGTGAAGATTGTATTTCTTCCTTTTCAAAAATGTTCACTACAGCTGACATATTTGGAAAATCAATGGAGAGCATCATTTTGCTAACTAAGTTAATCTAATTCATTTTTCTCGTGAGATCAATGTTGATGTACAAATATTCAGTGAGTTAGGGGAAAATACATTCTAGTCAAAGCATAAAACTGCATTTACTACCAGACCAGATTGGAATTTACACATCCAAAAATATCACTTCAAAATGGCCCTGATTTTTAATTAAAAGAGAAAGTCAAGTAAATTAACTGGATATTTTTTTCAAATTTTTTCAGCTCCAAGCAATAGATCCACTAAGACACAAGGTTACTGAATTTGGAAGAATATGAGAAAAAGAAAAACATCATTTAGGAGCTAGATCAATAAAAAAAAAAAAAAAACAGGAATTAAGAAGACAGATATTAATGATTGACTAATCTTGACTGGAAAGCAAAAAGCCAGAAAAGAGAAGTGCATTAGAAGAAAATGTTAGTATAGAACTTACAGTTACATCTATCCATTGCAACTGTAAAATGGTCTGACCTAGCTGACAATCTAATACTGTACTTGAATCTATAAAGTAGGGGTAACAAAGAGGAAAGCTCATCAGAAAATTACCAGGGAAGTATTTATAGAAAAGACACAATGATATAACATCATAATAGCAGGAAAGTAACTGAAACTGAGATGCCAGGTTAGAACTCATAATAATGCTTATTATTTGGATTTAATCCCAAGTCTAAAAGCACAGAAGAAGTTGTGACATCACTATTCTGTGCATTGACACATAGAAGACTTGTAAATATGTAAAATATAATTTTGTGTGGAAAAATTGTCGCCCACAACACCGTAAACCAAATTTCTTAGCAGCAGACCTAGCAATTGATTAAATATAATCACTCCATTTTATGTCTTGTAATGCTTAAATTATTTCTGGATTTTTGCTGTGTTAATTATTAGTACCCGTAAACAGCTTATGAAGCTTGATGAGCCAATGAAAACTATTTTTTGTGTTATTTGAATGCCTGTGAATAAAAATCAAACAATGCGAAAATAAAAATACCAGAATTGTTTTTCTCCATATTTCATTCTGTGATGAAGCTTTAATAAAAGTGAAACATGTTAAATTGATAAACATTTCTTATTTGTTCTTTATCCTATTATTTTGTAGGATTCCAATCTATATCAGATCCTAATTCGCAAACACACACACATATATAAAAATATACACTTTAGAAAAAACTTTTGATATACTATAATTTCAATGGGTAATACATATTTCACCACACAATGATGACAATTGTGGCTCGTCAGAAATGGTACAACAGTTGATCTTCAAAATATCCGTCCCCAATTTTTTTACACATGTCCATATTTAGAATAGACATTTGTAACAGTAATTTACAAAAAAATTCCTCGCTCATTTAAAAAGAACCCCAAATATAGAAAAAAATAAAGAAAATGTAGACGATTGATCAATGGAAAGAAGAGAAAAAAGAGAGTAAAAAGAAAATTAACAGCATACAGAGAAATAAATGTTAATTTCAAGTATCGACATGGTGTCTATAGCGACTCATCTGCTTTCTTAGAAAAACATCGCTTGGAAAATTTAACATTGAATTTTTGTTTCAAATGTAATGGGATATATTTATGATAAAAAATAAATTGTACATCATAATTTTAATACAAATTGAAAAATTTTAGCTACTATTAATATTATTCTGAAAATTCATATTATTTTAAAAAGTCAGTTAAAATAATTCAAATCAATACAAAAATTATAATTAAATATAGAAAAAAAAGAAATGTTAGAAAGATAAGCGTAAAAAGAATGAAAAAGAAGAGAGAAAAAGTAAATAAAAAGAAAGAAAAAGAATGAGAGCAGGTAGGATAGATAGAAAAGAGATTAAAAACTGAATTGAATTCTCAGAACAGAATTATGGCTATTAATAGCCTTGCAATCCCAGTTGTCCATTATAGTTTCATCATCTTAAACTGGACTCTAAACGACATCAGGTGAATGCATTCTAAAAGAAGAAAGCTTCTTTCTAAGCATAAGATGCATCATCCAAAAGCTAATGTAGACCGTTTATACATACCCCATAAAGAAGGTGGAAAAGGTCTTATTCAACTAGAATTGTCTTACAAGACAACAACTATTGGCTTACTAACATACATAGAAACAACAAGGGACTGGATGATACAATTAGTAAGGCAACATGAAGAAAGAAGAAAAAATATTCAATAATAAAAGAAGGCAGTAAATACAAACAAGATTTACAGTTGGTAGATTATGTAGAAAAGCAAAACAGAAGCCAAAAGCCAACTATTGCAGCAAAAAATATGAAAATGAAAGCCAAAGATAAAGCTCTTGAACAGATGAAACAACACTGGCAAGACAAACCTCTGCATGGCCAATATCCAGAACGTGCCAATAAATCCAATGTTGATAAAGTTAGTACTCATCGACGGTTACGTGCATCTGGATTAAAGTCCGAGACTGAAGGCTTTATTCTTGCAGTGCAAGACCAAAGTCTTTTCACTAGAAACTTTCAGGCTAATATTATACATAATAATATGGATCCAAAATGCAGGTTTTGTGATAAACGCCAAGAAACAATAGATCATCTGAGCTCAGGCTGTTCTGTACTTGCCCCAAATGAATATAAAAATCGCCACAATAGAGTGGGGCAATGTTTACATTGGACAATGTGCAAACACTATGGAAAATCTCTAAACAAACACTGGTATGACCAGCACCTGTTACAGAAATAGATGTCACCATTCTATGGAATTATACCATCTACACAGACAAAAAAATTGAAGCAAATAGGCCAGACAAAAAAACCAGAAAGAGAAAACTTGTATATTAATTGATATGGCTTGTCCAGCGGATTGTAACATAGCAACCAAGGAATTTGAAAAACTGTCAAAATATAGAGACATGGAAATTGAAATAGAAAAAATGTGGAAATTGAAAACAAGAGTTGTGCCAGTGATAGTAGGTGCACTTGGAATGATAAAAAATGGAACAAAACAACACATTGAAAGAATCCCTGGAAACCCCAGCTTAAGAGATATACAAAGAATTGTCTTATTAAGTACAGCCCAAAGACTAAGGAGAACTTTGTCTACCTAATGCTAGGGATGAGGATTGAGGAAGATAGAAAAAGACATGAAATGGAGCCATAACAACACGCCACAACCTGCCTTATGTCTTCCCGCAGACTTGCTTGGTAGTGCGACTATAGCAGAAATCGAAATATAATGAAAAATGACATAATAATATCATTAATTTTTACGCTGAATTAAAGTTTAAGATTCAAGCATGTCATTGTTACGCGTGGAAAATTTTTGGGCGTAAAACGAAAATCACCGGTTGAGGTGTTTTGTTGTGATTTGTCATCGTTTATTTTTGTCGCTATTTAATAGTATTTTTCTTTTTCTCTTGTAGGTTTGCTTTCTTTGCGGTATTATTTTCAACGTCTAACCTCTAAAATTCTGTTGAAGGAGAAATTATTAGGTAAAGAAAAAAATGCTTGACCAAAATTGAGAATACGAAAATAAGAAACAAACATTGCTGGCATTATTTAAATTAAAAATCACTATTTTTTCACAAAAAAGGCAAAAAAAAAAAAACTAACATGGCATGATGAAAAACAACCCCAAACTTGATGAAAACAGTTTTTAAACGCAGCATGTTTATGTTAAGAGGAAATATCAAAGTATTTTTTTTATTATTTGAATTTCAGATATAGAAAAGGTAAGTTGTATGTTAGAAGAATTAAATTTTTAATTTTCATCAGTTTTTAAATTATTCGTGACCGGTAATTTCACTCAATTCATTTTTCTGTTAAATGTAAGAAGACAGAAGGTTTTTTTTATATGTTTTTAACAAGTATATTCATTTGAAAATGTATGTTCAAGCCTCCGACAATGAACGACCTCACTTCTTTTTTATATCACTGCATTACTTTTAGTTTTCTTTTGTCGTTGTTCGAAAACACCCCCCTCAACTAAATAACTGAAAAAAACAGCATAGTATGAAGAAAAAAGTTCCCAAACTTAATAAAGACGAACTTTTCCCATCAAAAATAAGAGAAAAGATCAAAGTGAAGTACTTTTTAATTATTTCTTTAAACATAATCCTTTTTAACACGTTCGAAATTTTTGTAAAATATATTTTTTTGATTTTCGTCAGCTGGTAACCAAATCGTTAGGAGAGACGTAACTCATTTTTCCAATAAAGACACTGAATTGAAAAGTCTTGCGAAACTCAAATAATTGTTGGATTTTAAGGAAACTTTCAGGACTTATTCGCAAATGAATGAAATGATTTTTTAAATCATTATTTTTAGAAAATTTTTCTTAAAAATATTTTTTATTTTTACATGTTACCCCTCTCCACGTAAATTAATGAAATTTCAACAAATTAAAATTTGTAGCGTAAAAATTGTATTACTTAAACGCAGGACTCACTGGGAAATGGAAATCGTCTAATTTTTTTTTTCAAATATTTATTCATTTGTTTTGTTTTGTTACTTTTTTTTTCGAAAATCTGCGCCGAATAATAAAATAAAAAAATGTAATAAAAAACCGAACTATAACGTTATTCAATTAGATAAGCTTTAAATTTCTTTTATAAATAATATATGCACTTAGACTGCACTGAAGAATTTTTTTTTCAATGAATAATGTATTTGTATTTGAAAGAATTGTTTTATTTTTTTCATTATAATAATCTATGAAATTCAAAAATGTTTTTAAAATTCTATGAAGTCTTCTCGTGTTTAAAGTTATTAAGTGAAGACTATTATTATTATTAACTGAAAAAATTGAAAAGTTAATAATACAAATTGTTGGGTCTTCGACTTCGTATTTTTAAGTAATTTTTTTTTTTTTTTGTGTATTTGAGGTTTTTTAATATATGGTATTTTCTGCCTTACATTTAACAGTCATGTCTCACGGTTTCTTCTCCCGTACAGGAAAAAAAATAATATATATTGTAGAGTTAAGTCTATTCTTGTATGTTGTTACTATATTAGCAGTCATCATGATCAATCATTTTACACATCATTTGTCTGTCATTATTCACTTGTCATTTCCATGATTAAAGAAATAGTTTTATTTCATCCTTTAAACAATTAATACTTGTGTGTAGCAGATTAATTTAATTTTGAATTTACTAATTTTTCAAAAATAACGTGTTTTAGATGTAGATTTTATTTTTGCAACATTTTCAAAACTAACAACTTTTGTTTACAAACGTGTCAATCACTCAAAAAATGGCTTAAACATTGAAAGAAAATTTAAAATCTCAAACTTTTAGATTCCAACCAATATAATTTCTGTTTAACATACACCAGAGTATTTTGCATACTGGAAATAGTAAATTTAATTCTTTAGCTTTCAATGAAAGCTTTAAAAAACCTTTTTTTATTTTTAAAAATTTAATTTAAAATCTAGGTATTGAAAATAAGTGGAGTTACCTATATTATAATTTATAATTTTATTGAACTTTATTTTTGAAGTTTATTATTTTTACATCTAGAAATTATATGTAATTTTTATTTATATATTGTGAATTTTATAATTTAAATTTATTTTTACAAAAAATGTAACAGACTAATATTAACCTGTTTTAAAAATTAGTTTTCTTGTTTCCATCAGTAATTATATCACTTTCATTGAAATGAAAATCTAAAATTTTATCTACAACGTAAATACTTCAAATTTTTATAGTTTAGTATGTCAAATAGTAGCTTATTCTCTAAAACTAGTTAATGATTACTGAACTCAGTTGTAAAAAAACATTTCCCAAATAAAATACAATGAATTTTTTTTCTTGGTGGTGGTAAGGGGTCTCAGCATATTAAACTCTATGGACAGTTTACTACCAAAATCTAAGTATTTTGTATGCAATTTTATTTTGAAAGATAATAATGGTTTAGTAATATAAGTTTTATTAATTAACCGAAAGCTGGGAAGAGTAGAGGTTGAGTCAGACCTTTCTCAAGGGTATTTATGTGTAAGTAAATGTAATGACCCAACCTAAAATTGGAATACGACTCTCGATTAAAAAATTTTGAGTTATTTTTCATTACGCTACCCACAGATCTGAATCCAAGCTTACAGTGCCTGGTATTTCTGAAGGGCCACCGTCTAGGTAATTACTTGGCTTTATGTTGCTTAACGTCAGTGATCATACAGGAACCTGGGTTTCAACATGATGTGGCTGTGAGCCAAACAGATCATTAAATGAATGTTTTTAAATTAAGAGTATTTGTTTTAAAAAAAAGGAGAAATAGGCCTTATGAAAATGGATTGACAAGTGAAGTTTTTTTTTTTGACATAACATGTAAAGAGTATATTGAATCTATTGCTAAGTATGCAGCTAAGAATGTCAGTTCACTTTGTCATGCTTGACACTTTTTCGTACCAGAATTTGTCTTACATATTTATAAGTCTACCATTTGTCCCTGCTTTGAATATTGCTGTCATACCCAATCTGGTGCTCCTGCTATATATTTAGATTTTCTTAATAAAATTCAAAGAATCTGCAATACTATGAGTTCTGACCTGGTGTCTTCACTTCAGTCACATTCCCACTGCTATAACATAGCTTTCCTATGCTTTTTCTATGAATAATTTCATGGTAATTATTCTGATGAACTTTCCTCTATAGTCCCTAGACTTTATGTAATAAATCACAGTACTAGATTGGTGGTAAGATCCTGTTAATTTCCTAGATGTGACCATAAGTTTTAAGCTAGCAGTTTCTTCTATTGCACTTTTTGCTTTGGGAAATCCCTTCCAGCTTCTTCCGTCACAGGCTACTTTTGTTTTTAAAAATTTAAAACGATATCTGTCATTATCTTCTGTTTTTGTAATTATTATTCTTTTCTTGTCCTCTCTCCTTAATAGTAGTTTTTCTCATATTCTCTCTCACTTGGTATTTTCTTGCATTCTAGTGGCTTTCTTACTTTTCTTGGTGTAGCATGATCTTGAAAAAAATGAAAGATGGAGGAGAAAAGAAAATTATCCTTTTTTTTTGCATTCTTTGTTAATGAGAATACCAAAATTTTCTTTTTTCCTTTTATATGAGTACCTATGAATAATGGTTATGTCACAATCCTCAGAAATATATTGAACACTATTGTGAGGGATGATATTGCTGTTTAGCACTTCAGTACTGGCAGTGGTTATCTACTTCACACAGATGGCGAGTATTGTATTTTGTAGATGTTATAAAGAGTACTATTTCATTTTTCAACCTCCACTTTGGTTATTTTTCATTATTTCTTTTAGGTTACAATACCTCCATTTTTCATTTTCTGATGATGTTTAATAAAAGTGAAAGATGTTTAATTTAAAAACATTTTTTATTTATTCCTTATTATGCTGAATTCTAATTCATATTTGTTCCCAAATAACCATCTAAACAGTTTAATTGACATCAACCACAAGAACATGTTATTTTAAAATGGAATTATGTTTTTAAAGGTGAATTCTGTATATATATTTTTTTGTAAGTATTTGCATAAAAATATCTGCTGTACTTTGTTATGACTGCCTAAATCTTGTGTTCAATTCTTTTATTTTAAAATAATTTTGTTTCTTTACAGGTGTTTCAACAATAGAAAAAATATTGCCTGAAAAACTCATCTAGCCTTGCAAACAAAAATGCCTACAAATTTAACATATTAAATCATGGAATCATTTACTAGCAAAAAATATTCTCAAGAAATAATAAGATCTACATGTTCAAGTATTCAAACACATACTGCAGAAAAACCTTATTCTTGTGATGTTTGTGGATCTTCCTTTGCAAGAAAATCACAATTGGTGAGTCACATGCGGACACACACTAAAGAGAAACCATATTCTTGCAACTTGTGTGGCTCTTCTTTTGCACTTAGAAAAACTTTAGTGTAACACAATCGAAAACACACTGGAGAAAAACCTTATGCGTGTGAGGTATGTGGATCATCTTTTTCACAAAAAACCAATTTGACACGACATATTCAGACACATACTGGAGAGAAACCTTATTCTTGTGATGTGTGTGGATCTTCCTTTGCAAGTAAATCAGATTTAACAAATCACATGCGAATACACACAGGAGAGAAACCATATTCGTGTGAAGATTGTCATTCTTCCTTTTCACTGAAATCACAATTGGTGAGTCACATGTGGAGACACACTGGAAAGAAACCATATTCTTGCGACATGTGTGGCTCTTCTTTTGCATATAGAAGAAATTTAGTGCAACACATTCGAAAACACACTGGAGAAAAACCATTTTCTTGTAAAGTGTGTGACTCATCATTTGTTTGTAATTCTCATTTAATTCGACATATGTTGAAACACACAGGAGAAAAACCCTATTCTTGTGATATATGTTGCTCTTCCTTTGCAGAAAAGACTAATTTAGTACACCATCGGCGAACACACACTGGAGAGAAGCCATATTCTTGTGAAGTGTGTGGCACTTCTTTTGCACAGAAATCTCATTTGATACGGCACAAACGTTCCCACACTGGAGAAAAACCATATTCTTGTGAGGAATGTGGCTCTTCATTTGCACATAAATCCCAATTGATACGGCACAAACGTTCACACACTGGAGAGAAACCATATCCCTGTGGTGTGTGTGGATATTCGTTTACAAACAAATCAGATTTAGTTAGACATATACGTATCCACACAGGAGAAAAACCATATTCTTGTGATATGTGTTGCTCTTCCTTTGCAGCAAAGGCAGATTTAGTGAAACATAGGCGAACACACACTGGAGAGAAGCCATATTCTTGTGAAGTGTGTGGCACTTCTTTTGCACGAAAATACAATTTGATACAGCACAATCGTTCTCACACGGGAGAAAAACCATATTCTTGTGATATGTGTTGCTCTTCCTTTGCAGCAAAGGCAGATTTAGTGAAACATAGGCGAACACACACTGGAGAGAAGCCATATTCTTGTGAAGTGTGTGGCACTTCTTTTGCAGTAAAATACAATTTGGTACGGCACAAACGTTCCCACACAGGAGAAAAACCATATTCTTGTGAAATGTGTTGCTCTTCTTTTAGACATAAATCTTCTATGATTCAACATTTTCAAATACACTTGTGAGAGAAATTATTTTCTACTGTAGTGAGTCATTCTTTTTATTAAAAATCAAATTTGGACATGGACTGGAGTGAAACACTTTATGTGATGTATAAATCTCAAGAAAAATTTTTTGAATCATATGGAAACACACAAAGGAATGTATATTTTACACACACACACACACATATACATACATTATTCCAACATTTGAAAAGATGAAATCCACATAAATTTTAACTGCGGAAATCATTCCTAATTCATAATAATGAATAGTGGAGTAAAACCTCAGTTACTAATTATATAAAAATAATAACTGTAAGAACTGTGTAACTGTGTGTTCGCCTATGTTTCACATAGAAACAAATTGTAAAAATCTGGACCATTTGTCTAACAAGTGCTTAAATATCCCTTGTCTATTTGTATTCTATCTCATGATTAGAAAATCCAAGTGTTGCAGAAATTTATATTGGGAATACAATAAACTAATTTATGAAATGTTTTTGCAATCATCTCGCATTCTTCAATAATACAAACAAATGAAATATGATCTCTCTTTTTAAATATTTTGGAAGTTTGATTGGTCCTTGTTTCAGGCCAGGAAGGTTTTTTCCACCTGGATCCATTTTGCACATATACAAATCAACCATCAAACTGTGCATGGAATACTCTTGTTATATCTGGTCAGGTGCGCCTGTTGTTTATATTAGTGTTCTTGACAGGCTCCAGACGAGAATCTGTAATGTGATTGATCCTTGACACCAGCCACTTTCTCGTCATTGAGATGTGGCTTCCTGCTGTCTGTTCTATACATACTTTCATGGTTTCTGCTCTGATGAACTTGGGTCACTGGTGCTCCCTCCACAAGAATTTACTCAGTCAACCAGACTGTCAACAAGGTCTCATCCTTTTACGGTTGGATCAACCAAAAGCTGGTGACAATGTGACAATTTTATTCCATCAGCTTCTTTTCTCGCGCTTCCCACCTGTGTAATTTCCTTTCCATATACTTGCTTTCCTGATGGCTATAACCTCCAAGAATTTTAAATGCAAAGTTGATTCCCATCTCTTATCCACTTTTCAGCCCTTTTTATATCACCCTGTGTATCTTGTTCTTTTCCTTTCTCAGTGCCTTCGCAATTGTCTTCACTCCTGTGTTCACATCCTTCTCTTGCCCTTTCTCTTTACCCCCTGTAGCTGGTTCATATTTGTCTTCACTTTCCTCTTTCAACTGTCTTATGTAACCCCTGTACATCAGTGCTTGGGTTGAAATGATTAAAATCAAAAAATTTAATGACTGCTTCTGTGAAATGGATAAAGTTGTCAATTTCAAACCTATTCCTTTCTACCCATTTCTTAAAATAATGACCAGCATCCATATTTATGAATGTTAATGTTATTGCAATATTTTGTTAAATTTGTTAAGCTCAAATATTTAACAATATGAATTTCTAGATATTTTATTGTCATAGAACTTGCCATGAGTGTATGCAATCATTAACTTAAGTGTTAAGAATTAAGATTCATCAGCAATTTTAAATAGGAAACCATGAAATTTTCATGAGGTTTTCTAGTAATAATTAGAATAATTCAATGACCTCGTGGATAAAATTGTTAGTTTGTGTATTTGGGGAGATAGTGCTTGTGAGTTCAATTCCTGGTCAAGCAGTGCATACTTTCAATGGAAATGAGTGAACAATAACTCAACAGTACTAAATTAAAAATAAGTAGTCAATATTCCTAGACATGAGCAGTGGGTGAAAACAGTCTACCACCCAAGATGAAATAAAGAGTTCAGTTTAGATCAATATACAAGAAGGCCGAAAGGCGTGATGGCTGAAATGTTGTTATCATGACAATGAAATTGAGGACAATAGTCCAAATATAGATAGTATAAATAATAATAACTCTTTATCCCAATAATTCAGACTTATTTTGAAGTGTTTTGAAAATAGTAATATGCCTCTGGTAGAAATGGCAATGAACATTATTTTTTATTCTTTATAGTGTTTTAATTGCATTGTGGTGCAATAGATAAATTGACTCAGCAGAAGAAATCAAAGACCTGAGTTAGTTCCAGTTGAATTCTTTGCATTCACTTATGAACAAACACCCTTCAGAATGGTACAAACCTATCTCTTCTCTCTCCAGCTATGGATTGAATAGCAGAACAGATTGAGTTCATTAGCCTTTGTTGTCAACCAGTCTACCACAGAAAGAAATGGCAACCTACTGGGGGATTATCTTCAGCTTAGTCAGTCATGGATCAAAACATTTGTTTTGTTTCAATTATTTTTGTAGTTTTTACAATTGTTTAGAAAATATTTTGTGTCAAGATTTATTTTTAAACAGGATGAATTTGTCTTGAAGAAAATATGCAAAAATAATTCAGAACTTAAAACAATAACTTTTATTGAGAGTTGGATAATTTAAGTCATATTGCAAGATGGATAATTTAATAAAACTCATTATTTTTTCAAACAGGTAAAAATCTGCAATGAATATTTTTTTTTAAAATTTATTTGTAATCTTTCAGAGTGCTTTTGAAATTTTCCTACTTGCTGATGACAAAAGCTTTTTTTTAGTAAATAAAGATGTTTTTGAAGAAAAAAAATATAAAAATTAAAGCAACTTCAAATATGAACTATTTTTTAAGAGAATTTTATTATTTTCTATTTTTTTTCTTTCGCAGCTGTTAAATTATTTTTTGTATGAAAGAAGGGAATGATGATAATTCAACTCTGAATAACTGTTGCTTATAAGGTTATTAATACTTATGTATATAATGGTAGGTTTCTAGTGTATTTTTATGACAATTTGTTGCTGAAAACACGTCAAGTCTAGGTAATCAATCACAAAAAATCAATTCACTAAATCTTTTTATCAATGTCCCCATTTTTTTTTTTCATAGCAGAACTTTCTTGTGGTTAATAAATCTTCTTAAAATAATTAAGAAGATCTAATTTTGTGCAGTTAATTACTTTAAGATCAAATACTTAAAAGAAAATTCGAGATAAATGCCAAATTGTTAATATAAAAAAATAGAATATAATGTATAAAAAATATAAATATAACTTAATTTTGTATTTTTTAAAAATATTTCTAAAATATTAATTCCAAATTTCACAAGAACCTACAAAACTAAAATAAGTTTGTAATTTACTCGAAAATTAAATATAATCTAAACTTATTTATAAATGGAACTTTGTCTTTGTGTGTGTGTGTATGTGTGGGGATATATGTGTGTGTGTCCGTTACTTATAGAATCCAAAACGGCTGAACCGATTTTCTTGAAAATTTACACAGTTGTACTATAATCATCTGTGAGTGTTCTTAGCTTGGTTTTGTGTCAAGGTACCCCCCGATAAATATTGATAATTGAAAAAATCGTGTTATCGAAGGAGTCAGTCAGTTAAGTGCCATACGTGATACATGATTGGGCGATCATGTCTCGAAAGAGACATGACTGACTGGGCAGAAGATTATCCCGCAGTAGATTGCCATTCCTATTTTAATCAAATTTGATGCACTCATAGATAAAAGAAACGATATTCAGAAGTTTCAAGGTTACAGTATTTGTTCGCGTGTAAACAAATTGTTACTCTTTTTTTGTTTTTCTGGTGAAAAACATCAATTTGGAAATTTTTGTAAAAATCAAACAATTGCCAGATTTTGCGGGTAACCAAATCGTCACGAGAGTTTGCATAACTCATTTTTTTTCTGGTGAAAAGCATTGATTTGGAAATAACTGCAACAATCAAATATTTGCCAGATTTTTATGAAATTTTTAGGACTTATTCCCAAATAAATAAAATGATTTTTGAAATCATTATTTTTAAAAATTCTTGGTATTTTTTCTTTTTTATCTGTTACCCAACCTTCACGTATATTTCATGAAATGTCAAGAAATTAAATTCTGTAGGCAAAATTGGTTTTATTAGTTAAACAGAGAACTCATTAGTGAATGTAAATCATCTGTCATTTTTTTCAACAATTTGGTCCTTTTTCTGAAAATCTACTCCAAAATGAAAAAAAATGCAATATAACTATAACATTATTTAATTAGAAACAATATTAATAAATAAATGATATATGTTAAGGACATAATAGTTTGAAGAATAATAAAATTTAAAAATAATTGTTTTCATTTATTTTTTTTAATTATAATAATTCATAAAATTTCAAAATTATTTTTCAAAGACATTACGTTATTAAGTAGGTAACCCCACTCATTTTTGGTAAGTAATTTTTAAACAGCTTAGAATGTCAGTTCATTTTGTTGTGCTAGACAATTTTTTGGTCAGAATTTCTTTTACACATTTGTAATTCTACCACTCATCTTTGCTTTGAATATTGTTACCACAGCTGTACTAGTGCTCCTATTCAGAGATTCTTAATAAAATCCCAAGAAGAATCTGCAATATTATAGGTCCTAACCTGACATCTTGACTTCAGCTCCTTTCCCACTTCATAGCATAACTTCTTTATAACATTTCTATCAATACTTTCATGGTAATTATTCTGATGAACTTTCTTCTATGGTAACTAGACTTTAGGTATTTAAGCATAGTACTAGATTGGTGGTAAGGTCCTGTTAATTTGTTAAATGTACCCATAAGTTTTATGCTAGCAGTTTCTTCTATTGCACATTTTGCTTGCTCCCCAGACAATTTTCATCTTTAAAAATTTAAATGCAGTTTAAGTCGTTATTTTTTGTCTTAAATATTATGCTTATATTGTCCTCTCTCCTTCATAGTAGTTTTTCTCATGTTGTCTCACAAGCAGTATCTTCTTGCATCCTAGTGGCTTCATTGCCTTGCTTGAAGCGGAATGATTTTAAAACTGAAATTATCCAAATTTTCTGTTTCTGTTCTTTGTTAGTATGAAACCAAATTTTTTTTCTCATCCATATTTTTATTTCTGATGAAGCTTTAATAAAAGCAAATGATGTTAAATTTATAAATGTTTCTTATTTGTTTCTTATTCTGTTGAAATACCATTTTATATTTGTTACCAATTAACCATCTGAACAGTATAATTGATATCAACCACAAAACACGTTATTTGAAAATATAATTATGTTTTGGAGATGAATACAATATATATATTTTCTATAAGTACTTACATAAAAATATCTGCTATGCTTAAATAATACTGACCAAGTCTTGTATTTAATTCTTTTGTTGTAAAATTGTGAATCAAATTGTGAGATTTGTGAATCTTCATTTGCACAGAAATCTCATTTAATTCTACATATGTTGACTCACACAGGAGAAAAACCTTATTCTTGTGCTATGTACAGGACCTCTTTTTCAGTGAAGTCAGATTTAGTGAATCATAGGCAAACACAGACTGGAGAGAAGCCATATTCTTGTGAAGTTTGTGGCTCTTCTTTTGCACATAAAACAAATTTAGTACAACATTTTCGGACACTCACTGGAGAAAAACCATATTCTTGTGATGAATGTGGCTCTTCATTTGCACAGAAATCCCATTTGATACGGCACAAACATTCACACACTGGAGAGAAACCATATCCCTGTGGTGTGTGTGTGGATATTTGTTTACAAGACAGATTTAGTTAAGCATATACATAGACACACAGGAGAAAAACCATATTCTTGTAAAGTGTGTAGCTCTTCCTTTACACAGAAATCCCATTTGATTCAACCTTTTCAAACACACTTGTCACAGACATCTCATTCTTCTGCAGTAAGTCATTTTTTTTTTCATAGAAAAACAAATTTGTACAAAGTCTGGAGTGAAACCATATTCATGTCATACCTGAATTTCAAGAAAGATTTTGTGAATCATAACAAACACTCACTGAAAAGTGAGATATATATATATATATATATATATATATATATATAAGAGTGTAGCCCTTTTGCACACAAGACAAGGTATACATTCAAATTCAAACTGAAATGTAATGATATTGTAATATTTTTGAACTTTCATTTTCAACAAATTCAATTTTAGCATTGTATATGCCAAAGCACACAGCAGAGAAATTTTTTTGAACCATGATGATTTGTATTTGCAAACATATTATCTTTTTAGAGACATGCAGACACATAGTAAGCAGAAATCATGTAGTTGTGAAGATTGTATTTCTTCCTTTTCAAAAATGTTCACTACAGCTGACATATTTGGAAAATCAATGGAGAGCATCATTTTGCTAACTAAGTTAATCTAATTCATTTTTCTCATGACATCAATGTTGATGTACAAATATTCAGTGAGTTAGGGGGAAATACATTCAATCAAAAGCATAAAACTGAATTTACTACCAGACCAGATTGGAATTTACACATGCAAAAATATCACTTAAATATATCCCTGATTATAATTAAAAGAGAAAGTCAAATAAATTAACTGGATACATTTTTTCAAATTATTTCATCTCCAAGCAAGGCAATAAATCTACTAAGACACAAGAGTGTTACTGAATTTGGAAGAATATGAGAAAAAGAAAAACATCATTTAGGAGCAAGATCAATAAAAAAAAAACAGGAATTAAGAAGACAGATATTAATGATTGACAAATCTTGACTGGAAAGCAAAAAGCCATAAAAGAGAAGTGCATGAGAAGAAAATGTTAGCATGGAACTTACAGTTACATCTATCCATTGCAACTGTAAAATGCTCTGACCTAGCTGACAATCTAATACTGTACTTGAATCTATAAAGTAGGGGTAACAAAGAGGAAAGCTCATCAGAAAATTACCAGGAAAGTATGTATAGAAAAGACACAATGATTCTACATCATGACAGCAGGAAAGTAACTGAAACTGAGATGCCAGGGTAGGACTCATAACAATGCTTATTATTTGGATTTTATCCCAAGTCTAAAAGCACAGAAGACGTTGTGACACCACTATTCAATGCATCAACACATAGAAGACTTATAAATATGTAAGATAAAATTTAACCTGGAAAAATTGTCTCACACAACACAGTAAACCAGATTTCTTAGCAGCAGACCTAGTAATTGATTAAATATAATCAGTCCATTTTATGTCTTGTAATGCTTAAATTTCTGGACTTTAGCTGATTTAAATATTAGTACCTGTAAACAGCTTATGAAGCTTGATGAACCAATGAAAATTATTTTTCCTGTTATTTGAATGCATCTGATTAAAAATCAAACAATGCGAAAATAAAAATACCAGAATTGTTTTTCTCCATATTTCATTTTGTGATGAAGCTTTAATAAAAGTGAAACATGTTAAATTGATAAACATTTCCTATTATTTCTTTATCCTATTATTTTGTTGGATTCCAATCCATATTTGATCCCAATTTGCATGCATATATATATATATATATATATATATATATATATATATATATACACACACTAGAAAAAAATTTTGGTATACTATAATTTCAGTGGGTAATACAATGATGACAATTGCGGCTTGTCAGACCCAAATGGTACAACAGTTGATCTTCAAAATATCCACCCCCAATTTCTTTACACAGACGTTCACATGTCCATATTTAGAACTGATATTTGTAATGATAATTTACAAAAAATTCCTCGCTCATTTAAAAAGAACCCCAAATACAGAAAGAATAAAGAAAAAATAGACGACTGATCAATGGAAAGAAGAGAAAAAAGAGAATAAAAAGTAAATTAATAGTATACAGAGAAATAAATGTTAATTTCAAGTATCGACATGGCGTCTATAGCGACTCATCTGCTTACTTAAAAAAACATGACTTGGAAAATTTAACATTGAAATTTAGTTTCAAACATAATGGTATATATTTATGGTAAAAAATAAATTGTACATCATAATTTTAATACAAATTGAAAAATTTTAGCTACTATTTTAATAGTATTTTGAAAATTCGTAGTATTTTTTTAAAAGTCAGTTAAAATAATTAAAATTAATAAAAAAAAAATTATAATTAAATATAGAAAAAAATGTTAGAAAGATAAGCATAAAAAAGAATGTAAACAAAGAGAAAAAGTAAATAAAAAGAAACCAAAATAATGAGAGCGAGTAGGATCGAAAGAAAGAAAAGAATTTAAAATAATTCTCTCTCTCTCTCTCTCTCTCTCTAGATAGATAGAGAAAGTAGAGTTGTGATGATACTTAGTGCCAAGATTGCTGTTTTTTCAGTGTTTTACTGATAAAAAGATATTTTGACATGCAGGTTTTTTTTCATAAAGTTCTCTATACAGAGGTAGAGTGTTAATAAAATTAATGTGGAATTAAAGTTAAAGATTGATGCAGTGCATTGTCATTGATACGCGTGGAAAATCTTTTGGCGTAAGACGAAATTATATATATCACCGGTTAAGCAGTTTTTGTTGTGATTTGTCATCGTTTATTTTTGTCGATATTTAATAGTATTTTCCTTTTTCTCTTGTAGGTTTGCTTTCTTTGCGGCATAATTTTCAACATCTAACCTCTAAAATTCAATAAATTTATTGGAAGTTCTGTTGAAGGAGAAATATTAAGTAAAGAAAGAAATGGTTGACCAAAATTGAGAATACGAAAATAAGAAGCAAATATTGCTGGCACTATTTAAATTAAAAATCACTATTTTTTCACAAAAAAGGCAAAAAAAAAAAAAACTAACATGGCATGATGAAAAACAACCCCAAACTTGATGAAAACAGTTTTTAAACGCAGCATGTTTATGTTAAGAGGAAATACCAAAGTATTTTTTTCATTATTTGAATTTCAGATTTAAAAAGGTAAGTTGTATGTTAGAAGCATTAAATTTTTAATTTTCATCAGTTTTTAAATTATTCGTGACCGGTAATTTCACTCAATTCATTTTTCTGTTAAATGTAAGAAGACAGAAGGTTTTTTTTTATATGTTTTTAACAAGTATATTCATTTGAAAATGTATGTTCAAGCCTCCGACAATGAACGACCTCACTTCTTTTTTATATCACTGCATAACTTTTAGTTTTATTTTGTCGTTGTTCGAACCCCCGCCTCATCTAAATAACTGAAAAAACAGCATAGTATGAAGAAAAAATTTCCCAAACTTAATAAAGACGAACTTTTCCCATCAAAATGTTTATGTTATTATTAAGTGAAAACATCAAAGTACTTTTTAATTATTTCTTTAAACATAATCCTTTTTAACACGTTCGAAATTTTTGTAAAATATATTTTTTTGATTTTCGTCAGCTTGTAACCAAATCGTTACGAGAGACGTAACTCATTTTTGCCAATAAAGACACTGAATTGAAAAGTCTTGCAAAACTCAAATAATTGTTGGATTTTAATAAATTTTTCGGGACTTACTTACAAATGAATGAAATGATTTTTTAAATCATTATTTTTAGAAATCGTCGTAAAAATATTTTTTTATTTTTACATGTTACCCCTCCCCACGTAAATTCATGAAATTTCAACAAATTAAATTTTCTAGCGTAAAAATTGTATTATTACTTAAACGCAGGACTCACTGGGAAATGGAAATCCTCTCTCTCTCTCTCTCTCTCTATATATATATATATATATATATATATATATATATATATATATATATATATATATATATATATATATATATATATATATATATATATATATATATATATATATATATATATATATATATATATCAATTATTTATTCATCTTTTTTTTTTTTTTTACGAAAATCAGCGCCGAATAGTAAAATAAAAAAATGCAATAAAACTTAGAATAACGTTATAAGTTAAATATAACGTTATTCAATTGGATTAGCTTTTAATTGTTTTTATAAATAATATAAGGACTTAGACTGAAGAATTTTTTTTTTTTTATGAATAATGAATTTTAAAATAATTGTATTTTTTTAATTATAATAATTTATGAAATTCAAAATTGTTTCAAAAATTCTATAAAGTCTTGTAGTGTTTAAGTTATTAAGTGAAGGAAGACTATTAACTGAAAATTGAACTAAACCAGGGTATTTTGCTTACTGTAATTAGTAAATTTGATCTTTTGCTTTCAATTAAATCTAAAATTAAGCGTTCAAGAAAACATTTTTATTTTTTAAAAATTAAATTTAAATTGAGGTATTGAAAATGAGCAGTGATTTATCGGAGTTACCTACCTTACATTAAACAGTTTTTCACGGTTTCTTAACCTGTACAGGGGGGGAAAAAATGCACAGTTATGTCTATTCTTGTCACCATATTAGCTGTCATCAGTCATTTTACACATCATTTGTCTGTCATTATTCACTTATCATTTCCATGATTAAGAAATAGTTTTATTATAAATTTCATGCTATAAACAAATAATACTTTTGTGTAGCAGATTAATTTAATTTTGAATTTACTAATTTTTCAAAAATGACGTGTTTTAGATGTAGATTTTATTTTTGCAAGTTTTTCAAAACCAACAACTTTTGTTTACAAATGTGTCAATCACTCAAAAAATGGCTTAAAGAATGAAAATCTTTTAAAATCTCACACTTTTAGATTCCAACCAATATAATTTCAGTTTGAAATACACCAGAGTATTTTGCAAACTGGAAATAGTAAATTTAATTCTTTAGCTTTCAATTAAAGCTTTCAAAAATCCTTTTTATTTTTAAAAATTTAATTTAAAATCTAGGTATTGAAAATAAGTGGAGTTACCTATATTATAATTTATAATTTTATTGAACTTTATTTTTGAAGTTTATTATTTTTACATCTAGAAATTATATGTAATTTTTATTTATATATTGTGAATTTTATAATTTGAATTCGTTTAAATTTAAATTTATTTTAACAAAAAATGTAACAGACTAATATTAACCTGTTTTAAAAATTAGTTTTCTTGTTTCCATCAGGAATTATATCACTTTCATTGAAATGAAAATGTAAAATTTTATCTACAATGTAAATACTAAACTACAAAAATTTGAAGTATGTCAAATAGTAGCTTATTCTCTAAAACTAGTTAATGATTACTGAACTCAGTTGTAAAAAAACATTTCCCAAATAAAATACAATGAATTTTTTTTCTTGGTGGTGGTAAGGGGTCTCAGCATATTAAACTCTATGGACAGTTTACTACCAAAATCTAAGTATTTTGTATGCAATTTTATTTTGAAAGATAATAATGGTTTAGTAATATAAGTTTTATTAATTAACCGAAAGCTGGGAAGAGTAGAGGTTGAGTCAGACCTTTCTCAAGGGTATTTATGTGTAAGTAAATGTAATGACCCAACCTAAAATTGGAATACGACTCTCGATTAAAAAATTTTGAGTTATTTTTCATTACACTACCCACAGATCTGAATCCAAGCTTACAGTGCCTGGTATTCTGAGGCGCCACCCATCTAGGTAATTACTTGGCTTTATGTTGCTTAACGTCAGTGATCATACAGGAACCTGGGTTTCAACATGATGTGGCTGTGAGCCAAACAGATCATTAAATGAATGTTTTTAAATTAAGAGTATTTGTTTTAAGAAAAAGGAGAGATAGGCCTTATGAAAATGGATTGACAAGTGAATTTTTTTTTTTTGACATGTAAAGAGTATATTGAATCTATTGCTAAGTATGCAGCTAAGAATGTCAGTTTGTCATGCTTGACACTTTTTCGTACCAGAATTTGTCTTACATATTTATAAGTCTACCATTTGTCCTTGCTTTGAATATTACTGTCATACCAATCTAGTGCACCTGCTACATATCTAGATTTTCTTAATAAAATTCAAAGAATCTGCAATAATATTAGTTCTGACCCGGCATATTGACTTCAGTCACATTCCCACTACTATAACATAGATTTACTATGCTTTTTCTATGAGTAATTTCATGGTAATTATTCTGATGAACTTTCCTCTATCCTACCTAGACTTTATGTATTTAATCATAGTACTAGATTGGTAGTAAGATCCTGTTAATTTGCTAGATGTGACCATCAGTTTTAAGCTAACAGTTTCTTCTATTGCAATTTTTGCTTTGGGATCTCCTGTCCAGCTTCTTGCTTTGCAGGCTACTTTGGTTTTTAAAAATTTTCTTTTCTCCTTCTTTTATATGAGTAACTATGAATAATGGTTATGTCAAAATCCTCATAAATATATTGAACACTATTATGAGTGATGATATTGCTGTTTAGCACTTCAGTACTGGCAGTGGTTGTCTACTTCATACAGATGGCGAGTAATGTATTTTGTAGATGTTATAAAGAGTACTATTTCATTTTTCAACCTCCAGTTTGGTTATTTTTCATTATTTCTTTTAGGTTACAATACCTCCATTTTTCATTTTCTGATAAAAGTGAAAGATGTTTAATTTAAAAACATTTTTTATTTATTCCTTATTATGTTGAATTCTAATTCATATTTGGTCCCAAATAACCATCTAAACAGTTTAATTGACATCAACCACAAGAATACATGTTGTTTGAAAATGGAATTATGTTTTTAAAGGTGAATTCTGTATATATATTTTTTGTAAGTATTTGCACAAAAATATCTGCTGTACTTTGTTATGACTGCCTAAATCTTGTGTTCAATTCTTTTATTTTAAAATAATTTTGTTTCTTTACAGATGTTGCAACAATGGAATACATTTTGTCTGAAAAACTCATCTAGTCTTGCAAACAAAAATGCCTAAAAATTTAACATATTAAATCATGGAATCATTTACTAGCAAAAAATATTTTCAAGAAATTATAAAATCTACATTTTCAACTATTCAAACAGATACTGCAGAGAAACCTTATTCTTGTGATGTTTGTGGATCTTCCTTTGCAAGTAAATCAGATTTAACAAATCACATGCAAATACACACAGGAGAGAAACCATATTCGTGTGAAGATTGTCATTCTTCCTTTTCACTGAAATCACAATTGGTGAGTCACATGTGGACACACACCGGAGAGAAACCATATTCTTGCAACATGTGTGGCTCTTCTTTTGCATATAGAAGAAATTTAGTGCAACACATTCAAAAACACACTGGAGAAAAACCATTTTCTTGTAAAGTGTGTGACTCTTCATTTGTTTGTAATTCTCATTTAATTCGACATATGTTGACACACACAGGAGACAAACCCTATTCTTGTGATATATGTTGCTCTTCCTTTGCAGCAAAGGCAGATTTAGTGAAACATAGGCGAACACACACTGGAGAGAAGCCATATTCTTGTGAAGTGTGTGGCATTTCTTTTGCACGAAAATCCTATTTGATACCGCACAAACGTTCCCATACTGGAGAAAAACCATATTCTTGTGAGGATTGTGGCTCTTCCTTTGCACATAAATCCCAATTGATACCGCACAAACGTTCACACACTGGTGAAAAACCATATTCTTGTGATATATGTTGCTCTTCCTTTGCAGAAAAGACTAATTTAGTACACCATCGGCGAACACACACTGGAGAGAAGCCATATTCTTGTGAAGTGTGTGGCACTTCTTTTGCACGGAAATCTCATTTGATACGACACAAACTTTCCCACACTGGAGAAAAACCATATTCTTGTGAGGAATGTGACTCTTCATTTGCACACAAATCCCACTTGATACGGCACAAACGTTCACACACTGGAGAGAAACCATATCCCTGTGGTGTGTGTGGATATTCGTTTACTAACAAATCAGATTTAGTTAGACATATACGTATCCACACAGGAGAAAAACCCTATTCTTGTGATATGTGTTGCTCTTCCTTTACAGCAAAGGCAGATTTAGTGAAACATAGGCGAACACACACTGGAGAGAAGCCATATTCTTGTGAAGTGTGTGGCACTTCTTTTGCACGAAAATACAATTTGATACAGCACAAACGTACCCACACTGGAGAAAAACCATATTCTTGTGATATGTGTTGCTCTTCCTTTGCAGCAAAGGCAGCTTTAGTGAAACATAGGCGAACACACACTGGAGAGAAGCCATATTCTTGTGAAGTGTGTGGCCTTTCTTTTGCACGAAAATACAATTTGATACCACACAAACGTTCACACACAGGAGAAAAACCATATTCTTGTGAAATGTGTTGTTCCTCTTTTAGACATAAATCTTCTATGATTCAACATTTTCAAATACACTTGTGAGAGAAATTATTTTCTACTGCAGTGAGTCATTCTTTCTTTTTATTAAAAAAACAATTTTGGACACCGACTGGAGTGAAACCATTTATGTGATGTGTAAATCTCAAGGAAAAAATTTTGAATCATATGGAAACAGACAATGGAATGTATATTTAACACACACATGCACACACACACACACACACACACACACACACACACATATATATATATACACACACATTATTCCAACATTTGAGAAGATGAAATCCACATAAATTTTAACTGCAGAAAGTCAGTCCTAATTCATAACAATGAACAGTGGACTAAAAATTCAGTTAATAATTATATAAAAATAATAACTGTAGTTATATTACTGATCTTCATTTGTCCCATAGAAACAAATCTATGCAATTGTAAAAATCTTGACCCTTTGTCTAACAAGTGCTTAAATATCCCTTGTGTATTTGTATTCTATCTCATGATTAGAAAATCCAAGTGTTACAGAAATTTATATTGGGAAGACAATGAACTAATTTAAAACATGTTTTTACAATCATCTCGCATTCTTCAATAATACAGACAAATGAAATATGACCTCTCTTTTTAAATATTTTGGAAGTTTGGTTGGTGTCTGTTTCAGGCCAGGAATTTTTTTCCGCCTGGATCCATTTTGCACATATACAAATCAACCATCAAACTGTGCATGGAATACTCTTGTCATATCTGGTCAGGTGCCCCTGTTGTTTATATCAGTGTTCTCGACAGGCTCCAGACGAGAATCTGTAATGTGATTGGTCCTGACCTGGCAGCTTGACGCCAGCCACTTTCTCGTCATTGGGATGTGGCTTCCTGCTGTCTGTTCTATACATACTTTCATGGCTTCTGCTCTGACGAACTTGGGTCACTGTTGCTCCCTCCACAAGAATTTACTCAGGCAACCAGACTGTCTACAAGGTCTCACCATTTTATGGTTGGATCAACCAAATGCTGGTGACAATTCTATTCCATCAACTTCTTTTCTCGCGCTTCCCACCTGTGGAATTTCCTTTCCATATACTTGCTTTCCTGATGGCTATAACCTCCAAGAATTTAAAATGGAAAGTCAATTCCCATCACTTATCCGCTTAACTTCAGCCCTTTTTATATCACCCTGTGTATGTTCTTTTCCTTTCTCTGTACCTACACAATTGTCTTCAATCCTGTGTTCACATCCTTCTTTTGCACTTTCTCTTTCACCCCCTGTAGCTGGTTCATCTTTGTCTTCACTCTCCTCCTTCAACTCTCTTATGTTACCCCTGCACATCTGTGCTTGGGTTGAAATGATTAAAATCAAAAAATTTAATGCCTGTTTCTGTGAAATGGAAAAAGTTGTCAATTTCAAACCTTTTCCTTTCTAACCATTTCTTAAAATAATGACCAGCATTCATATTTACGAATGTTAATGCTATTGCAATATTTTCTTAAATTTGTTAACCTCAAATATTTAACAATATGAATTTCTAGATATTTTATTGTCATAGAACTTGCCATGAGTGTATGCAATCATTAACTTAAGAGTTAAGAATTATGATTCATCTGCAATTTTAAATAGGAAAACCATGAAATTTTCATGAGGTTTTCTAGTAATAATTAGAATAATTCAATGACCTGGTGGATAAAATTGTTAGTTTGTGTATTTGGGGAGATAGTGCTTACGAGTTCAATTCCTGGTCAAGCAGTGCATACTTTCAATGGAAATGAGTGGACAATAACTCAACAGTACTAAATTAAAAATAAGTAGTCAATATTCCTAGATATGAGCAGTGGGTGAAAACAGTCTACCACCCAAGATGAAATAAAGAGTTCAGTTCAGATCAATATACAAGAAGGCCGGAAGGCGTGATGGCTGAAATGTTGTTATAATGACAACGAAATTGAGGAAAATAGTCCAAATATAGATAGTGTAAATAATAATAACTCTTTATCCCAATAATTCAGACATATTTTGAAGTGTTTTGAATATAGTAACATGCCTCTGGTAGAAATGGTGATGAACATTATTTTTTTATTCTTTATAGTGTTTTAATTGCATTGTGGTGCAATAGATAAATTGACTCAGCAGAAGAAATCGAAGACCTGAGTTAGAGTTCCAGTTGAATTCTTTGCATTAACTTATGTACAAACACCCTTCAGAATGGTACAAATTTATTTCTTCTCTCACCAGCTATGGATTGAATAGCAGGACAGATTGGGTTCATTAGCCTTGGTTGTCAACCAGTCTACCACAGAAAGAAATGGCAACCTACTGGGGGATAATCTTCTGCTTAGTCAGTCATGGATCAAAACATTTTTTTGTTTTGATTATTTGTTTGAAACAAATCTCTACAATAGATATTTGATTATTATTCCTTGCTCAGTTGCCTTAAGTGAAAAAAGAATTTATATCATAATAAAGCAGACAAAGGGAGATAATTAATGCTACATGAAAAACCGTTTCTGTTTACTTATGAATTGGTACATTTTTTTTTTTTTTATTTATTGTTAGTAATCATCAGAAGTACATTACTGGTACAGAAAAGGTGATTCATTCATATTTTTCATTAGTAATGAAAATAAAATGAATTTTTTTTGTGCAAGTCTTGTGGTTGATCTTGTTGCAACAAATAGAATTTATGATCACAATGCAAACATCAACTAATCATTAATGGATACGATACAAGGCCAAAAGTTAGGTACACCCAGTGAGAATTGAACTCACTACTCAATAGTAATGATGTTCAAGACAAGCTTGCTAACCATCTTACACCACCTTGAGATGCCCATAATTTGGTTGGTGGTGTCTTTGTGATATAGTGACTCACTAGTACAATTTATGCATGTAAAAAATTCCATGAATATATTATTTCGATAAAAAGAAATACCAAATTGGAATTTAACCATTCATTATTTGCATTTGACTCAAGTTTGCCAGCGACCCACAAGAAGATGCGAAAAGATTTACTTTGATGCTCAAATCTCAAAAGGAGATGAGTGTCCCCTGATTTTTTATATCTTATCAAACGTTTCTAGGTTATTTAAATTCGAAACATATTTTAAATTGTAAGAATAATTCTGTTTATTTGGCAGTAAATAATGCATTTTTATCTATTTTTAACCCATATCAGTGAGGAGATGGACTCCTATCTTTTCCAAAAGCATTTGTGTGTGCAAAGTAAGAAATTTATTATTTCTCTAAAATTGACTGACTGACTGAATTGTTGTTGAAAATATTTGATTTCCAAGCACAAAAATATATGGACGTTTTCTTTTATTTTTAAAATCAAAAGGTTTTCTCTATAATAATAAAACAAGTATTATTCAGCTCACTGAAATTCAAGTTTAAGACTGAAGCATGTCACTTTTACTCGTGGAAAATATTTGGGTGTATGATGAAATTATCACCGGTTAAGCAGTTTTTGTTGTGATTTGTCATTGTTTATTTTCATTATTTAATATTTGCATAGTATTTTTCTTTTTTTCTTGTAGGTTTGCTTTCTTTGTGTAATTATTTTCAACATCTAACTTGTAATAAATTCACGAAATGTATTGGAATTTCTGTTGACAGAGAAATATTAAGAAAAAGAGGTTGACCAAATTAGAACAGTATACGAAAATAAGGAGAAACTATTATTGTCTAATGGAATTTATCGGTATTATTTAGAAATCACTATTTTTTCTCTAAAAAAAAGAGCATAGCATGATGAACAACAACCCCAAACTTTATGAAAACAGTTTTAGCCTCAACATGTTTATGTTATTTCTAAGAGTAGAAATACCAAAGTATTTCATTGATTATTTGAATTCTTCAGATTTTAAAAAGTAAGATGTAATAATGTAAAATAAGAAGAATTAAAAAATTTATTTTCCACCCGTTTTTAATTATCCTTGGCCAATAATTTCACCTGGTTCCACTTTTTGTTAGTCTTTAGCATTTGTAATTTAAGTTTAATGTTCAAACTTCCGACAATGAACGACCATCCTTTTTTTATTATTATTATCACTGCATTGCTTTCAGTTTTCCTTTTATTTTAATGTTGCTCGAATTAAACATACTGAAAAAGAGATACGCAACAACATGAACACCGATAACACTGAATTACACCTTCTTCTTAATTATTTAAATTATGCTTTTGAAGATTTTTTAATTACTTTTACAAAAAGTAGCTTTACAAATCTGTTTAAAAATGTGTCAGTCACTCAAAAAATAGTCAAGCTATCGGAAAATTCTAATTTACAAACTTGAAAGATTTTAGATTCCATTGAATATAATTTCTGTTTTAAGTACACAAGAGTATTTTGCCGACTGGGAATAGTAAATTTAATCTAGGTCAGTCAGTTAAGTGCCATACGTGATACATGCTTGGGTGATCATTTTTCAAAAGAGACATGACTGACTGTGCAGAATATTATCCTGCAGTAGGTTGCCATTGCTTTCTGCGGTAGACTGGTTGCTGACCAAGGTTATAGAACCCAATCTGTCTTATTATTTAACCCATAACTGGAGGGAAGAGACAGATTCATACCTTTCCCAAGGGTATTTGCACCTAAGTGAATGCAAGAAATTCAACTAGAATTCGATCTCGGCTTCCCGATTTGTCGTTCCGAGCCGATATCCACTGCGCCACATTGCAATAATCTAGGTACCTCTACTAAATCCTCTGGCCAGTCAATCATGTCCAAACCCCTACATTTATAAATGAAATAACTCAAAGCACAATGTCCAAAAAAATAACATTGTATTAATCAAGGTTACAGGATTGATTAATTCGTGTATACAAGATGTCATGAAGAAAGTTTTTTCTTAGATATTAAAGAATTGCAATTAGCGCAGTATAATTAGCGCAGTATGTGACTTGGAAAGGAACAAACGGCATTAGGACTGTATGCTCCGAAAACAGCTTCCAACTGGCCTAAGCACGTGCAAACATCTGCTTATATATTTCTTAATAAAGCGCGGGAAAAAGACCTCACGTGTAGCACCAATGTAAGAGTATGTGGGTATATGTAGAGGAATGTGTGCACATGGCGATAAGTATGTACGTGCATGTAGAAGTGATTCTACCAATTGACTGAAAGAATTGTTCTTTGTGTTGTGGTGCAGTGAATATTGACTAAGAACAAGAAATTGGAAAGTTAAGTACAAATTCCTGTTGAATATTTGTTCACGGGTAAATTCTGATGAAGCTTTAATAAAGTCAAATGATGTTAAATTTATACATGTTTCTTATTTGTTTCTTATTCTGTTGAAATACCGTTTTATATTTGTAACCAATTAAACATCTGGACAGTATAACTGATATCAACCATAAAACACGTTATTTGAAAATATAATTACATTTTGGAGATGAATATCATATGTATATATATATGTATATATATATATATGTATATATATGTTCTATAAGTATTTACATAAAAATATCTGCTATACTTATATAATACTACCCAATTCTTGTATTGAATTCTTTTCTAAAATTGTGAATCAAATTGTGAGATTTGTGAATCTTCATTTGCACAGAAATCTTATTTAATTCGACATATGTTGACTCACACAGGAGAAAAACCTCATTCTTGTGCTATGTACAGCTCTTCTTTTTCAGTGAAGTCAGATTTGGTGAATCATAGGCAAACACAGACTGGAGAGAAGCCATATTCTTGTGAAGTTTGTGGCTCTTCTTTTGCACATAAAACAAATTTAGTACAACATATTTGGACACACACTGGAGAAAAACCAAATTCTTGTGATGAATGTGGCTCTTCACTTGCACAGAAATCCCATCTGATATGGCACAAACATTAACACACTGCAGAGAAACCATATCCCTGTGGTGTGTGTGTATGTTCATTTCCAAGCCAATCAGATCTAGTTAAGCATATATGTAGACACACAAGAAAAATACCATATTCTTGTGAAGTGTATGGCTCTTCCTTTACACAGAAATCGCATTTGATTCAACATTTTGAAACATACTTGTGACAGAAATCTCATTCTTCTGCAGAAAGTCATTCTTTCTTTTTCATAGAAAAACAAATTTGTTCAAAGACTGGAGTGAAAACATATTCATGTGATGTTTGAATTTCTAGAAAGATTTTGTGAATCATAGCAAATACTCACTGGAAAGTATATATATATATATATATATACACATTTTAAGTGTGTAGCCCTTTTGCATACAAAACAATTTATGATACATTCAAATTCAAACTGTGCAATGATATTGTAAAATTTTTGAACTTTCATTTTCAACAAATTCAATTTTAACATTGTTTGTGCCAAAGCACACAGTAGATAATTTTTTTTTTAACCATGATGATTTGTATTTGCAAACATATTATCTTTCTAGAGACATGCAGACACATAGTAAGCAGAAACCATGTAGTTGTGAAGATTGTAGTTCTTCCTTTTCAAAAATGTTCACTACAGCTGACATATTTGAAGAAACAATGGAGAGCATCATTTTGCTAACTAGGTTAATCTAATTCATCTTTCTAGTGACATCAATGTTGATGTATAAATATACATTGAGTCAGGGGGAAATACATTCTAGTCAAAACATAAAACTGAATTTACTACCAGACCAGATTGGAATTTACACATGCAAAAATATCACTTAAATATGTCCCTGATTTTAATTAAAAGAGAAAGTCAAATAAAAGAACTGGATATTTTTTTCCGAATTTTTTCAGCTCCAAGCAATAAATACACTAAAACACAATGCTACTGAATTTGGAAGAATATGAGAAAAAGATAAACATCATTTAGGAGCTAGAACAATAAAAAAAAACAGGAATTAAGACAGATCATAATGATTGACAAATCTTGACTGGAAATCAAGAAACCAGAAAAGAGAAGTGCATGAGAAGAAAATGTTAGCATGGAACTTACAGTTACATCTATCCATTGCAACTGTAAAATGGTCTGACCTAGTTGACAATCTCATACTGTATTTGAATCTATCAAGTAGGAGTAGGAAAGCTCATCAGAAAATTACCAAGGAAGTAATTATAGAAAAGACACAATGATTCTACATCATGACAGCAGGAAAGTAACTGAAACTGAGATGCCAGGGTAGGACTCATAACAATGCTTATTATTTGGATTTTATCCCAAGTCTAAAAGCACAGAAGACGTGACACCACTATTCAATGCATCAACACATAGAAGACTTATAAATATGTAAGATAAAATTTAACCTGGAAAAATTGTCTTACACAACACAGTAAACCAGATTTCTTAGCAGCAGACCTAGTAATTGATTAAATATAATTACTGCATTTTATGTCTTGTAATGCTTAAATAATTTCTTGTCTTTTGCTGATTTAAATATTATTACCTGTAAACAGCTTATGAAGCATGATGAAACAGTGAATATTATTTTTTGTGTTATTTGAATGCATGTGAATAAAAATCAAACAATGCGAAAATAAAAATACTAGATTCTTTTTTCTCCATATTTCATTCTGTGATGAAGCTTTAATAAAAGTGAAACATGTTAAATTGATAAACATTTCTTATTTGTTCTTTGTCCTATTATTTTGTAGGACTCCAATCCATATTTGATCCCAATTTACATAGAAATATTTATACACTAGAAAAAATCTTTGATATACTACAATTTCGATGGGTAATACATATTTCACCACACAATGATGACAATTGCGGCTTGTCAAACCCAAATGGTTCAACTGTTGATCTTCAAAATATCTACCCCTGTTCTTTTTACACAGACGCTCACATATCCATATTTAGAATAGACATTTGTAACGGTTATATTTTTTAAGAATTCCTCGCTCATTTAAAAAGAACCTCAAATATAGAAAGAATAAAGAAAAAAATAGACGATTGATCAATGGAAAGAAGAGAAAAAAGAGAATAAAAAGGAAATTAACAGTATACAGAGAAATAAATGTTAATTTCAAGTATCGACATGGCGTCTATAGCGACTCATCTGCTTTCTTAGAAAAACATGACTTGGAAAATTTAACATTAAAAATTAGTTTCAAATATAATGGGATATATTTACGGTAAAGAATAAATTGTACATCATAATTTTAATACAAATTGAAAAAGTTTAGCTACTATTAATATTATTTTGAAAATTCGTATTATTTTAAAAGTCAGTTGAAATTATTCAAATTAATAAAAAAAATTATAATTAAATATAGAAAACAATGTTAGAAAGATAAGCGTAAAAAAGAATGTAAACAAAGAGAAAAAGTAAATAAAAAGAAACCAAAAGAATGAGAGCGAGTAGGATCGAAAGAAAGAAAAGAATTTAAAATAATTCTCTCTCTCTCTCTCTCTCTCTCTCTAGATAGAGAAAGTAAAGTTGAGTTGTGATGATACTTAGTGCCAAGATTGCTGTTTTTTCAGTGTTTTACTGATAAAAAGATATTTTGACATGCAGGTTTTTTTCATAAAGTTCTCTATACAGAGGTAGAGTGTTAATAGAATTAATGTGGAATTAAAGTTAAAGATTGATGCAGTGCATTGTCATTGTTACGCGTGGAAAATCTTTTGGCATAAGACGAAATTATATATATCACCGGTTAAGCAGTTTTTGTTGTGATTTGTCATCATTTATTTTTGTCGATATTTAATAGTATTTTTCTTTTTCTCTTGTAGGTTTGCTTTCTTTGCGGCATTATTTTCAACATCTAACCTCTAAAATTCAATAAATTTATTGGAAGTTCTGTTGAAGGAGAAATATTAAGTAAAGAAAGAAATGGTTGACCAAAATTGAGAATACGAAAATAAGAAGCAAACATTGCTGGCATTATTTAAATTAAAAATCACTATTTTTTTCACAAAAAAGGCCAAAAAAAAAAAAAAAAAAAAAATGAACATGGCATGATGAAAAACAACCCCAAACTTGATGAAAACAGTTTTTAACCGCAGCATGTTTATGTTAAGAGGAAATTCCAAAGTATGTTTTTTATTATTAGGATTTCAGATGTAAAAAAAAGGTAAGTTGTATGTTAGAAGAATGAAATTTTTAATTTTCATCAGTTTTTAAATTATTCGTGACCGGTAATTTCACTTAATTCACTAAGGCAGAAAATATCATACATTAAAATAGTTTTAATTTAAAACAAACTCAAATACACGAAAAACAAAAGATTACTTTTTAAAATACGCAGACAAGAATTTGTATTTAACTTTTCAATTTTCACTTAAACACGAGAAAGAAGACTTTTTATAGAATTTTTAAAACATTTTTGAATTTCATAAATTATTATAATTAAAAAATACAACAATTCTTTTAAAATTCATTATTCATTAAAAAAAAAAATTCTTCAGTCTAAGTCCTTATTATTTATAAAAGCAATAAAAAGCTTATCTAATAACGTTAAGTTTTATTGCATTTTTTTAATTTTACTATTCGACGCAAATTTTCGAAAAAAAAAGAAAGATGTATAATAAATATTTGAAAAATAAATAATAGACGATTTCCGTTTCCCAATGAGTCCTGCCTTTAACTAAATAATACATTTACGCTACAAAAAAAATTAATTTGTTGAAATTTCATGAATTTACGTGGAGAGAGGTAACATAAAAATAAAAAATATTTTTACGAAGATTTTCAAAAAATAATTTAAAAAATCATTCATTAATTTAAAATCCAACAAGAAGTATTTGATTTTTGCAAGACTTTTCAATCAAGTGTCTTTATTGGAAAAATGAGTTACGTCTCTCTTAACGAGTTGGTTACCAGCTGACGAAAATCAAAAAAATATATTTTACCAAAATTTCGAACGTGTTAAAAAGGATTATGTTTAAAGAAATAATTAAAAAGTACTTTGATCTTTTCTCTTAATAATAACATGAACATTTTGATGGGAAAAGTTCGTCTTTATTAAGTTTGGGAACTTTTTTCTTCATACTATGCTGTTTTTTCAGTTATTTAGTTGAAGTGGGGTGTTTTTCGAACAACAATTAAATAAAACTAAAAGTAATGCAGTGATATAAAAAAGAAGTGAGGTCGTTCATTGTCGGAGGCTTGAACATAAATTTTCAAATGAATATACTTGTTAAAAACATATAAAAACCTTTTGTCTTCTTACATTTAACAGAAAAAGTGAATGTACCTCCAATTTATCGCTAAAAAAACAGCGTAGTATAAATAAAAAAAGTTCATAAACTTAATAAAACAAACTTTTTCCATCAAAATATTTATAAGAGGAAAGATCGAAGCAATTTTTAATTATTTTAAATTTTTTTTAAATCCCTGCTAACGGTTTCGAAATTTTGATAGAAAATGTTGTTTTTATTTCAGTTAGTGGCTTTAAAAAGTTTACGACTGTTTTACAATGGGTTACGTAATGATGACACAACCCACTTTTTTCTCGGTGACAAACACATTAATTTGGAAATTCTCGCAAAAATCAAATAATGGTCAGATTTGAATTAAACTTTCAGTACTCATTCACCAATGAAGGAAATTATTTTTGAAATTATTATTTTTTTAAATATCTTGATGAAAATATATTTTTTTAACTCTGTTACCCACTCTTTACGTAAATCCATGAAATTTTTATTATTTCAATAAATTTTAATTAGCTGTAAAAATTTTTTTTAGTAGTTAAATACAGGACTCATTGGGGCATATAAATCATCTATGTTTTTTATTTTAAAGTGGACAACCTGACTGAAAATCTGCTTGGAAGAGTAAGATGAAAATGCAATAAAACTCTGATATAATTTAATTTGATAAACTTTTAATTGCTGGAATAAATAATAATTATTAAGGACATGTAGTCTGAAGAAAAACATTTTTTTCGTTTACTAATAAAATTTTGAAATAATTGTTTTATTTTTTTATTATAATAATTTATAAAAGTGTTGAAAATATTTTAAAAACCTTTTATAAAAACGTTGAATTTCTTTTTTACTTAAGAATTGATTATTATATTGCCTCTCGAAAATTGAAAAGTTTAATAAAAATCATTCATCCATTTTATTTTTAAAATAATTAAAAAAAAAAAATTTTGGAAATTTTTATTAAGTACGGTGTTCCGTAGGGGTCATAACAAGTTTCCGTAGAGGTCGTATTGTTTTTAGAAGTTAACAAGTGTTTGGATGAATTCCACTTACATAAAAAACGACACAGACCACACTTTGATTCTAATTTCATTCTTTTTTCATTAAATTAAAATTATTCTAAAAGAAATTTTAATTTTTCAGAAAGTATATTAATAAATAATTTAAGATAAATATGTAATATCTAAACATAAAAATATTTACTATTTCAGAAAAATATTAATAAATAACATAATATAACTTAGTTTGGTTATTTTAATTTAATTCTTTCTTATTAAATTATTTTAAAAGAAATTTAAATTTTTATTTATTCAGAAAGCATATTTTTATTTATTCAGAAAGCATAGTCTGGCTATGAATCTAAACTAAAATTCTATAAGATATTATATACTTGCTGAAAATATTATGTTAAATTTTTAATTTTATTATTTAGTTAAAAAACCACAAAAAAAATTTAAATTTCCAAATGTTACATTTTAAGCTACATGAATTTTTTATCACTTTCAGTCGCCATCGAAACATCATTCACACCCACTACTTGTCAATAAATCATTTGTCGCCTTAGATAACACTGACAAGAGGGCTACCGTCATTAAAGAGAGATTTATTTCATAAATTTCCAGGCAGTATGAACTTCATTCTTGTTTGGAATCAGATAAAGGTAAGTTTCAATTATAAAAATCTACTTAAATAACGTGTCAAGGAGGTATATTTTTTTGCAAGATTTTTAAAACAGAAATTTGGCTACTGTTTACATAATGTGGCGATCAGTCAATAATGGTGGTAAAGTTAAAAAAAATTTTTTTCAGAAGTTACATTTTTTATTCCAATCAATATAATTTCAGTTTGAACTAAACCAGGGTATTTTGCTGACTGTAATTAGTAAATTTGATCTCTTGGCTTTCAATTAAAGCTAAAATTAAAGGTTCAAGAAAACATTTTTATTTTTAAAAATTAAATTTAAATTGAGGTATTGAAAATGAGCAGTGATTTATTGGAGGTACCCAACTTACATTAAACAATCTTTCACGGTTTCTTACCCTGTACAGGAAAAAAAAAAATTGGTCAGTTATGTCTATTCTCTTGTTACCATATTAACTGTCATCAATCATTTTACACATCATTTGTCTGTCATTATTCACTTGTCATTTCCATGATTAAGAAATAGTTTTATTATAAATTTCATGCTATAAACAAGTAATACTTTTGTGTAGCAGATTAATTTAATTTTGAATTTACTAATTTTTCAAAAATAACGTGTTTTAGATGTAGATTTTATTTTTGCAACATTTTCAAAACTAACAACTTTTGTTTACAAATGTGTCAATCACTCAAAAAATGGCTTAAACATTGAAATATTTTTAAAAATCTCAAACTTTTAGATTCCAACCAATAAAATTTCTGTTTAAAATACACTAGAGTATTTTGCATGCTGGAAATAGTAAATTTAATTCTTTAGCTTTCAATTAAAGCTTTCAAAAATCCTTTTTATTTTTAAACATTTAATTTAAAATCTAGGTATTGAAAATAAGTGGAGTTACCTATATTATAATTTATAAATTTATTGAAGTTTATTTTTGAAGTTTATTATTTTTACATCTAGAAATTACATGTAATTTTTATTTATATATAGTGAATTTTATAATTTCAATTTGTTTAAAATTTAAATTTATTTTTACAAAAAATGTAACAGACTAATATTAAACTGTTTCAAAAATGAGTTTTCTTGTTTCCATCAGTAATTATATCACTTTCATTGAAATGAAAATCTAAAATTTTATCTACAATGTAAATACTAAAGTATAAAAATTTGAAGTATGTCAAATAGTAGCTTATTCTCTAAAAATGATTACTGAACTTAGTTGTAAAAAAGCATTTCCCAAATAAAATACAATGAATTTTTTTTCTTGGTAGTGGTAAGGGGTCTCAGCATATTAAACTTTATGGACAGTTTACTGCCAAAATCTAAGTATTTTGTATGCAATTTTATTTTGAAAGATAATAATGGTTTAGTAATATAAGTTTTATTAATTAACCGAAAGCTGGGAAGAGTAGAGGTTGAGTCAGACCTTTCTCAAGGGTATTTATGTGTAAGTAAATGTAATGACCCAACCTAAAATTGGAATACGGCTCTCGATTAAAAAAAATTGAGTTATTTTTCATTACACTACCCACAGATCTGAATCCAAGGTCACAGTGCCTGGTATTCATGAGGGGCCACCCATGGTAATTATTCTGATGAACTTTCCTCTATAGTACCTAGACTTTATGTAATAAATCACAGTACTAGATTGGTGGTAAGATCCTGTTAATTTGCTAGACGTGACCATAAGTTTTAAGCTAGCAGTTTCTTCTATTGCACTTTTTGCTTTGGGATCTCCCTTCCAGCTTCTTCCGTCACAGGCTACTTTGGTTTTTAAAAATTTAAAACAATGTCATTATCTTCTGTCTTTGTAATTATTATTCTTGTCCTCTCTCCTTAATAATAGTTTTTCTCATATTCTCTCTCACTTGGTATTTTCTTGCATCCTAGTGGCTTTATTACCTTGCTTGGTGTAGCATGATCTTGAAAAAAATGAAACATGGAGGAGAAAAGATAATTATCCTATTTTTTTTTGCATTCTTTAATAAGAATACCAAAATTTTCTTTTCTCCTTTTATATGAGTAGCTATGAATAATGATTTTGTCAAAATCCTCATAAATATATTGAACACTATTGTGAGGGATGATATTGCTGTTTAGCACTTCAGTACTGGCAGTGGTTATCTACTTCACACAAATGACGAGTAATGTATTTTGTAGATGTTATAAAGAGTACTATTTCTTTTTTCAACCTCCACTTTGGTTATTTTTCATTATTTCTTTTAGGTTACAATACCTCCATATTTCATTTTCAGATGAAGTTTAATAAAAGCGAAAGATGTTTATAAACATTTCCTATTTATTCCTTATTATGCTGAATTCTAATTCATATTTGTTCCCAAATAACCATCTAAACAGTGTAATTGACATCAACCACAAGAACACATGTTATTTGAAAATAGAATTATGTCTTTAAAGGTGAATTCTGTATATATATTTTTTGTAAGTATTTGCATAAAAATATCTGCTGTACTTTGTTACAACTGCCCAAATCTTGTGTTCAATTCTTTTATTTTAAAATAATTTTGATTCTTTACAGATGTTGCAACAATAGAATACATATTGCCTGAAAAACTCATCTAGCCTTGCAAACAAAAATGCCTACAAATTTAACATATTAAATCATGGAATCATTTACTAGCAAAAAATATTCTCAAGAAATAATCAGATCTGCATTTTCAACTAGTTCAGTGTTAAACAAGCACTCAACAACTAACACTAAAGAGAAACTATATTCTTCCAAAGAGAGTGGATCCATTTTTGCAAGGAACTCAAATCTGAGCACCCATATGCAAACACACAAAAGAGAAAAACCATATTTCTGCGAAGTATGTGGATCTTCATTTGCATTTAAATCCAGTTTGCTACAACACATTCGAACACACACTGGAGAAAAACCTTATGCTTGTGAGGTATGTGGATCTTCTTTTTCACAAAAAAACAATTTGGTACGACATATTCAGACACACACTGGAGAAAAACCTTATTCTTGTGATGTTTGTGGATCTTCCTTTGCAAAAAAATCAGATTTAACAAATCATATGCGAATACACACAGGAGAGAAACCATATTCGTGTGAAGAGTGTGATTCTTCTTTTGCACTGAAATCACATTTGCTGAGTCACATGTGGAGACACACCAAAGTGAAACCATTTTCTTGCAACATGTGTGGCTCTTCTTTCGCACATAGAACAAGTTTAGTGCAACACATTCGAAAACACACTAGAGAAAAACCGTATTCTTGTAAAGTGTGCGAATCTTCATTTGTTCAGAAATCTCATTTAATTCGACATATGTTGACACACACAGGAGAAAAACCCTATTCTTGTGATATGTGTTGCTCTTCCTTTTCAGTAAAGTTTGATTTAGTGAATCATAAGCGAACACACACTGGAGAGAAGCCATATTCTTGTGAAGTGTGTGGCACTTCTTTTGCACAAAAATCCAATTTGATACGGCACAAACGTTCCCACACTGGTGAAAAACCATATTATTGTGAGGAATGTGGCTCTTCATTTGCACAGAAATCTCATTTGATACTGCACAAACGTTCACACACTGGAGAAAAACCATATCCCTGCAGTGTGTGTGGATATTCGTTTACAAGCAAATCAGATTTAGTTAAACATATACGTACACATACAGGAGAAAAACCATATTCTTGTGAAATGTGTGGCTCTTCTTTTACACATAAATCCCGTTTAATTCAACATTTTCAAACACACTTGTGAGAGAAATCTTATTCTGCTGTAGTGAGTCAGTCTTTCTTTTTATAAAAAAAACAGATTTGGACACATACTGGTGTAAAACCATTTACGTGATGTGTAAATCTCAAGAAAAAATTTTTGAATCATATGCAAACACACAAAGGAATGTATATTTAACACACACGCACACATATATATATTATTCCAACATTTTAAAAGACGAAATCCACATAAATTTTAACTGCAGAAAGTTAGTCCTAATTCATAGTAATGAACACTGGATTAAATATTCAGTTAATAATTCTATAAAAATAACTGTAGTTATATTCCTAATCTTAATTTGTCCCATAGAAACAATTTTATACAATTGTAAAAATCCTGACCAATGCCCTTTATCTAAAAAGTGCTTAAAAAAATCCCTTGTCTCTATGTATTCTATCTCATCATTAGAAAATCCAGGTGTTGCAGAAATTTATGTTGGGAATATAATGAACCAATTTAAAAAATGTTTTTACAATCATCTCTCATTCTTCAGTAATACTGACAAATGAAATATGACCTCTCTTTTTTAATATTTTGGAAGTTAAAAACAGAATAAAACATCTATAGTTAAATGGAAAATTCTCAAACTAAATAGAATCTCAAGATTGATGAAGAAACCATGTTTCCTCTGTCTGCAAGAGAAAATGAAAATCATACAGTACATGGAAAGTGACATATTTCTAAATCAGAGGCATGAAAGTACAGTAAATTGTAAACATTAAAGTATTAACCTTACAAGCCTGCTAATATTATTAAATGTTAGGCATGAAACTACAGCAGTTGTAAACATTTTCTATTATTAGCCTTACCACCTTGCTAAATCGTTCTAACGATAAACTCTTTCTTCTTATGTTATTTTATCTTTGATTTTATTTCAATTTGAGATCTATTCTTTCCTTTGCATATTTTATTGCATTTGATAATTACTGTTAGTATATTTAGCCATGAATTAACTTATTCTATTTATTATTTTTCTCTTGCTGTACTAATTGTTAGATTTTAATTTTCACATATATATATATATATATATATATATAGCGCATAACGATATTCTTGTAAAATGTCTGGATTTTTATTTTTACAAAATTCAATTTTAGTACTACATATACAAAACTACAAACTCCCTCGTGCAAGTTATGTTCAGGAAGAGCATCACTCCAACATATACTTAGTGGTTGTCCCAAGGCATTAAGTGATGGGAGATATCGCTGGCGCCATGATAAAATTTTAAAGAAACTAACTGAAATATTCAACACAGCCATCTGGAGTTCGAAATTTAACCCAAAGAAAGAGAAAATTCAGTTTGTAAGAGCGGGCGAAAAAAAAAACCATATGTCAGAGACCCACAAGATGTGTACTTTTCTCAGCTTCAGATTGGCAACTCATGGTAGACCTAGGATGCTGACTGAGGTTACCAGAACACATTCTAAGTACTTCCTTACGACCAGATATGGTCTTGTTTTCGAATTTAACAAAACAGATTATTCTGTGGGAACTAACAGTCCCATGGGAAGAAAACATGGAAGTTGCACACCAACACAAAATGAACAAATACCAAGAACTGGTGGCTGAGTGTAGAAGATGAGGATGGCAAGCAATATGCTACCCAATCGAAATTGGTGTGAGGGGTTTTGCTGGGAAATCTTTAAATTTGGCCTTCAATAAAATGGAAATTACAGGGTTAAAAAAGAGGAAAATGACTAAAACAATCCTCGATGCAACTCTGAGGTCATCCAGGTGGATTTGGATATACCGAAATAATACCTGGACGGGACAAAATAACGGTAGTGTCCGATAGACCAAAAAACCATGACGAGGAAATGAAACAATCTATATTAATGCCACCAAATGCGACGATTTTTTTTTTATCTATTCATATCAATCATATTTTATTCTTTTTTTTTTAATCCCAAATATTTCATTAATATCATTCGCTTTACTTTTGTATTTTGTTCCATTTTTTATCTATACATTTATCTTTACAATCCCCATAGTTTTTTTTTTTTTAATCAGAAATATTACACCAATATTATTCGTTTTTTTTATTCTAGTCATTTACATATCAACTGTATTCGGTACGATTTTCGATTTTTATTTTTTATTTTTTTTTTAATGCATATTTCTTCATCCCTATGGAATGGCATCTTCCACATCATAATTTATGTATTTATTTTAGTATATTTAATGAATTTTTTTTTTACTATCTAGTCATTTAGCTATTTTAACCATTCATCTCCACATTAATATCACGGAAATCAATTTATTTTAATTTATATATTTCCGGATATTTACTGGAACCACACTGGACATTCATTTATTTGTGGACGACCTTATTCAGGGAATTTTTTTTCTCTTCTCCTGTGCAACCAAAACATCTTGCATTCCAATAACATAGCAAAGAGAGATTAGGACACAGGCCAGGGCCTGATCAACCTTGGCTGGGTCAACTTGGGGAGAAGGTATGATGTTTTTAAAGGACCGAAACCGTCAATGAACCAGGGTAACATCACTGATGATGTGTCCTAACCGCATCTAAATGATGTATTTTTCAAATTCAAACACAGGAAAGAAACCATAATTTTGAAAAATGATGATTTGTATTTGCAAACAAGTCATTTTTATAGAGACATGCAGACACAAAGTAAACAGAAACCACATAGTTGAAAAGTTTGTTGTTGTTCCTGTTCAAAAAAGTTCACTTCAGTTGACACATATCTGAAGAATCAGAGGACAGCATAACTTTGCTAATTACGTTAATCTAATACATTTTTCTAGAGACATCAATGCTGATGTTCAAATATACATTGAGTCAGAGGGAAATACATTCTAGTCAAAAGCATAAAACTTCATTTACTACAAGACCAGATTGGAATTTACACATGCTAAGAAATCACTTAAATATGTCCTTGAGAAGCTAGAGTACTCATCTCCACTAATCGTTCCTGATTTTAATTGAAAAAGAAAGCCAAATAACTGGCTCTTTTCTTTTCAAATCCTTTCAGCTTCAAGGAAGGCAATAAAGCCAGTAAGACACAAGGGGTTACTGTGTGTAAATGAATACAAGAAAAAGAAAAACATCATGTAGGAGTTAGAACAATAAAAAAAACAGGAATTAAGAAGACAGATCATAATGATTGACAAATCTTGAATGGAAAGCAAGAAGCCAGAAAAGTGAAGTGCATGAGAAGAAAAAGTTAGAATAGAATTTGCTGTTACAGCTAGTCATTTCATTTGTAAAAGTATGTGACCTAACTGACAATCTAGTACTGTACTTGAATCTTTAAAGTAACATAGAAGAGAAAAGCTCATCAGAAAATTACCATGAAATATTTATAGAAAAGACACAAAGATGCTACATTATAGCAGCAGGAAAGTAAGTGAATCTGAGATGCCAGATCAGGACTGATAATAGTGCTGATGTTATGGATTTTATCCCAAGTCTAAATGCATGGCAGAAGCCCCAGACCAGTTGTGACAGCAACATTCAAGGTATGGACAAATGGTTGACTTATAAATATGAAGGCACCATTGTGATTTTTTCATTTCTCAGGGCTTTTATCAGTCATTCAGTTATGAATTTGAACACTATTGGCATGTGTTTTCATTGTATATAAAATGCTAAAGTCCACCTTCCTCTACTAAGCACCCATAGCTCAGAGGTAGAATCGCCAACTGATGTCAATTCCGTCGGGTTTCAATCCTGGCTAGAAGCAATTGGATGTCTAACTGTACTGATGAGCTGTGATACAGTGAAACAGATCTGTCTGTTGATGACTATATACAAAAGAATATATATATATATTTATAAGAAAAACAAATCATCTATAAAAAGCTAAAGTTTGAAATCTTCGTAGCATAATTGGCTGATCTTACTTACCTGAATATCTAAATGCTCTACATGTTAAATCTTCATCTTTTTTTTTTTTAATCACATCACCCCAAGCAAGGCAGCAAGGCCACTGGTGTGCAGGGAGCTACGTAAGAGTGAATAGATTGGAAAAGAGAAAACCGGAAACCACATCCTAAACAGGGAACAAGGGATGAGCCTCTACACCTGTTCAATAGACATGGGTGGAGTGTGAACCGGGCGATAGATAGATCTATCTACTCCAATTGAAAAAAAAAACAGAGTGAGAAGATTTGAAAAGAGAAAGCCGGAAACCACATCCTAACAGGGAACAAGGGATGAGCCTCTACACCTGTTCAATAGATGTGGGTGGAGTGTGAACCGGGCGATAGTTCAGTCTATCTACTCCAATTCAATGTTATCTTCTTTTGCTCAAACAGCTAATTCATTAATGGAATTTAAATCCAGTTTTCCTATGACTCTCCAGAAACTTTTTTAACTTCAAATTTAGTTAAACTATATTTTTGCTTCAGTATTTGTCTATACTTCTGAGATGAGGTCGTATTTACACGGTTTGGATTGTTATCTTCATTTTTACTGCTATTTATAAATGATGATAGATTTTCGTTCTTCCATTTTCTTGTACTCTGCTGAATATTTCATAGATTAATTTTTGAATAACTTCACCTGCTTATTTGTCTGTAGTCCTACAAATATGACATCTCTTTGGTGAAGTGGCAAATATTAATTAAATATCCTGATATGACATGGAGGACATGTTTTTTTGTTTCCTTGCAGAATACTTTTGTAAAGACATATACTTTTTTTTTTTTTAATCATCTCACCCAAGCAAGGCATTCCACTGCCACTATTGCGCATGGGGCTACATAGGGGAAGGTAAAGAGAAGGAGTGGTTAGACATAGGGAATGTCAGGAGGAAGGTAACAGATGAGTAAGGATACCGAGGATGAGGGTTGGGAAGAGTGCTTGATAGAATGGGAGCAGGTTAGTGTTAGGAGGTGTCTATTGACCTTAATATACACTAGAAATAACTCCTTTGAAAAATACTGTCAGACCTTTTTCTTTTTAGCCTCAAATGCTTATTATGTATCTACATATATTTTTATGTTACATGATCCTAGCAGCACAACTCTTCCTTGAAACATGTATTGAGCACTTTCTAATACAATTGTTTACTGGTTTGATTTCAATCTGATTTATAACTGTTCTCTCCCTCTCCATATATATATATATATATATATATATATATATGTATATGTTTTGTAGATGAGATGTCTGTTTAATGAAACAAAACAAAGTTTGACTTGATTCATTGCATATCTATACTGATGTGATGTATTTATTTATCCTCTAAGATGTTAGTTTTCATTCATTTATTTCTGTATATGTAATAAAAATGATAGTAGGATTTACCCTAATTGCAAAATTTCTAACAACATATTAACTGAATCATTTTTATTGTAATGCCTTATCTAATCTAAGGCATTAATGCCTTATCTAATCTAATGATGTGCGTTGTGGTGCAGTGGATATCGGCTCAGAACTAGAAATCGGGAAGCCGAATTCGAATTCCAGTTGAATTCATTGCATTTCACTTACGTGCAAATACCCTTGGGAGAGGTATTAATCTGTCTCTTCCTTCCAGTTATGTGTTAAATAACAGGACAGATTGGGTTCTATAGCCTTGACTAGCAACCAGTCTACTTCAGAAAGCAATGGCAACATACTGCGGGATAATCCTCTGCCCAGTCAGTCATGACTCTTTCGGGACATGATCACCCAAGCGTGTTTCACGTATAGCACTTAACTGACTATCTAATCTAAATCTATCTAAACTTATTGATAAATAGAACTTTGTGTGGGTGTGTGTGGCTGTTACCTATAGACTCCAAAATGGCTGAACTGATTCTCTTGAAAATTTACACAGTTGTACTATAAGCGTCTGCGAGTGTTCTTAGCTAGGTTTTGTGTCAAGGTACCCCCAATAAATATCGATAATTGAAAAAATCAGGTTATAGAAGGAGTGGTCCGATTTTAATCAAATTCGATACACTCATAGACAAAGATGTAAGAAACGATATTCAGAAGTTTCAAGGTTGCAGTTCTTACAATAGTACAGAAAATCAATAATATATATATATATATATATATATATATATATATATAAGGCAAGATGTTTGTGTGTGTGTCTGTTTATCTGCCTGTATGTCTGTATTTTTTTTCAGCCTTTTTATTTTAGTTTTTGCTTTGGGTTTGGCTCTATGTAGGTATAATTGTAGTTCTTAGTCTCAGCCATGATACCATTTACTCAGAGGACTTATTTAGGCCTACAAAATTCAGTTTATGACGAAAAAAACTCATTTGATATCGATACCAGTAAATCAAAATTTGACTTAAATCCATTCATTTTTCTTTCAGTCTACGGTTTAACTTTAATTGGAAACAACTATTGCTTTTTAGTCTTTCATGCCAACGTGTAAAGAGTCTGAGCTCCACGACCATGGATTAGTTTTGAAGCTTTCATTACACCCGAGCAACGCCGGGCTATACTGCTAGTTTAAAAATAAATTTGATTTCACCGTCTAAACTACTCAACCATATTGCTGCTAATTATTGCTTGGAATTAATTTTAATGCATCATAATTTATTAGAAATGATTTGTGATGATAACCTTATCATGCTGTTCTCTGTTGCAGTGTACAACAAGCATCAAGCAGCTTCACCTGTACTTCTTTTTTGATCTTTTATGAAGATACCAACCTGTGCCTGTCAAAGTGATTCTTTACTATTTTATCATCACCATCATCTCATTCACCAGGATGTAATTGATGCAAAAATTTGTGCTTTCTATTCTTCCTTCTTTGCCAACATGGTTCTGAATAGATTTGGTTCAATGTTGAACCCCAAATCTAATCTAGGTAGACAGTGTAATAGGAGTCTTCCATTTCACACTGCAGTGAAACAGCCTCTTATCAGTTTTCTCCATAGAGGGTTGTTCACCCAGTATAAGGCCCAAGAGCCACTCAAAGTAGTAGTTTGCTCTGTAGAGCTTTATTAGTTTAAGTCAGGAGAAGTGTTCATTGCTGGCTTGCTCGTCTACAATAGCAGGTTAGAAACAATAAAATTTGCCTACTACTACATTAGTCTCATGGTTTTATCTGATGGGTGATGATGTGGCCAAGGAGTTATTTTTAAGCCGCAGGAAATTGATTGAAAGATGCTACACCTTGAGGACTAAACCCGGTGTCTTTTCCAAGCTTTAACGGACAACAGAAAGTGGTTAAAAACATCTAAAATTTACCTTTTATTTTTCTTTGTAATGAAATCTGCAATGAATTCTCTCATGTAACATAGATAAGAAATGGTTTCTCTTTTGATTGATCAGAAAGAAAACACACAAAAAAAACAAAAACGCTTGACACAACTTTTACTTTTATAAAGACGTTTTTATTTAAAAAAAATATAGATAATTTTTCACTAATGTTTGCACTTTTACAAGCTAGAGTTACTGAAGGATATTGTTCAATGTGTGAGCAGTAAGAGTTAAAAGTTGTAGTTTATGAAGATATGTAGGAAATATAATGGTTAATCCTAGACTAAAACAGGTTAAGATTCTATTGGTTTGGTTGGCATTCTCTTTGGAGTGGATTACATGAGGTAGATTCTTGTGGCAAGAAGCTGTTTGACTGGAACTTAATACTCACTCCTGGAATATTTCTTCATATTGCTGTACTTATCCATAATGCATCACACTTCATTCTTTCACTCAATAAATGCTACCACATTACGTATTATTTTGCTTTTGAACTAGTGTATGTCATTTGAGTTGATTGTGTTACCACAGCCGTTGATTGTTATCACAGCAAAATTTTGACTGGATTTTTTTTACTAAATTTTGTCTTCTGTTGACTCAGAATACCTTCTTGACTTTTTTCCTCTTCCAATTTTGAATCATTTTTATTTATAAATTCATCTTCCTTGGTCTGAAATTGTTTCTTTTCAGTTTTCTAGTGTAACTTTTTAATTACACTCACCAAAAATTGCTTTTATTATTTCTGTTTTTTAAACATTTTTATGCTGTTTCGTTTTTAAGTGAAGCTTTTTGCTTTTTTTTTTTTTACATTAACTATAGGATACAATCCTATATCATCCAACAATTAACTAAAATTAAAAAATAAAAATGCACACACACAAAATCCGATCAAAATGACTGAAAACATTTTGGAAAATCCCAGACCAAGGCAAATTTTACAAGTCAGTGTGAAAAGTAAGATTTTGGATTCTGATTGGATAGTAAATTGCAAATTGATCTATGACCCCCAGTCAATTTTTCTTGACACCTAGAAAAAATGGGTATGTCATTTGATCCAGTCGTGACTAGATTCCACTATTTAACCACGCCTCTTGACCAGCCAAATGGTCAGCCAAATTGGAGCAGGAATTAGAGACAACAGGCAAAATAAATAAAATAAACTTCAAACCTACCCTGGACATATGAAGTGTTGTCATACATTCATTCTACCTCTCTTTCTAATTTTTCTTTCTTCGTTTTCTCTCACATGTTGGCAACAACAACAACAATACTTCAACTGACTCCTAAAAACTAAAGTCTGATAAATGCAACTTTCCTTCATTGCTTTACCTTCCTTTTCACTTTTTTGCTGACCACAAAAAGGAAGAGAACACAAACTTTATTAATAATCTTTTTAATTTTGCTACTATCAACTATAAGCCATGAATTTCTGTGGAACATTTAACTACTTACATTTTCTCTTTGAACATTTAACTCATACAAATTAACTACATGTATTTTTCATTTGAACATTTTCTTTTTACAAATATGTTAGTTCAAATATTTTAGTTCAGTAAATTCAATTTCACTTATTTTTTCAAATTAAACACCTTTATTCTTTCAATCTATTCTTTCAGCTTTCTGATATTTTAAATTGAGGGGGCTTCAGTTGTGTTTGGCATAAGGCCAACTTGACAAGCATAGCCGAAGCCCCCTACATGACTTTTTTGTTACTCTGATTTTCAGTACAAAAGTTCAGTCACCTGAAGAAAGTCGAAATGTACAATGGCCAAAACGTGAATATGACAGTAAAGATGAGGAAGGACAACAATGTATTGTAAATAATGTAAATATCTCGTCTCAGAAATATAGACAAATAAAGAGAAAAATATAGATCGGCCTTAAGAAAAAATACTTCTGAGAGAGAAAACAGTTTTTTTGAGACGTGAACTCCAAGCCACCTTCAAAAATGATAAAAAAAAAAATCAATATTTTTCAGTTGTGACTAGAGAGTGTAGCATCCTAAAATGTGAAAAATATCAAAGTTTTCTTTTAACTTAAAAGTTTTCACTTAAGTGAAGACTCCGTATTTATCCAAGTCTCCCTACAAAAAAGGTGTGATGTGGCAGAAGGTTGTTTTTTTTTACCGTGGGGCATTCCAACTGCGTACACTGGAGCAAAAATTGCACGAGGACCCTGCATTCATCATAAGCATTGTCGGGGTCTTGTCTGCTCTCTCAAGCTTGGTTATTAAAAAACCAAACTTGAGCAGTTTTAATGCTGGTTAAGTTATTTTTCTTCTACTGTGTGTTGCAATATGTGCTAATTTTGTTTGCAATAAATAATTGGGGTATTTCTTTAAAAGATAATTTTTACTGACAAGCAAAACTAAAAAAGGTAGCTTTTAGAAAAAAAAAACAGTATGTGCAGTATTTCAGATCAGGCTATGCAAATTTTTCTATGTCTGGAATAAAAAAAATATACCAAGATGGGTGAGTTAGAGGTGTCACTAAAATCCACCCCTGATTGTTGTGGTGAATGAAATGGTGATGTTCTAAGAGCAGCCTAGGTGTGGCACAAGAACGAAAGTATGGGAACGCACTGATCATCGCGAGTTGAATGAAATAAAATAAAAAACAACCGAAATTTGTATACCGAACCGAGTTACTTCCCTTCTCAAATGGAATTTGCCTTTTTTAAATTTTTTTTTATTTTCTAATTTTTTTTTTTCGTTTTCCAATTTTTTATACATGTGTGTGGGAGGTGGGGGTTACTTAAACCACGAAAAGCACGTGCGACACATTAAGCAATAGATTTTTTAAATACCAGTAGCCTAGAAAATTATAATTGCTTTCCTTGTGAACCCTAGATGAAAAGGTAAGTTGTCAAGAACGGAGGTTTACTTTCCACGAGTTTTTAAATTTAAAAAAAAAAATTATTAATCACAGTCGACAATTTCGCCAGAATTCTCTTAGACTTTGTGTTAAAAACGTATGAAAACAAGCTGTATTTTTTTTGTTTTTGTTTTTTACTCCTTAACTATTTGTTGTCTGTGAAGTGAATACGTTCACAATCACAATCACCGAAAAGAATGACTCGTTTGATTTTTTTTTTAGTTTGTGTGTGTTTTTTTTTAAACAACCGATCCACGACAAAAGACTTAAAAAAAACCCAAGTGGACAAAAACAAAAAACTCACCTTCTTAAGAGAACTGCATAAAATTCTAATCTCATAAAATAAAATAAAAAATAAAAAGTCTCATAAAAAGTAACATTGAAAACTCAGAGACACATCATCAGTAATAATGTGTGAAGTGTCACTATGTACTAACAAGAAAGGTTGATTTCTGTCGCGTATTACATGTATTTATGAGTTTTCAACATAAATTCATTTTTAAAACTCGGTCCATATTCTAACAAACGTTTCTGAACTGTGCTAAGATCACCTAATGTATGACTGTGAGTATCCCATTCCCATAAGAAACGACTTTATTCGAAGAAAACCATAGAAAAGATGCTTTTCAATGTTTGTAAAAATATAAACAAACAACGGAGATCGTATACGAAGATAATTTTTATGATGTCGAATGAAGGAAATTATGAAATTTTTTTTTTTTTTTCAGAGGTTTTTTTTCGTGTCTCGAATATATATAAAAAAAAAAGAGATGTTATTGAATTATTTATTATAAATGAGATTTCTGTTGTCTCAATTTGGCATTAAAAATTTGAATTAAAAGTTAAAAAGTCCCTTGAAATTTTTTTCAATGTTAAAAATAGATTTATTTTTTAATTTTAATTATGACCTTTTTTAATGTGAGGCTCGGATTTTGTCCCGTTACCTTAACTAACATGCAAAGCAATGCATTTTTTAGTTGTCTCCAACTTTTGCTTTTCTACAATGTTTTACTCAACTCGATCAAGCAAACAAATAAAAAAAATCGATGTCACTGAATGACACTATTGATTTGTAAATAAAAGTTACATCTCAATTTAAAAAATGAAAAAACTTGAAATTCTAATTGTTATAATTGCATAGCTCTCTCTTTAAAAACTGGTAAAATTTTGGTTACCTGCCAATAGGAAAAAAAAAGGTATTTTTATCAAAATTTTGAACAGGATTAAAAAATTTAAAAACAAAAATACTTTGTTTCCTAACAAACATTTCGAGAGAAAAACTTAGTTTTTATTAAATTGAAAGTGTTTTTTTTTCATAAGTGAAGGTACCTCCAAAAATCGCTGAAAAAAAAACAGCATATGAGGAAATAGGCCCTAAACTAAATAAAAATAAAGTTTTATCGGCAAAATGTTTGCTTTTAAAGAGGCTATCGAAGTATTTTTTATTTCTAAAAAGTTTTCAATTCTTTCTAACGCGTTCGAAATTTTGGTAGCAAATATTGTTTTTTGTTTGTCCTTCGTGGCGTAATTTTTACAAGGGTTTCTTTATTATTACAACAAACGTAATAATACGCAAGGCACTTTTTGCTGGTGAAAAATACATTCATTTGGAAATTCTTGCAAAAATCAAATGATAGTCGGATTTTGATGAAAATTTCAGGACTTATTCATAAATGACTGAAATCATTTTTAGGTAATTATTTTTAGAAAATCTACGTAATTTTTTTATGTTACCCCCCCCCCCCACACACACGCACACCAATTTCCGAAAATGTCAAGAAATTCGGTATCGTTTCCCCATAAACCTAATATCAATTAATTTCAAGAGTCCTTGGGGAATGCTATCTGTTCTTCTTCAAAATTAGCTCATTTTTAGAAAATCTGCCCTGATTTGTGAAAATAAAAAAGGAATGCCAGTTTTTATTTAGATAAACTTTTAATTGCTTTTAAACAATATAAATTAAGGATATCAGAGTCTGAAAAGAAAAAAAATTAATGAATAATAAATTTTTACAAGAATTGTTTGCATTTTTGTTATTTCTTTTATTATAATAATTTTCAAAAACATTTTTTTTAAAATTTCCTCCTTCATTGTTAATGCTAGGGTGTTAAATTAATACATGAAGACTACATTTACTAATCAAAAATTGAAAAGCTTAATACAAGTAATTTAATCAATGGGTTTTTAAAATAATTAAAACATTTTAATTGTGTGCATGCTGATTACCCATATTTTCTTCTTACATGTGGCCGTACATGATATTAAAAGGTCATGTGTTTCAAAAGTTGCGCTCCATACATGAAAAAAAAAAAAAAATATAAACATTTTCAGAGAAGATCATTAGCATCGAAAAAATTGTAATGTGAACTCTAGTAAAAAATGTTTTACTGACACATTAGATTTATAAGACCTCAAGGACACATAGCCCATTGGATATAGACTGTGGTTAGTGAGAGTGACTTGACCCAAAGAGGTGAGCTCAATACCAGGCTACAGTGGTGAACAAATAACTTAAGTGAAAGGAAGATAAATAAAGGGTTTGGTTTTAAATTCCTAGAACCTGAAGATGTATAATGGCCAAAATGTAAAGATGAGGACAGTAGTCTGAACACTACATCTCTGGGCCGGAACTGGAACTGTTGGTGGCAGCAACAGTGGCAATAACTTGAACTTACTTCATCTGTGTGTGGCGCTGGAACTGTCTTTGGCCCCTTGGGACTCTTGTATTCATGCATATCTCTTTTTACTGGTGTGGTGAAGACGCATAAGGGGTGTTATGCAAATATCCTAACTTTCAACCAGTCTCTGTTTCTCACATCCATTCATGGACTGTTCTCCCCCTTTCCTCTCAGGGAAATTCTAATTAGTCATTTTCCCCGTAATTAATAATTGTTCTCTTACTTCTCTCAACAAGTCAACTTAACCTTTGCTCTAAACCGAATTCCTATCCAGAGAAATATGAATAAAAATCTTTTCCTTAGTCACCCTGTTTACAATCTTCAGTAACGTGAACCTGACATTCTGACCTCATCGCCCAGTTCACACTCCACCCATGTGTATTGAACTGGTTAAGAGGCTCATCCCTTGTTCCCTGTTTAGGATGTGGTTTCCGGTTTTCTCTTTTCCAATCTTTTCACTTTCATGTAGCCCCCTGCACATCAGTGGCATTACTGCCTTGCTTGGGGTGATATAATTAAAAAAAAATACTGTAGGTGTGAATCTATTTGCTTTTGCAGGTGTGTATCAGTTTGTATTGTATTTGGGAACAAAGAAAATAAAATTTTCTCTTCAATTGTTTTATTGCACTGATTTAAACATGGTGGTTTTGACATTTGATTATTGATTATATCAACCATATTTTGCCAGAGATTTAGGAAAATAAAAAAATAAAAATTTTTTCTTCAGTTGTTCTATCTGCCACAGATCACAGTCCTGTGGTACATTTCTCAACACGGTCAATTGTCATATGACCTCTGTTCATGTCAGCTATTCTTTATCAAATTTTTAGTGTTGAAAATTTGAGTCTAAAAAAATAAAAAATTCCCTAATCACTTTTCGTCTAGGCATTGTTTAGTAATGTCACCTTTCTTTTCAACAAGGTGGGTTTAACACCTGACCTCTCAGCTGTGTCTCGCCGGATAACAACAATCATATGATATGATTACATTCCATTCCTGTTTTAACCAATTTACAATCTTGGGAAAGTGAATCTCTTTCTAAAAAAAAAAAAAAAAACATTACTTTTTTTTTCTCTGTTCATGCCAGCTATTTTTTCCTAGGTAAAAATAATCATAATTGCAATCTTTATCTTATTCCTATTTTTAGCCAATTTGCAATCTTGGGAAAGCCAATCTCTTTCCAATAAAAAAACATTGCTCCCTTTTTAACCCTTTCTTGTCAGAATAAAATAAATGATTTTTAGTTAAAACTTTTTCATCCGTAATAATTAAAAAAAAATAATCAGCTCTTCCGTCCATATGACATGTTAACTATTGTTATAAATTATGTATATCTTATAATTCTATTTATTAGCATATAGAAATGTCTGCTGTACTGAAAATACGATAATATTGTCTTATATACATACTTATGAATATTAATTGGTATATTGTGAGTGGGGGTTATATTGCTGTCTAGCAGTTCACCACTAGCTGTGGGTATCTACTTCACGCATTTAGCAAGTATTGTATTTTGTTGATAATATAAAGTTTACTATTTCATTTTCCAGTCTCTATTTTGGTTATTTCTCATTTTGTAACCTTTTAGGTTACAACGTACTGTCCATTTCTTACAAACTATTTTGATTTTTTCACAGATGTTCCGAAAATAAAAGAAAAATTGTCAGTGTGTCCTGCAAAAATTATGCTCCAGCCAAAGGAAACATACATTTTTAAAAATTTTTGCATTTGAATTAATATTTGAAAATGTTGAAAATTTTACTGGTAAAAATATTTCCAAGCAAACACATATTTTCATCTAGTTCAGTGATAGAAAAGCACTCATCAATTAATGCTAAAGAGAAGTCATATTCTTGTGAAAAGTGTAGAAAAACAGGTATGAGCAATAACAAGCAAACACAGACAGAAGAGAAACCATATTCTTGTGATGTATGTGGATCTTCTTTTCCATTTAAATCAATTTTCCAAAAGCACATTCGAAAACACACAGGAGAGAAACCCTATTCTTGTAAAATATGTGGATCATCATTTGCACAAAAATATACTTTGTTAGAACACATTCGAACACACACTGGGGAGAAACCTTTTGATTGTGAAGTGTGTGGCTCTTCATTTTCACAGAAAACTAATCTGGAGCAACATATTAGAACTCACACTGGAGAGAAACCTTATTCTTGTGAAAAGTGTAAAGTTTCTTACTCTGGCATGTCAGCTTTGAGAAAACATATACAAACACACACAGGAGAGAAACCATTTTCTTGTGAAGTTTGTGGGTCTTCATTTTCATGGAAATCTTATTTGGTTCAGCATATGAAAACACACACTGGAGAGAAACCATATTGTTGTGAAGTGTGTAAATCTTCCTTTGCAAGAAAGGCTCATTTAGTGGATCATATGCGAACACACACAGGAGAAAAACCATATTCTTGCAAAGTGTGTGACTCTTCATTTTCACAAAAAACTGCCTTGGTGAAGCACATTCAAACACATTCTAGAAAGAAACAACATTTTTGTGAAGTATGTGGCGCTTCATTTGTGTATAAATCTCATTTGAGGCAACATTTTCAAATACATGTTGCAGAAAAACCTTATTCTTGTGAAGTGTGTGGTTCTTCTTTTACATGCAAAAGAAGCTTGGGGCAACATTTTCGAATACACACAAAAGAGAAACCAAATTCCTGAAAGGAATACCCATCTGATGTAAATATACTCATTAAGGAAACCTTACTCTTGCAAAAAGTAGGATTATTCATATTTTTGAGAAATGTTATTTTAGTGAAACATGTGAACACTCATAAGTGAAAACACACTGGAAAGAAACCATATTCTTGCAAAATGTGTGGCTCTTTTTACAAGATTTTTTTAAAATCATTTCACCCCAAATAAGGCAACAAGCCACTAAAACACAAGGCATTTGCTAAGTGTGACAGCTCATGAGAAAAATATAAAATGTGAGAGAACAATAAAAGAATATAAAATTATTAAGATGGAAGACAACAACATTGCATTTAAATTTTTGAAGATCAAAGTTGATTGGAAAGGAAAAAGTTGGAAAAGAGTTCTATGAGCAAAAAATATGAGAGAAAAAACTTTTAGCTTAGAATTAATATTTATATCTAGCCATTTCAACTCTATAAGGATTCAATGTTTTGCCAATCCAGATCTGCACTTAAATTTCTAAAATCTAGGTACCATAAAGGAAAGTTCATAACAATTAGCTTACCTTGGTTTTCTATAAGTATTTCTATACTATTTTATGACAGTGGGAAAGTGCTTGTAGCTGAAATGCCAGTTCAGAACAAATAACATTGCCAATTCTTCTTTTGGCATTTATTAAAAATCTTTCAATACATATCAGAAGCACCATACTAGATGTGACAGCAATATTCATTGCATTGAGGAATGATAAACTTATAAATGTATAAGATAGACACTTTTTCTTGATAAGGTTTATCACAACACAACTTTCCAAGCAGCAGATCTAGCAATTGATTCAATATAATCTTTCCATTTCATGTCAACAGAGGACATTAAAAATCATAATTTATATACATATATTCACTCCTGTCATGCTCAGGGGTGATAACATGTGAGAAAACAGCTAATAATCATCTCAAATATTTTGCCTTAATTTTTGACAGCAGGGGTACACTCATTAGATTATAATATGTAATATTTTGCAAATTTTTGATAATATAGTTCAGTTGTTTTGAACTGTTTTGATTGTCACACAAATTCTTATCTAAAACCTTGTCATAATAATCATAATTATGTTTTCTGTTCATAAATATGCTTTAGACTATCACATGTAAGTTAAGTTTTGGATTGTCTGAAAAAACAAGAATATTTTTTATATATCTTAATAATATCAGCAGATGTAAAGTTTTGTACTCTTAATTTAAACAAAATTATACAAAACCAGAAACATCTTTGATTTTTGTGATTATTTTTTAGCACTTTTGGATTATTTTCTTAAATAATGTTAACTATATATATATATATATATATATATTCCTTTGCACTAAACATATATTATGCTCTCATTACGATTGAGCTGTCTGGAGAAGAAAATTTTAAAAACAGTTTCCACTTCTGCTATATGCGTGACTCTTCAGAAATGAACTGAGTTCTTTCGGTGACTGGCATGTGTATACACAGCTTATACACAACATGTTAAAATTTCCCTTCTCTGATTCCATGCATCGATGACTTAGGGAGTAGTGACTCCGACTGACACCAAATCGGTTGAATTTCGATCCCGACCAGAAGCAAGTGGATGCATCTAGCCACACTGATGAGCTGTGATACAGTGAAACAGGCTTGTATGTGGATGACTAATATATATATATATATATATATAGGTTTAGTGCAAAGTATTTGTCACTTTAACTAAGCAGGTTCATGCCAACTTCTACGTTTTGTGAGAGCACCATTATAATGCATTCACACATTGGGGTTGGTTTTCTTGCAAGAAATATGTGCTCATACTTTCATCTATAGTTGTTCACTTTTTATTCAAACTTAAAAATTAGATTGATCTTTATTTAATTTTATTTTTGTATATATTTGCATATATGTTATACATAAATATAAAGGAATGAAAACAAAAGAAAAACTTTTCTTTACCAATGTGTTTTATTTTCTGATGGACTTTATCAAGGCAAATATCAGGAATTTATTTTGTATTTATAAAAGTAAAAATATCTTTTCAAAAGTTTAAAAAGTTTTAAATTTAAGAATGCTCAAAATTTTTTCAGACTGTATATTCTGTGAACAAAGAAATTCTAGCAGGAATAAAAAGTGCTTCCTTTTTTCTTCTCCTGGAATAAAGATCATTTTTAAACTGTCGTCTACCCAAACTCAAGAGCCACTCAAGGTAGATGGTTATTGAATAAGGTTGTTTTAATTACGTTATATATGTATAAAGAAAATTACTGTGTGTGTGTGTTTGTAAAAATTCAAATAAAAATATATCTGTAAAAGACAATATAAATAAAACCAAGAAGAAAACTTTTCTTTACTAATGAGTTTCATCCTCTGATGGACTTTATCAAGGCAAATGTAAGGATTTTATTTTGCAACATATATTTATAAACTGAAGTAAAAGCATTGTTTTTAAATTAAGAAATCTGTTATACATTTTTTTTTCAGAAATATCATTTTTAGTAAAACATGGGAACATAGGTGAAAGCATGCTGAAAAGAAACCATATTTTTGCAAAATGTGGTGTCCTTTTTAACAGGAATTTGTTTTAATCATTTCACTCCAAGTAAAGCAATAAAGCCACTAAGATGCAAGAGTATGAAAGAATATAAAAAACATTATGAATGTGAGAGAAGAATAAAAGATCAGAAATTAATAAGACAAGTTAATGATTGATATTATATTTAAAATTTTGAAGATCAAAGTTGACTGGAATGCAAAAAGCTGGCAAAAAGTTCCACAAGTGAGAAGTGCAAAACAAGAAACTGTTAGCATAGAACTTAAGCTTACATCTAACAAATTCAACTATAAAAGGATGAAACCTTGTTGCCATTTTAGTACTGCTTTTCTGGTACAGATAACATTCAGGGAGTTTTTATCTGAACACTTGATCTATCGGGGTAGATTGATTTTTTATGCCTGTTTATGTGTAGGGATAACTTTCACTTATAACTTGGTTAAAGCTTGTACTGTTTTTACTTTGTACAACCTGCACAATGATTGAATTCTAAATTACTATGCTACCAAATTCAAGAAACAGCACTTTAATCTTTTCAGATAATGTTTTAAAATAATGCAAATAATGGTTGACATGTCAAATGAACTAATCTAACCCAACTCAATCCTGTGCTGGTAGTCTCTGACATCTGGGTAAATATTGTTTTAATTTCAATTTTAAATGAATTCATTTACACAAGTAATAGTTAAGGTAACACAAAGGTTGTTAATTATTTGATTTATAGACAATAAACATACAAAGAAAAAGGGTTGGTTGCAAACTATAATTGAGTTTGCCATGGCCCAACTTATCTTAAAAGGAAGAACCCACTTGATTCACTGCTGGTAGTTTTTTATTGACCAAAATAGTTCCAAACCAATCTACCTGTCTTTACTGGAGAGAGTCAAGCAGAGCCATCTTAACACGTGTGCCTGATAAGCACTTGCACGTGAGCTTCATGAGCATAGGGGTCCTATGCTAATTTGTGTATATTAAGTGACTTGTATTACAGAAGCCTCCTTTTTTAAGAAATACTAAAAGTTAAAATTACTATAACAAGCCAACCATATTGTGATTAGTAAAAATATATATCATAATAGAAAGATCCATTTCATTTGAGTTGGTTCTCAAATAAAAAAAGAAAGTGGGGAAAATGTCACTTTTTGGATTAGAAGACACTGTAAATTGCATGGACTTTCTTCATAGAGACTCTCCACCTACTGAAATGGAAGGGCTGGTTTCTCTCACCAGATCAGTTCACTTGCAATTTTGCTATCATGGAAAAGATCAAAGAACTGACCCTGACTCCCAACAATCAATCTTCATACAGTCCTGCCACTGACTTGTCAGTAAAAACCTCATTTCTATCTTATCATACTTATGACAAAGACTTCTGTTAACTTTCTAGTGGAGAAAATATTATCTTTTATTTTGTTCCTCTGGTTTGATTTAATTCAATTTCCTTTAAACTGAATCAATATTGATTTGAAGGTTTAATTCTAATATATGGTAAATTTTTTTTTTAATTCCCGTCGCTGTTCCCCTTCAAACTTATCCAAAATAGCATTATTCCCGTGCAAATGTATATGCTGAACTGAAATCAAGTGTCAATTAGTGAAGAAACTAACTTTTTTTTATCGAAATGTTCATAAAAAAATGAACTATATCTTGTACTATTTCTCCCATAACTTTCATGAAGTCATGTAATTAACTGCAGAATGACGGACTACGTAAGGGAACGAAATTGGTGGCCTGTTTACATCTGCCTGTTTACTTCCGGTTAGGGAATTAATGTGCTTGTTGTTTTCGGTACACAAATTCAGCAGAAGGTTGCGTGTTTTTTAAAAAAAGCGCATTACTTTCCTAACCAGATGTAAACAGGCCCCCAATTTCGTTCCCTTGCACAGTTCGCCATTCTGCAGTCAATTACATGACTTCATGAGAGTTACGGGAGAGAAGAAGGGCAAGATATAGTTCGTTTTTCAAATGGATATTTAGATAAAAAAAAGGTAAGTTTTTTCGATAAATAACACTTGATTTGAGTTCAACATATACTTTTGCACAGATATAATGCTACTTTGGATAAATTTGAAGGAGATTAGCAACGGGAATTAAAATGAAATTTTACCTAATATATTTATTTTATATTTTTACTTTTGTAAATAAATTATTTTTATTGTTATAAATATCTAGCATTGATAGTATTTCTTTATTTTCTTTTTTTTTGCAACCATGACAAAATGGGAGCTCATCTTAAATTTTGATGTTCATTTCAAAACAACAGCAGCAATTCAGCTCTGTTAACTAAAACAAATAATTTTCCTATTTAATGTTCATTTCACAACAAATACAGTAATTCATATTTCTTTCTAGATATTTTTTTAATAAAACAGACTTTGTATTTGTGTTTAAAAATGTCATTTTCTCCTGAATTTCTTTCTTCATCCAAATTGGATAAAGAATTTCACTTAGTGAAAAATCAGAGTTATTAAAACTATATATTTTGATTTAAACATTAACGTAAATATGAAAAAAGCAGAAGTAATATTAGACCTACTGTAGTACTATTAATAGCAATGACAGGATTACTGGATATACAGTGACTCGCGTAAGTATTGGATACATATTTTTTCTGTTATAACTCTAGTTTATGTTCGCCATTTTGCCTGATATTTAGTAAGTAATATCTCATAAAGTTGTTTTAGTTGTATGTAGAAGGAAAATTAAAAACTCATGGTTGAATCCATTTTTTTTATCAAAGTTTAAAATTACCCTATGCAAAAGTATTGGATACATGACACGTTTGTCAAATTTTCAATTGAAACTTTGTATTTTAAAAGACTTTAAATATTCAAATTTTTGATAGTATTGGAATGTTATCTCTGACCAATCAGAGAAGCACACAATTGCTTACAAGATAGTGCTACTAATCATCTGACTCTTTGATGTGCATTCTTCAATTCAAGGATTAAAAATGGCAAAAACTAAAGAATTATCCAGAGATATGTGTGATAGAATCATTGAACGTCACAAAGAAGGACAAGGTTACCAAAAAATTGGCAAAGAAATGAATCTAGCACTAAGTACAGTAGGAAATATCATCAGAAAGTATAAGAAGTATGATAACGGTACAGCAAACCTTCCAATAAATGGAAGACCGAGAAAAATAAATGAAAGAACTTCAAGATGGATCAGCAGAAATGTGCAAAAAAACCCTTCATTACTCGTTCTGAAATTAAAACTGATCTTGAGGCTGCTGGAGTTAAGTAAGTAAGGATACCATTAGCAGAGTTCTATAACGTACAGGCTTTCATTCAAGATCACCAAGAAAAGTGCCTTTACTGAAAACCAAACATGTCAAAGACTGATTAACGATTGTTGAAACTTATGAAATGATAGGTATGCAGTTTTGTTAAAAGTAATCTGGTAGGATGAAATGAAAGTTGAACTATTCGGAAGGAACACAGCAACAAGTGTTTGGCGAAAAAATGGCACTGCCTTCAACAAGCACAATACCGTCCCCACAGTTAAGTTTGGGGGTGGTTCCATTATGATATGGGGATGCTTTTCATCCAAGGGCATTGGTGAGTTACAAGTTATCCATAGTAGAATGAATGGTAGAGGGAGATTCTAGAGAAGAACCTTCAGAAATCTTCAACTTCTTTAAGACATGGTCAGAATTTTGTGCTTCATCATGACAATGATCCCAAACATACCACAAAACTTACAAAGGAATGGTTTGAAAATAATGGTATTAGTACTCTCAATTGGCCAAGACAGTCTCCTGACTTGAATCCAATTGATAATTTGTGGAATTCTTTGAAAGTTAAAGTTCATAAGCGGAATACACAAAATATCATCAAATAGAGGAATTATGCAAGGAAGAATGGGGTAAAGTAACAGTGTATAAGTGTGGTAAACTTGTGGCCAACTTTAGAAAGCAACTGGAAGCAGTGAAACAAAACAGGCTACGTAACAAAATATTAAATTGATGTATCCAATACTTTTGCATAGGGTAATTTTGAACTTTGATAAAAAAATATATTCAACCATGAGTTTTTAATTTTCCTTCCATATACAACTAAAGCAACTTCACGAGATATTACTTACCAAATATCAGACAAAATGGCAAAAATAAATGAGTTATAACAGAAAATAACATATATCCAATACTTATGCGTGTCACTGTATTTATACATTGTATATGAATCCAGAAATAGGGCTATGCATAGATTATTAGTGATAGAATCTGTTATGGTGAAACACACCTATTCTATAGTGAATAGACTCTCCTACGTAATTTAAGTAGGAGTAGTAAGAGGAACAGGGGTCAGTGAATGTTGGACGATAGTAGTTGACAGTCGAATATGAAAGTAGTCAGCAACCTGGCAAGATTACACTGCATAATACATATTATATCAAGTTCCTAACGTTTTGTATGCCAAACCCATTAGGACTGACTTTAGCACAAATACTAGCCCCCCCCCCCACTGTCAAAACAACTCCACAACAGAATCTGAGATTAAATTGCAACTTTGAACATTTGTACAGAAAGCATGCTGTGGTTATTTAAGATTATGAATTTATGTTGCAGTATTAATTACCAGGTATTTAGAACTTGTGAATATATGAATTAATAAACCTTTTAATTGTGCAAATTGATAAAAGTGATGAATGTAGTCTTGTAGACTTATACATTCATTCATTAGTGTTGTTTTATGAAAAGCTAATGTAAATAGCTTATGGTCAGTGAACAAGGTTGACATGTCTACCTTCAATTAGGGATTTGAATTGAAGCAATACCCAGTAAAATGTTATTAACTCCCAGTCAAATGTGGACCATTTTCTTTGGTTTTCAAATTTTCTTAGAGAAAAATCTTATCAGAACAGGTTTATTGTCAATCATCTGATGTAATGCTGTACCTACAGCATAGTTGGAACTATCAGACACCAGATGATAATGAGTTACATCTGAGTCTGTGTAAGGAAGTACAATAAAATTATTTTAAAAGTTCACATTTGAAAATGGCATTGAGCTTTTCATTTTTCAGTTCTTCAAAAATGTCATTTAATTTAAAAAACTCTTATTATTACAAGTAATTTAAAAACAAAAAAATATCAAGTGTAGCTCTCTCTTCAGTATAATCTGAAACAAAGTAATGTTTTATTAAATTATTCAAGCACCAATTCTAAAAAAGAATTATTTTTGAGTTTTATGGAATTTATTTTTTGTAAGTTGCAGGACAAATTTTCCATATGTTCACACTTGATATTGCATAATTTTGCTACTGAAATAATATCTACAAGGATTTTACTTTTTATAACTGTAAAAAAATTTGACAAATACCCCTACCAAAATATATTTAAAAAATAGATAAAACCCTCCAAAAAATACTTCTCCAAATTTTAATAAAATAACTAATTCAATATACAATTCATTTTAGGCAGAAAATTTTCCCATAGTAGGTTGCCATCTCTTTCTGTGGTAGACTGGTTGCCAACCAAAGCTATAGAACCTTAATCTGTCCAATTAAACCCATAGCTAGCGAGAGAAGAGATTGATTAATATCTTTCTCAAGAGTATCTGTGCATAACTGAACGCAACAAATTAAAGTGAAATTTGAACTTGGCTCTCCAATTTCTTGTTCCAAGCCTATACCCACAAATGCACATCCTTGCTGACCATTACACTACTCTATATCTCTATATATACTTAAAACAAGTCAATAAGCACTGTATATTTATCTACTAACATATTATCAGGTAATTGTTTTATCATTCTTAAATGCATCATTTAATGATAAAAACTGGGTATTAACTAAAGTGAGGCTTTTCTGTTTCTATCCTCCATAAATTAACATCACTTGAAGAGTACAATTGATCAAGATGTTGTTTGAAAATGTAATTATGTTTTGGGGAGATGGATACTGTATTTCTACTAGTATTTGAATATTTAAAACAAATCTCTGCTGTACAGAAAGTAAAATATCATCCAATTTTTATATTGTAAAGTATTTTTGTTTTCTTCACAGATATTCTAATAATAAAAAGAATTATTGCCACTGGACTCTGCAAAAACAATTCTTCATCCTATTAAAGACATTTAAAAAAAAATGATTCCAAGCAATTAGAAGATCTACATTTTCAACTAGTTCAGTATAAGAAAAGCACTCTTCAACTGACTGAAGCCATATTCTTGCAAAATGTTTGGATCCACTTTTTCAAGGAATTCATATATGTGCAATCACATTTGAACACACACTGGAGAGAAACCATATTCTTGTGAAGTATACAGATCTGTATTTGCACATAATTTTAATTTGCTACAACATATTCAAACACACACTAGAGAGAAACCTTTTTCTTGTGAAGAATGTTCATTTTCTTTTTCCCAAAAGTCATCTTTGATGAAACATATACAAATACACACAGGAGAAAAACCATATTCTTATGAAGTGTGCAGCTGTTTGTTTTCACACAAAACTACATTGGTGCAACACATCTGAACATACACTAAAGAGAAATCATATTCTTGTGAAGTATGTGGATCTTCATTTGCACAGAAATCCCATTTAATGAGACACATGGACTCAAACTGGAGAGAAACCACATTTTTGTGATGCGTGTGGATCTTCCTTATCAAAAATGTCAAATTTACAGAATCATATCTGAACACACACTGGAGAGATAAACTATATTCTTGTGAAGGGTGTAGTTTTTCATTCTCACAGAAAACAAATTTGGTGAGACACATTCGAATGCACACCAGAGAAAAATTATATTCTTGTGAAATATGTAGATCTTTATTTACACAGAAATTCAGTATGTAGCAACATATTCAAACACACACTAGAGAGAAACCTTATTCTTGCGAAAAGTGTAAACATTCTTTTTCCCAAAAGTCATCTTTAATAAAACATATTCAAAAACACACAGGAGAGAAACCATATTTTTGTGGAGTATGCGGCTGTTTTTTTTTTTTTTGTTGTTTTTGTTCTTTTTTCACAGAAAACAACATTAGTGCAACATATTTGTACACACACCAGAGAGAAACCATATTCTTGTAAAGTTGATGGGACACATACAGACACACTGGAGAGGAACCATATTCTTGTGGTGTGTTGTGTGGATTTTCTTTTTCAAGAAAGTCAAATTTAGTGAATCATATGCAAACACATGCTGGGGAGAAACCATGTTCTTGTGAAGAGTGTAACTCTTCATTCTCACAAAAATAAATTGTTGAAACACATTCAAACACACACTAGGAAAAAACAAAATTTTTGTGAAGTATGTGGATCTACATTTGCATAGAAATCCAATTGTATACAACACATTTGAACACACGGAAGAGGGAAATCTTATTCTTGTGAAGTGTTTGATTCTTCTTTTTCACAACAAATAAATTTGGTGCAGTACACATTGATACAGACTGGAACGAATTTATATTTTTGTAAAGTTTGTGAATCTTCATTTTTACAAAAATCAGCTTTAATAGTGCATATATGAATCTACTCAGAAAAAAAAAATTTTGAACAGAGTGGATTATTTTCCAGTAAGTCAATATTTTAGAGGTATATATGGATATGTAGTGAGCAGAAATCATATTCTTTTATAAAGTGTTCTTTTTCACAAAACTTCACTTCACTGGCACATTTGCAACGACACCCAGGAGAGCAGCCGTAATTTTGCTAAATATGTTAATCTAATATTTTGTCATCTCTTTGGATACATAAATAAATATTCGATAAATGGGGAAATATATTCTATTCAAAGATATAAATCTTCATTACAAGACCATGTTAGAATTTGCTATTAATTAAAAGAGAACATTAAAGAAATTGTTGCGTGCTTGTTTCTGCATGTATTATAATGCGTAGGTTATGTTCATGATTTCTACTGACTGACTTATTAGTTCCTGTAAACACATACACACATAAATTGTTAAATATAACAGTCACTTAATGTCTAGTATATTTAATCATGAGTAACAAATTAATTACTCCCTACCTCCCAAGTAAATATTGTATTAACTCCACAAATGAATTTATATAAATTATTAATTTTCTAAAAACAACAAAATAATTGCATATTTGGATGTACAAAATTTATTTACTAATGTACCCATCTACGATATGATTGACATCGTTATCTGTGATGTATACAATCATACTTCTCTCCAATCCATCAATATTAAACCCACTATTTTAAAAAAAACTATTAGTAGCATGCATCACTCAAATACCTTTTTATGACCTTTTCATGACCACCAAGGTAATATTAATATTTATACTCAAATGAATGGTATTGCAATGGGATCTCCTTTATGTCCCCTTTTTCTAATTATTGTATAGCACATTTAGAAAATAAAATACTTAATGACACTATTAAACCTCCTATATATGTAATATATATAAATGATATTTTGTTTTAGCTAAAACTGACACGACTTAAAAACAAATTTGAAAGTCACTCCTTCCTTAAATTTACATTAGAATTTAATAATACTTCATGCATCATGGAATTCCATTCTGTATTGTATTTATTGATTCCAGCACATAAATTTACTACTTCTCTGTAACATTAACTCGTGTCTTTATTGATATAATAGTGAATGTCCCCAACAATATAATTTAGCAGTTATAAAATATTAATGCAATGCACACAAATGATATCTTCTTCCAAAACAATCTTCTATAAAGAATTGCTTAACATTAAAAAAACACTTGTTAATAATGGATTTTCTAATTCCATCATCAATCAACAAATTAAAATGTATCTCAATAAACAATAATACCTCTAACAAAATTGATAATATTAATAATAATAAGTCAAAATAAACATCACGCTATTAACTTATACTATGTAACCAAATAATTACAAACACAATGAAAGAACACTCAAAAATATATTAAGTAGAAATGTTAAGCCCATTAATAAACAAATTAAGCTCATCATATATTATAAAAGATTTCTGCTGCCAGTAAGAGAGATGCGCCCCAAAATCCATGGAAGGTGTCAGATAAGTGCCCTGTGTTATAACAAGCATTTGCTTGCAAAGAAAAGAAACAAAAAAGGATTCAAATTTCAACATGTATAGATAAAAAATTAGAATATGTACATAATTGTTTCAAAAGTGGTAAAAATTGTTCATATGGAGTTGCATAGTTGCTGTTGTTAAGGAAAGTAATTAGGTATAAGGGTGTTGTTAGTAGGGCCAAGAGTTAACCAATTTCTTTGGTGGGGTGGCTGAAGTCACAGAGGTCAGAAAATAGCTCTGGCAATCATGTATCGATTTTATTTGGGGGGGGCATGGACTAACTTGTGTTTTTTCTCACAGATATCCATGACATTTGTCTCTTCAATGAAACCCCTAAATCTTTCCTCACCAAATTCAAATCTTCCTTTCAAAAAAATTTCTCTCTGAGGATTTGTGACATAACTGAATATATTATTGTAATATCCTCTCAGATAACACAAAGGAAATTATTTTATAACAATACTGTATTACTATACAATGCAACTGGATTATAATACTCTTTTCAAGTTTCTGATATGATCTTCTTTGGTCTTTGCTGGCATTAAACACATCATCAATATATATATTACCATTTTAACAATGCAGCCTCTATTCGGAAATTCTGTCATAACATTGTATGTGCTATTTTTACAAAATGGGTAGGCGGAGCTTCTTCTTGTTATGAGTGTTTGATAAAAAGGAAAAAACAAACAAGGATTAAGATTTCAACATGTATTGGTCAAAATTTAGAATATATTTATCGCTTTGTGAAAAGAGAGCAGATATTGTTTGTATGTGATTCTTGAGTTGGCATTTGATAAAGAAAAAGATTAGGTGTCAGGGTGTTGTCACTAGGAATGAGAGTTGGTTGGATGAACAAGGTCACAGATGGTGAAAATAAGATTGGCCTGGAGCTGGATGGTGAAGACATAGTGTTCGAAATCCTAGCAGTGATGTTGGAACTGGCCCATCAGTGTGGTGAGTTGACTAGTGTAGCTTAGACAAAGTTATGGTTGTGATGGAGAAAAGTGATCATAGTGAGATGGCAACCATTCAACTGCCTGTCAATAGGTGACCTTTTGGCCCATTACTGTGTCAATCATTTAGGAGGGGCTTTCTTTTAAGCAAATCTGGTGACCCCCAAAGACATCTCCCATTTGGCAGGAGCATTTGTGATTGGCTATTGCATTTTATTATGAGGATTTGTTTTGTGGAGTGCATATGGTGCTTGGAGCCTCTGTGCAGAAAACAACTTTTTATTTTGTGTTTTGCTTCCTTAGCACTCACATCTGATCAACATATCTGCTGAAATGTATTTGTGAATTGGAAAGATATCTTGATTAAATAGTATAACAATGGTTTTATGAATGTGGGTGAATGTTCTTGCCTGTCACAATGCCAACTCATTAACCTCTTTAGTGTCATCAGCAAACTTATTGAATCTATAATTAACAATAAGGTTGTTGAACACCTCAACAGAAACAGCCAATTGAGTGATAATCAGTATGGCTTTTGCCCAGTTAGATCCAGTGGTGATTCTACAGAAGGGGACAAGCCCCACCGCAAATTTTAACTAGCCACCACTTTTATAAGTTTCAAAATTTTATGAAACTGATCAGTCTCTGATTTTGATAAGATTTGAATCTCAGCACTTTCCCTCTATGCTGCTTGATTTTGTCCCCTCCTCAGAAATTTCTCAGCCTCTAAGTGCCCCCCACCCAACTTTCAGAGGTCCACAGCTAATAACTGTCATTACTCACAGAATCAGCAAGGCACAATGATAAATTCATTGTGAGGACCATTGCCCTGGATATATCAAAGGTCTTTGGCAAGGTGTTCTGCTACATAAACTTTCCAGCTATAGAATCTCTAAAATGGCATTCTTAGTTATCAAATCCTACCTAACAGATAGGTCACTCCAATCAAAAGAAGTCTTGAAGATCAATGCCAGCATTACATTTTGTTTCTACAATCATACCCTCTTTCTACCATATATTAATGATCTGCCTAAGAGCATGTTCGATCATTAGCAAATATGTGAATGATTCAGCAGTTTACAGGTGCACCTCCAAAAATCTGGAAGACCAGAACCTGGCAGCTCATTTCACCTCTGACCTTACTTTATCCACTGGGATATTTGAAACGTTATGAATATTGTAATAAAGATGAGGACAAAAGTTCAAACAATGTAAATAATTACAATATCTCATCCCAGAAATAGAGACAAATATTGATCTTGTAAATAAGCAATCTAACAACTATGTTTAACATTTTTGTAGTTATAAAAATTATAAACATAGCATAAAATTTTAATAACTATAATAATATTATACACTTTAGTTGTTAGATTTTTTATTTCCTGTGTTATAAAAATATATGAGTATTCAAAGTGTAGAAGATGAGCCGAGGTTTTAACAATCATTCCAAAGTACACAATTCACTGGCTTAGCCAACTGCTTTGGTCAAGAAGCCTTTAACCAATAAGCAGATTTTGCAGGCATGTTTCATGCAATATATTTGAAAATTTGGCTACAATTTAACAAAATTTTGGTTTACATATTTTTATCATTTTGTAAATTTTTCATAAAATATTTTTTTTCATATTTAATTTATTTCTTTATAAAAATAAAATAGTAAGTAAATATTTTTTTGATAAATGGTATTACACTTTAAGTTGGATTGGAATTGGATCATTTAATCTGATTATGATCCAATCCAAAATAATAATAAATAACCATATTTTTAAAAAATCTTGTAAATACAAACTAACAACTAATAAATAGTTAGTTTGTAATTAAATTTTTTTTAGGTGACACAAAATCGCTAAAAATATCATATTATGAGTAAAAAGTTCCCCAAACTGGATAAAATCTGAGTTTTATCGTCAAAATCTTGTTAAAAAAAAACCATTGCTGAGGGAGTATACAGTAATAGCGGTGTCAAGAATAAAAAATATCCTTTTGATTACGTCTTTCTTTACGTTTAAGGTCTGAAAGCTAAAATAAAATTCGTCGACTGATAGTATTTCAACTATATTTTGCTGAAAATATTTGATTTAATAGCAATATCGTGATGTTAAAAAAAATTCGTCTTATATTTACCGTCAAAAGTTTTTACATATTTTTTAAATTAAAAATATAGCTTTATCAAAATAAATTTAAGCCAGTCGATTTACACTTGGAACAAAATTTTAAGAAGGACGAAATGATATACATCACCGTGTAGCGGTTTCTCAACATTTTCTACATCATTATTTAATATTTGCTTTGTTTGTATTTATCTTTCTGTTTTTCGATAGAACACTGTTATTTTCTGTGCTATTCTTTCGAAATCTAACTTCAGATTTATTATTATGAATTGAACAAACAATATGGAAGTTGTGTTGATAGAAAAAAAAAACAAGTTGACCAAATTTGGATAGTACTTGAAAATAAGGAATAGCAAAGCTCGTCTATATTCCGTTTTGGATTCCTTTTAAAAGGTGAGTTTGTTTGATTTTTTTTTTTTAAGATATTTACTTTTCATCTGTTTTATTCGGAGCTTTTTCAGTCTAAATTCGGTTTGGGCTAAAAAAAAAAATAAAATAAAATAAAAAGCGAGAAGTAGACTTTTATTTCTTCATGTAGGTATTCAAATTCAATTGAATTTCTTTGAACTAAACAAAAAGATACATCAATGAATGATCACTTACTTTTTTTTAATCCGTGCATTAATTTAGTTTTAGTGTTTTCTTTTTCGAAATGAAAAATAATCTCTCTGTATGTAAATCATTTCATTCAAATAATGGATAAAAACATCATGACACCTTAGCACAGTTTTGCTTTTAAACTAAAAAAGAATGGTTTTTTGTTTTAAATTAACAGAAATAATATCCATTACAGACCAAAGTTGAAAGCGGTTTCAAAATGTTTTTGTTCGTATTTTAATTTTATTCAGTAGATTCCACCAAATAAAAACGCATGCATTCTTTTTTATTCCGAAATGAAAGCGAAAAAAAAAAAAAAGTAAAAGAAAACAGTTGCCCATTATTTTTTTTTTTGAAAATTACCAGAAATCAGTATTTATCCGATGTAAATAAAATTTTCACGACTTACACATAATGAATGGATTGTATACTGAAAATTGAATAATAGGTTAAAAATTTTTTTTTTTTTTTTGAAAAAAATTCGTAACGCCAAAGACTTAATCTCAAAACGAAAATAATTTATGAAAATGTCTTCTTGAAAATTAAATTTTAATTTCATATTTGAAAGATAATAAAAAAATAGTCTAAAGAAAGCTAATCCGTATTAAAATAAAAAAAATAAATTCCCGGACAAGGACATAAAGTTTTTACTTTTTAAGCATTTTTAAAACATTAGTTTTATGTTCATTCATCGGCGACGAATTGCCATTTGAAAAAATGTAAACAATTAAAAATCCGATATTTGTCCTGGACACGTGTTTCAAGATTCATAAATTTAAGGATTAATATTATTAATAATTATCTGAATTTTGTAAACGTAATGATTACTTTTTGCAGAAAACAATAAAAATAATGTTTATTGACGCACAGTAGCCTGTGTTGTCATAGGATACGAACAATAATTTTTTCTCCGTAAAACTAAAATAAATAAATAAATAAAAGCGCGAAAAAAAAAAAATTAAATAAATACGGAAGACTAGCTGTGCAATAAACGAAAAATTTGTACTTATTTATATGTTTTAAAAAAAGTCACCTTTAACCTCACATAACCAATAATAGTTTAAGTATTTTTAGTTTATGGAACTTAATGGAATTAATAATTTTATTTTTTATACTACATTATCATTAGAAACAAATTAATTAAAAATTAGAAAAATCAAAAATACTTTTGAGTTTAATTCATTACTTTCATTTTTTTAAAATTATTTTCTTACCTTTTTGGTATCATCGAATATTTAATTGAACTTAAATCAGGTCTCTTTTTTTTTTTTTTTTTTTTTTTTTTTTATTAATTATTCTGATTATAAGAGTTTTTGAATTAATGGATCATGCTTCTAATAAGGAAGGAGGTAATTATTTCCTTTTTGAACATCCATACAAAATTAATATAACAGTTGCTGAAATAAAATTAAGTCTTTTGAAATAGGTTCATGCTAAAAAAAAAAATAATTTTTACTTTTTTCCAGTTCTTTCAATATGTCTTTATTTGACAACAAAAGTATTTTTTTTTTAAGTGTAGATTATTTTGATCAATTTGAAAGAAAAGGTGTTTTAATTAAATTATGCAAACACTCTCACTGAAAAAAATGTATTTTTGTAAGTTTTATTTATATTTGGTAAGAATAGGAACACAATTTTAACATAAATATTTTACTGAAATAACATCATTGCATCATTACACCACCTACACATCCAAGCTTACAGCATCTGGTATTCCAAGGCAGTTACCCATCTAGGCTCAGTGTTGCTTTAGTGATTGTATGGGAACCAGTGTTTCAACATGATATGGCTGTAAGGCTTTTTTAGATCAAATTTTGTCAGTTAAAAGTGCCATACGTGATGCATGCTTGGGTAATCACATCTCAAAAGAGACATGGCCGACTGGGCAGAAGATTTTCCCACAACAGGGTGCCATTACTTTCTGCTGTAGACTAGTTGCCAACTAAGGCAACCAGTCTACAGCCTGATTTGGTAACCTAATTTATCCTGTTATTTAACCCATAGCTGTGGGGAAGACACGGATTAATGCCTTTCCAAGGGTTTTTGTGTGTAAGTGAATGCAGCAAATTCATCTGAAATTTGAACTTGGCTCTCTGATTTCTCATTCTGAGTTGATATCCACTGCATGACAATTCACATCCAAATTTTGGTAGTACCTAAATTCATTCTGTATTGAAATTAAAATTTACTCTTACATTCAAATTTTAAAAATTTGATGCTTGATTTTATAATTTATTCAATTTTACTATTTTTATAAATATTCATGTATGATTAAATAATGAACAAGCAGGAAAACGTTTATAAATTCAACAGGTTTTAATATTTAGGTTCGGAAATTTTGGAAAATAGGACAGTTTGGAGGTGTTTTTGATTTGTTTTCTTCTCCCCACTTATATTGTAGATGTCATGTATTCATTTTTTTTTTTTTTTTTTGTGACATTAATATGTATATATGTCTTTATCCTAGTGGGTGTTCATTGTTTTTCTTGTTGTTTCTTTGTTTGTTGATAATTCCACAAATAGCCAATTAATAAAATGGGTTATATTATAGATTGGTTCTATTATCAGTTAAGTGCCGTATGTGATACACGCTTTGGGCGATCATGTCTCAAAAGAAACCTGACTGACTGGGCAGAAGATTATCCCGCAGTAGGTTGCCATTGCTTTCTGCGGTAGAATGGTTGCAAGCCAAGGCTATAGAACCCAATCTGTCCTATTATTTAACCCATAACTGGAGGGAAGAGATGGATTAATACATTTCCCAAGGGTATTTGTGCGTAAGTAAATGCAAGAAACTGGAATTCGAACTTAGCATCCCAATTTGTCATTCCAAGTTGATATCCACTGCACCACAATGCATATCCTGTTTATATTATGATTTAAATGTGGAATATTAGGTTAACACTTATCTGTAAAAAATGTTTAGGGTTTTGACTCTGTGTGTGTGTATATAACTTGGGATCAAATATAGATTGGAATGCAACAGAATGATATGAAGAAATAGAAAGGTTTTAGCAATCTAACAATCACACTCTTATTAAAGCTTCATCAGAGAATGAGAAAGGGAAGAAAGAAATTCTGGTATTTTTACATTTGTATTGTTTGATTTTTATTTGTTAATCATGTTTCACATGCATTTGGCTTGCTAAACAAATGTTAGTATAATTTGTGGGGATGCATAATCTCTCCTTGAATCTGAAACACTACAAATAATACTAACATTATTAAGTTCAGATTTTCCCAAATAAAATGCAATGAAGAGTCACATTTGATAAAAATGTCTTTAAGTTAAGAGGAGTCAAAAGAAAAAAAACCATAGTGTGGTTTTAGTTTTATTAGTTAGATTGGTTGACAAATTATGACACTTTCTTATTCTTTATTATTTTGCTTGTTGAAATAGGCTCAGTTATTTTAGCTACGCTGAATTTCGCTAAAATATTTTGACAAGATAATAGTTATTTCTGTGCTTCTTATAAAAAAGGAAAATAAGCTTGTATTTTATATTATACAATATGAAGTAATGTATATTTTTAACACATCTTATAATTTGAAGTTGTATAACCAATGTCTTATCAACCAAGCTGCAATTATTTAGATGATATTTACTAAACTTAGTCTTGGCACAAGTATGGAGTCATGTATTGAACTTGTATCTACGAATCAACCAGTATAGCTTGTTGACTGTTGCACCACAATGAGGCACATTGTCTTCATCAAATTAATGCCATTAATCCTTCCTGTGTTCTTATATTGTGGTTTGATAAGTACTTATTTCCTTTTAAATTTAGTCATGGGTATGACGATAAACTATAATCATCAGTAAGATCTCTTATTGAGAGAGTGAAGGTTTTGAAGAATGTGGACCCACCTCTTAATGGCTGTTGTTCCCAGGGCCACCCTGATCCAGAGTGGTAGCACCTTTTGGGTCCCAGCTATGGGCAAATAGTGACCCCCCCCAAAAAAAAAAAACACTATGAAATTATAAAAAAGTATATTTTTTATAGTAAAATAGCAACATTGCATTTTTATATATAAAAAATTACCAAAAATATATATTTATAACAAAAATATGCACATACTAATTGTATAGCAACTTCCCCCAAATCCGTTTTAAATACATGAAAGAACTTTTTCATGACATTAAGCCAAATAATATCTTACAATTTCTTAAACTGTATTCTAAAATATAACAAAACTACAACATAAAACACATACATCAAAACTACAAACATAAAACACATACATCAAAACTACAAACATAAAACACATACATCAAAACTACAAACATAAAACACATACATCAAAACTACAAACATAAAACACATACATCAAAACTACAAACATAAAACACATACATCAAAACTACAAACATAAAACACATACATCAAAACTACAAACATAAAACACATACATCAAAACTACAACATAAAACACATACATCACTACCTCTAATAATCATATCCACACAAATGTGTATATGTAGAAAAACAGAATGACATATCATTTTTGTTACTTCAAAGCTCTCAAGAAAATTAAATTTTTGTATTAAATGACTCATATTGAGTTGATATACTGATAAACTGACAAATGAATTAGTTAATAAACTTACAAATTATATGATCTTAAACATATAACATAGCCCTCAACCTGAGCTTTTCACTGACCATCTAGTGTTCATTCTATGTTGTAATTCATTCCTCAATTTTGTTGGGTTTGCCAAAAGCTGGAAAAGATTCTGATGCATGCCAACAAGGTAACATTAGAATTAGAAATAATAGCACGAACCCTGTTTGCCATATTATATGTAGGTATTTTATTCAGTGATTCGTCTGCTTGTCTGGGTGGGTAGAAACAACTTCTGCTAGGCTATCTACTCACCCCAGTGTAGTTGCTTGACTACATGAAGTAAAAACCTCAGAACCGTTATGCCAACACATCCGTCTTTTGCCAAGGGCACACTAGCACTCTCCCAATTCCAAGATGACTTAATATAGACCAGCACTTGGATATAATCTATTTCCGGTTTTGTTGCCACTTGATCTGTAAAAATTCCTCATCCATCCATTTATTTTCGATTACACTTCAGTTAAAATAGTTGTTGCTTAGAAGATCAAATTTAAAAAAGAACCATCTGTTGGGCTATCAAGTAGATATATTTGAGATTGAGATGAAACCACTTCTTCCCTTTTTGTGTTGAGTGTATATATCACATGAAGATTTTTTTAAATTGTCATTTGGTAAATTTCAATTCTTTCTACAGCCAGCTAATTGACAATTTATCATACTGGCTTTCAGTAAAGTTATTTAAGGACATGACTAAAAATAGGGCACTTTAGTGCTTTCAGGCTTCCTTTTTTACTAAATTAATGACATAATTGATTTCAGCCACATGAACAAAGTTATTGGAAAGTTAAATTATTTTTTGGATATGAATATTGCATGTGTACCAAATACAAGTATTTACATAGAAAAAAATCTGCTATATGAAAATTACTTGAATATCATTCAATTCTGCTGAATTCTTATATTTTAAAGTATTTTTATTTTCTTCACAGATGTTCCAACAATAAAATTATTGCCAGTGAATCCTGTGAAAATAATGCTCAAACCTATTAAGCATAAATTCTTGAAAATTCTATATGCAACTTAACATTTGGAAACATGGAAAAGATTACTGGCAAAAAATATTCTCAAGACATTAAAGGATCAACATTTTCTGCTAGTTCAGCATTAAAAAAGCATTTGCCAATTGACACAGAAGAAAAGCCATATCCTTTTAAAGATTGTGGATCCACCTTTTCAGGGAAATCAGGTCTGAGCCATGACATACAAGCACACATGGGAAAGAAACCATATTCTTGTGATGTGAGTGGATCTTCCTTTTCAAGAAAGTCATTGTTAGTGAATCATATGCAAATGCACACTGGAAAGAAACCATATTCTTGCGATGTATGTGGCTCTTCTTTTTCACAGAATCCAAGTTTGGTGAGACACATTCGAACACACACTAGAGAGAAACCATATTCTTGTGAGGTATGTGGATCATCATTTGCACAGAAGTCTAATTTAATGCGACACATTCGAACACACACTGGAGAGAGGCCTTATTCATGTGAGAACTGTGGATTTGCCTTTTCAGAAAAGTCTTCATTAGTAAAACATATGCGAACACACACAGGTGAGAGACCATATTCTTGTGAATTGTGTGGTTCTTCTTTTTCACAGAAATCACATTTGGTGCAGCACATGTGCACCCACACTGGAGTAAAACCTTATTCTTGCGATGTGTGTGGAGCTTCCTTTTCAAGAAAGTCAGATTTAGTAAATCATATGCGAAGGCACACAGGAAATAAACCATATTCTTGTGAAGTTTGTGGCTCTTCTTTCTCACAGGAAACAACTTTGGTACGGCACATTCGAACACACACTGGAGAGAAACCATATTTTTGTGAAGTGTGTGAATCTTCATTTTCACGTAAGTCAGTTTTAGTAGTTCACATGCGAAAACATACAGGAGAGAAGCCATATGCATGTGAACAGTGTGGATGTGCATTTTCAAATAAATCATCTTTTAAGAAGCATATGTGTACACATAGTGAACAGAAACCATATTCCTGTGAAGAATGTAGGGCTTCTTTTACACAAAAGTCCACTTTAGTGGTGCATATGCAAAGACACTCACAAGAGCAGCCATAATTTTGCTAAATAGCTTTATCCATATTCAGTTTAATCCAGGAAATATGTCAATATCCACCTTTCTGCATATGGAACAATTTATTTTATACTTAAACCTCATGGGACCAATGATTATACATACCAAATATGTGGGCTGTTCAATAAAGAGGCTTGATTATAAATAAACTGTCATCCCAATTACATAGGTTAACGTTTATAAATCATCAAGATACATATCAGCAGAAAGACCTTTTTGATTTTGTGTTGCTTTGCGTGTGTCTGACAAAATTAGTTTGAAATGTGTGTACTTTTTCTCTGAGTTCATCTTCTGCATTTCGTTTGTTGATATATGTTTTGGTAAAACATTTTGTATGAGAATAAACAGATCTGTATGTCATGATAATTCACATTTTCTTTAATATAACATCTAAAAGACATATTCATAAGACTTGAGCAAACATGGATTTACATGACCACAATAAGACAGACAGTCAAAAAGAATGATTTTTATCCATGACATCGCTTTTTTAACTACCTTCACTCTTCAGTAATGTTTGTAGTTTTAAATAATTGGAATAAAGT